>JAFIRS010002692.1:0-191048 GCA_018342105.1 Gonioctena quinquepunctata | reverse complement strand
CTGCTATACGATTGGGAGAATTGAACGATTTGATGTCTGTCAATTTCTGGGTTTGAATGATATAACTTCCAAACACTTCCATGTTGACCTTGATGGAGTTATTGCAATTTGATGTTTTTCAATAGCTCGAGTACTTTATGCTTGATATCATTGAAAAAAGGTGTGTACTCAGTATACATATTCTCACTAGATACTCTGTAGCTAGAAATGCGACATTTGAATGCATTTTTAATGAGGTGTACACCACCACCCAAGTGAACACATGAATTCGTCCTATGTGCGAGTGTTCTATTGTGAGAGTTGACTTGACAATATGGGATTATCACATTACAACAATTACATGTATAGAGTGGTGCAGGTGGTGAGTCATCGCCATTGTTGAATTTAACTCGTTTCACTGAAGGACCTCCCTGGCAAGTTTCCCGTTGATGCCGACGTAGATTATCACTACGAGTGAAATCTCTACCACAATCACACGAATACATTTCAGCAACTTGTTTTCAATAGATCACTGGAGGAGACACTGATTCAAAATACTCTTCTCCTGGAATATTTCAATGAAATATCCCCACCCTACAAGTCCGATGCGATGCGCAATCTGAATGGATTTTAGGGGATTCTCTTGACATTCAGCGCACTCATCAATAATCGCAGTTCATTCTTAGCTCTCTCACAGGACGAACGCCCTCCTCGCTTGGAGGAAGCAAGGATTCATGAAGGTCATGACTACACAGAATATGTATGCCTACACCACAACATTAGTCAAGGTCAAACAAACATCGAGATCAAATCTTTTGGTTGCCGAAACAATCCCAACATCAAAACTCAAGGTCAAATCTCAAAGTCAAAACATAATGTTATGAATCTCAAGGTCATATTCAAGGTCAAAACTGAAGTCGATTCTCAAAGTCGACCAAACCCAATATCAAAACTCAATGACAAATCTCAAAGTCAAATCTCAAGGTAAAACACACACACACTGCACACCTGCAACCATTCAAGGTCACACGTGACGTCATAGTGGTGGGGGGAGACCCAGAACCGGCTTAAATCTCCTACTCAGCACTATTTCAAAACCAAAAAGTTATATTTTGTTAAGATATTATAGTTTCAGTCTATTGTAGGCGAAAAAACGTATATTGTATCTTAATGACTCTCTCTGTTTGAATTTTTTTTTTTTTAATTTTAGAGTATACAACTATACTGAAAACAATTGACAGATCGTTTTGTATTACAAAAATTAATTGCTACTGCCCATTGGATGAAAGATAGGGTAACATTCTGCTGAACTCAATTGTTCAATATCACCTTTCAATTAGATAACATTTTTTTAGGTCATTTACAATGTTTTTATTGATTATCTAGAAAACTATTCCCTTAATTTGGACCATATTTCACTCACAATATTTTGAAAATGTTGATATATTTTTAATTTGTTTCTAGGAATAGATATTTTTCCTCGTTAATTATTTTATTTGGTTCTGCTGAGTGTTCATCTGTAGCAGCATATGCCTGCAATTGAAAATATTTTCATATGGATCTCAATTTCGGGCGTTTTTATAGAAAACAATGCTCGACAATATTATGAATAACTGTTGGTTAGAAATGTTCACAAGTCAAACCCATAACGATCTAAAGGATCGTATTCAATCATTTTGGTAACACCTATTCGAAAGTATAGTATATCCATTCTCAGTTGAATATATTGATTATTGATCATTTATAATTAATAATTGATCAATCCCCAATTTAAATTTTATTTAATATGGTTCAGTTTTCCTATATATAATAATGTTTGTGACAAATCCTGATTGCCATCTTTTGAGATTTTCATGTAGCCCTGATGCTAAATAAATACAATATTATTATCATTATTATTATTCAGAACACCAAATAAACAAGAATGCTTGTTTTTGTCATTTTTTTTTATTTTACACTTTTCTGTTACTGTTTATATCTTAGATTTCAGATCGCTCAGTGATAACATCTGCTGGTCCCAAGCCCGGAAAGAAAAGAACTTGTTGGGAAATGTAAACCTCAATGCTTACAGTAGGTAGTTGATGGAAAATCAGTTTTTCTATATAAATAGGGATTTTTTTATAACTTACAATCTTCAGTTTTAATTATATTTTTATTATTGACAATACTTGTCAAACTCGACAAGTTTTATGTTTTTCATATACAAAGTGGTAAAAATACTAAATTAAACTCAAATGAATAATTAATAATCTTCAGCAGCAACAGAAAATCCACATCATGAATGTTTCGGCACATTCAACTGACTTATGAAAAACATATTCGAACAAAAATAGGCAAAGTTACATTTGAACTAAAAGAATAAATTTCCGCCTATGGTCGGCATGTCCGGTGAAATCGGCAAATCCTATTAAAAGATAATAGGATTTGCCGATTTCACCAAACATGCTCTGGTTTATCAGCCCATCCAACTGAGAATGGATATACTATATCACAAATCCAGTCCACATTTTGTTTTAAAACCTGCTAACGCATTTTTTGAATGTTTGTTGAAAATTATGTAGTCCTTGAAATTTTGAATTTGATTATGAATTTGAACACCACTGTTATAACCTGTACAGGGTGTTATTCATTTGACAACCACACACCTGCCCAGTCAATTGTTAAACCCTGGCTATATACAGAGTGTTATGAATTCACACACCACTCCTAAGGAAACCAAGTGTTTGTTGAACCTCACTTTACTTTTACCAAAGAAAAACTTTTAGAAAACCCAATAGAACGATTTCACAATTCCCGCCAAATGGTGTATAACTATACTTGTATAATTTGGACTCACTCTATTCAATACTAAATCTTTCAGTACAAAAGCGTGTCTTATAAAAAGTCGTTAGAGGTTCTATACTGAGGGTTGTGCAAAAATTATTGGCAACAAGAATTTACTCTAAGAGCAGCCTATTGGAGCAATTCAATCAGTATATGATCGAGGTTCGTTTTGAACTATGTACTCGTTCATATCTCAAGCTATCAAGCTATCAGAAAAAATGAAATAATAATACAGTTGTAAATTCGAAAGATATAATCAACATCAATCATCAAAACCATTACTCAAACCCATAATTCAATGATATCTTATAAAACCATTTCATAAAACTCAGCAGGAACTACGAGTATAAAATAGCAATAAAACCATAGCAGAAATTAGTATCATATCAGTTACAATGTTCTTCAATTTTAAGGCATGAACAATATATTTTCAATCAATTGTTAGCAAAATCAAACGTAGCAATATATTTCAATACTTCTTTTTATGCTTTATCAATATTCTAAAATTTTGTATTTATCAAGGTACACAAATCTTTCACGCAAAGGTCAATTATCTGGGTTGAAACAATTTTCATTGTAATTATTTTTCTTCTTCAAAAAACTTTAATATTTTGCTGGACTCAAAACATAATAGCAAAAGTTTTCAGTTATAATCATTGAACAGTATACATCTTTCTAGAACAAGCAACTATCAAAATCTAATGAAATGAAGAAATACTTATCAAAGTAGTTGAATTAAACTTTGAAGAATGTAGTGTATGACTGTGGAAAAATGTTCATTATATAAAGCCTGGTACACAGTACAATCAAAGAGAAAAAATATGTAGTCTCACCCTGTATATATACACTTGGTATGAAGATCACTTCATCAAAATCATTTCCGGTATTTTATCTTACAAATATTTTTATTCAAGTGATTTTTAGTTTAATCTTCAGAAATCCCGTCAAGTATTCAATTATTTATTTACTTCTCGAGCAATGATGAATTTCGGATTCTTCTAACTACATATCAGTGTATGCAGTTCGACTCGGTTTCTTTGTAGATACGATGTTGAAGTTGATTTGCTTCTTATAATCTGGTTAATCAGTGTGAGTTCTGATAACTGGTACATTTCAACTTGTTTGTAACTGAATATAACTTAAAGTACAATTACAAGTTTTTGACTGAAACATGATCTGATCAAAATAACTCAATTTGAGATGCCAATGCGCATCATAAGTTACATACTGAATTGGAATGAATACCCGAATGGAATGAATCTCATTGTTACTAAACTGTTTAGTCCCACATACAGAGAAAATAAATAATCCCCTATAAAATATCAAGTTGATGTAATTTTATTTTCAAATATAATTACACTACCCCTCCTACGATGACGCAGCTGTGTCGCTTTTTTGTTTGGGGTCAATTATAAATAGGTAATCTATTTTCTGATGAACTCATAGTTTACTAGGGTTCATAATTAGGTACGATTTTCTGTGTATATTTATGTTTAGGAACCTTTTTTTTTAATTCATGGCATTCCACGTGCAGTCTATGATTATAATTTTGTCTACCGCACAGATATATGGTGTTATTTTCATAATTTTTCGGTTCATTGAGTTCAATACTCGTTTGAATATAATAACTTTCAAGAAATATGAATTTATTTATACATACTGGATTTTTCCACAGTTTAAAGGTGATCTTTCTAAACATTTTCCGTTTCCAAGCTTCATATGAAGATCATAACACCACAGGAGAGCCATCGAACCCTATCATTCGATGAAAGTCATTCAAATCGGAAAATAAATAATGTTTTCAGAGAGATGACCCGCTTTTAGATGTGTCACTCTTTATTTATGTGTATGTGACAGTCATTTCCAGTTCGGAAATCTTGACCACATGAGTGACTTTGCGCAGTTTATAATTGTGTTTTCATTTGTGTTAGTTCCCCACTTTTACTATCACTTGTGATGATTCCCATAGCAGTGGTTGGAGTACTAATCAGAGCACCTGTGATGGTAAGTAATTTTTTTTTAATTGTGATTGCATGTCGTGATTTGTTTTTAGACATCACAGAATAAAACACATATTTGATGCTTCACATTATTCCGTTTCGAAATACGTCATCATCATACGAAATCACTATAATCTGTCCAGAATGAGAGACCCATATCAAAGTAAATTAAATTTCGTTTCAAGAATAGTATTCTAAAGACCACATGTAGAGCCGAGGACTCAACTGATCTTGATGCGGGAAACTTCTCCAACAATTCGTTTTCCACCTAACAACAATTCCAGAACGGAGGAGAGAACCCACAAATATATACAACGTTTGGAAACATCTCGCACGCTATAGCTGGATGAAATGGAAATTGTCGGAAAAAAGCTATCAAAAATGTAAGGAAATGCTGTTTAAGCGGCTAAGCATGCCTCGTTTGTGGCACTTTTCATTCAGATTCCATATCCTAACATCCCCCATCGTTCGATGCTACAAGCAGCACATACGTGACACGAATGCTCATCATCATCGCCAGATAAATATTCTATTGACAACGAAAACGAATTGGGGATTTGATAAATGTACGCGTTTTAGAATTAAGAGGATTCCTTAGGGTTGTCGAACATCTGCGAGTTTGTCTTGCAACGGTTCGATTCGCTTGTACCAGAGGCGTTTTCCGAGAGATTTTATAGGTATTTTCGATCAAGTAAAAATGACTAATCAGAAAAAGCTCCACATAAAGAGTATTACGTACATGTGTAAACTATATATTCAGATATAAACTGATATATTTCCAGGTATGTAAGGTGTAAAAAAAACTTGATAAACGAGCTTCGTTCGAAAATATATCATTGTTTCCTTTGGAGTAGCTCCGTGGGTCTGCTTTCATAATTAATTTTGGCATCTCTATTGATTATGTGGATTTCAGACCAATCGGATTTAATCAGTCCAAGCTATTGCTCTCAAAAAGCTGGGAACACACAATTTTGTAGAACGAACGATCTACCAACAATATTCTAATTTTTATAATTGATGGGACGAATCATTCAGGAAATTATTGGAACAATTCGAGAAAAGTTAACTGTTCGTCTTTCTTACTGTATTTGCACCATACTGTATATATATATATATATATATATATATATATATATATATATATATATATATATATATATATATATATATATATATATATATACATATATATATATATATATACATATATATATATATTTATATATATATATATATATATAATATATATATATATATACATGTAAAGACTGCCATAAGGAATATATCGGAATGACAGCACAACTCTTAGAAAATAGAATAATAGGTCACAAATATATGAAAAATTCTAGCACACCCCTAAACCAACATATAAGCGTCGATGAACATAACACAGACTTTGCAAATACTAAAATGTTAGCTCCGAAAGCTGCCATACTTGCAAAAATATGCAGGGTTGCCATTATTAGAACGAAACATTCCGTGAAGATTTATTTCTTGTCAGTACTGCATCAAACGTAGTACTTTATTACACAAGTATTAGTTTCAAGTAACCAAGATTGATAAAAAAAAATTGAGGGATTCGAGTACATAACTTCAGAGGCGAGTTATTCCCAAAATAATGATGTTTTCATGTTGAAAAGTGAAACATTCTCAATTGAAGACCTTCTGAATGCGATGCAAATGATTTCTGGTGAGTACTCTTTTTGGGAAACATTCTTCTTCGCCTCATTCATCTATATGAGTTCTTAATGGAATAGAAAATCAAATAACTATCTGAATTAAAATGCAAATTTTTTATTTCAGATTTTTTCTTTTGAGTTAGGGTCCTGTTGTACATCCACAAAAAATAACTTAATTTTTATCATGGATTTTTCAATTCACAGAAATAACTTTGTATTCAATATTCAATTGAGAATGTTTTTCTGTTCAACATGGATACCCCACAAGAGGTTATCTTGAACGTTGGAATATAGTGACTGAAGTATATCTTTCAGTCGCAGATGATTCCACATCCGATTTTATGAACATCCCGTTCATATTTTCTAACTCTTTCCATTTTTGCAATGTGAGATTGCTCCTAGAAAATGTGTTTACCATTTCTTCCGGTCTTCCTGATGATCGTGGAAGCGTGAAACAGATTTTCGTCGACTAAAATGTATTGAAGACCCAGTGAATGTGATGCCTCTCTGGCGTCAATGTTACAAATGATTTTTGGTGAGTACTTTTTTTTGGGAAACATTCTTCTTTGCCTCATCCATCGATATGAGTTCTGAATCAAGACTGGAATAGAAAATGAAATAACTAATAATACAAATTTTCAATTTCACATTTTTTCTTTTGAGTTAGGGTCCTCTCAGATATTCTATAAGATGTAGTTCAATGTTCAGCATGGCTTCAGCCGGGGAAATAGTTGTTTTCTGTTGGAGATTCACAAAAAATAACTTCATTTTCACGGTGGATTTTTCAATTCACAGAAAAATCTTTCTATTCAATATTCAATTAAGAATGTTTCTCTTTTCAACATGAATACCCCAAAAAAAGTTATCTTGAACCATGGAAGATAGTGACTCAATTCCATCTTCCAGTCGCAGATGATTCCACATCCGATTTTATGAACATCCTATTCATATTTTCAAACAAATCTATAATGTGTTTCTCAAATAAAGAGTATTCAGATGGCGCGTGATCAAAATCGGGCTACAACCCATATAATATTTCATAGTAAACTTTCAATCGTTCCAATCTCATCCCGATAAGAAGTATCCAAATTCAATATACTGACTAACGTGGTGACTCTCGTTTCGGACGTCCATCGTTTCAATGGATTCAAAAGATTTTCACGACGTTTCGAATGATTGTATCTGCAATCGTCTTCAAGTGAATACTGACAAGTTTAGGTGCTACTCACCAATTTATATGACTGCCGGTAAAATGATGCGTGTAATTCCGCCATGTGCAGTGGTGGGTGAAGTTTCGCGCCTCTGGAGCCCGCCAGAAAGAGCAATCAGTGGTTTCCATACGTTCTTGATCTCAACGCTTGGTTGACTAAAGGCGTTATTGGCTTCGATGTAGGCGGCCTCTTTGAACTTCCGTTTGAACCCATGCTCTCCTCTATGTAGAACACTTGCGTCGTCCCATAGAACTCGATGATGCTCAGTCCAGGCGTGGTCAGCGATTTCCGATTTTGACATTTCCCCACGTTGAGTCCATTCTCATCCAATCTTAACGATAACGGCCTCTTTGTCTCTCCAATGTAAGAATCTCCGCATTCACATGAAACTTCATAAATGCAATTCTTACTGATTTCATTTTTTTTGTCCGGTTTGGTCTTGGTCAGGAAACGACTGCAGATACAAGCATTCAAAACGCCGTGAAAACCTTTCAAATCCATCAAGACGATGCACGTCCGAAACGAGAGTAATCAAGTTACCACATCGTCTACAACCTTCAAACAAACTCACTTACGTGTTTATTGATATATTCTTATACTCATAGTCGATCGAGTGTTAGAAAAGAACGAGGTAAATTGGAAAAATGAGGAACATTCATTATAAAAATATGTTGCAAGACAGAGATCCAGCTACATATCAATTACACAAGCGCAAGTGAGTTGTTCAACCTGCTTAGTGTCGGCTACTGCACATCCACGTTTTTGCCAGGTAACCACAACGTTGTTGGAATGTGGCTATCTGAGACCCAGGAACGTAGATCGAAACGTATGTGTCAACAAAAAAAATTTCCCCATTTTGGTGGCCGCTGCGTGATAGAATCGTGTATATTATGTAGCAGTGGTTGTGGTCAAACACCTTTCCCATAATCGTGGCTGCTACTACCACTGGAAATGCTACTTGGGAAATGACATTCAGTGTTTCGTTTGGCTATGTAAATATATTTTTTAACAAAGCAAGTTTTGTTGAGTTGTAATTGTTAGGTTTCATTTCCACTCTAATGAAAGTAACGTCGTTTGCGATACATCAATTTACTTCAAACCACTATCGGGGCGTGTCTTCTAAAAAAATGTATTATTCTTCTGGTTATGTTTCATTCACTTCAATATTTTAGTTGTGAATCACAGTGTCAACCAGAATGGAACTGAATTTGGCACAAACATATTTCCCATCAAAACCACCGCTTAGTTTCAAGATGGTCCAAATCGGTTGAGTAGTATCAAAATGGCACCTGTTAAAACATTAAAAAAAACAATCTTTCATTTTAATGTCAATATTGACGAACTATGGGTCTTCTGATAGAGCTTCATGAGTTCCACAACTTCCAATCGAAAAGTTTTTCACTAGTATGTATACATATAATGATAATAATAATGATAATAATCAGATACCATTTGGCAACAGTTGATTCTTCAGACAGACAGAAAGTCATTGGATTTTAATAATTCTCGATTTCAAAGTACATAAAAAATGTAACAAAATGCAATATATATTTTGAAGGAAATATTACTTTTCCAAGATTCGTTGGGATTCACAAGTTACCATGAAATTTTCAACAAACCGGTGGTCAGAAATTGGAATATTTGAGATTATTTATTTTCATTTTCGTCGAGTGGTACATGTTATTTTTTCAAATATTCTCGAAAGGAACCACTACCCAAATAATTTGTATGGGCAATTAAAAAGAGTATTTCCAGTCAAAGTATGATACAATTTCACAAAAAGTTATTTTTGTTCATCGGCAGATATGCAAATGATGGTTTACAAAAGGAGAATAATAATATCAGAAAATATCTTATATCTTTAAACGAGCAATTATTATATATATATATATATATATATATATATATATATATTTATATATATATATATTTATATAAATATATAATATATATATATATATATATATATATAAAAATATATTTTGGCTATCTCAGAAACGGCTCTAACGATTTAGATGAAATTTTGTATTCAGATAGGGTTTTACTTTTCAAGTATATCTATATAGGCGTATATCATGAAAAAACGCGATTTTACACATTTTACACAAGAAAACAATATTACGAATCGAAATGTCTAGCGCCATCTCGTTAATTTTTCAGTTACTCGTATTTTTGCTATTGGATGTTGGCCTACTGGTACCTCTGAACTTTGGAAGATGGCCCTATATGACATTATCCGCATTCAATGTTTTTCTCTGGTTAGTCCAAAAAACGCATATGGTTTATATAAAATGTGTATTTGTTGCCAACCTGTGCACTAGGTGAGATTGCAAAATATTCATATGTAATAAGTATGTGAATCGTATCCCCCTAAAAAACACGATTTTACAGAAAAAAACGCTCGGTGTTTTTTTTTCTGTAAAATCGTATTTTTTGGGGGGATACGATTCACACGGTCGCCCAGGTATTGTTAATAATAAAAGTAGCGTGAAAGTATTTTTTCCATGCAAATGGTTGGTTTCAACTATCACGCTCACAAGTAATAAAATATTGTATCCTCAATGAATATAATTCTGTGGCTTGAATGAATTTTTCAACCGTATATCGCAGATGGGAAATAATTGAATTTACTGGACTAGTAGATGACTTGTGACGGAATTGGGAATTCCTTGGATACAATTGTGAAACCAGATTGTTGGAAACATATGGTCTGCAGATCTACAAACTGTGAAGAGAAAGGGTAACAAGATAGTTCTGAGGGCAGTCGTGTAAGAGATCTTTCGACAGTCAGATGTCCCTCTCAAGGTAAAATAATCTGTTTTTGCATACAGGATTTGCCGATCAGAGTTTTCTCTGTGATTCACAAGTTTTATTATTCATATCACTCATACATTTCACGTTCAATTTCATTTAGTTTTCTTCGCAATTCAATTACTGAAAGTTAACTTTTGATTACCCTTCCTTTCTGTAATTTTATTGGTTATATTAGGGACGAAGCCACAGAGTAATTCATTTAACTGAGTTAATTACAGTTAATATCTGTCTCAATGCTTAATGAGTTTTTTATTCAGAATTGTGTGCTTTTGTTTGATAACTGAGTGGGCTCTTTCATTTCCTGAAGTATTTTGGAACTGAACTTTTTTATATATTTATGGAATTCTATAATTGAGGTGGTTCCCCCACGAGACAGTTGAATTAGAAAATTATTAAAATTTGGCATACGTATTGTTTAACATGTGAGCAACACCTCTATAAAATTTTAACGAGTTTCATCATCCCGAACCCGAGTTGACTCAATTAACACGTAACATATGGACCATGCATAGGCAAACAGCACATTATTGTTTCTACCGTTAGTACTGAAATTAAGGAGTTTGTGGAAAACAAGGTGGAGCTAGAGCAGGATATCACAGATATTCTGAAAAAAATTCAAAAGGTTTGGGCAACGATATATTTTGCAAGCGAACGAGCGAATGGTGGGGAACGGAACGGAGAGACGGCAACAGTGTACGCATGGCCAGGCGCTAAGCGATTGACCATCTAGTTTGACAGATATAATCTCGAAAAGTACCAAGGTTTAGGCTGCATACGATATATTTTGCAAGCGAACGAGCGAATGGTGGGGAATGGAACGGAGAGAAGGCAACAGTGTACGCACGGCCAGGCGCTAAGTGATTGACCATCTAGTTTGACAGATATAATTTCGACTGAGGTTTAGGCTGCATATGATATATTTTGCAAGCGAATGGTGGGGAACGGAACGGAGATACGGCAACAGTGTACACACGGCCAGGCCCTCAGTTTGAACAGCTCACATGCGTCGGCTGTATGGGCAACCTTTTCTGTGTGTTGAGGCATAGCCCGGATAGTTCCGTCAGAAAGTTTACTCCCAATGTCAGATCAAAGATACTTTTAGAATAAATTTCACGAAAGCAAATGATATTCGTACACTGCACTGAGTACGTATATATGGGCTTTACAAAGTTATTGATTACGATCCTAACGAATTATCAAATTTAAATGGAACGGAAAGAAAAACAGTTTAGTGAGATTTGAATCCCTGTCCAAATTGTGATCGTTGGATTTGATTTTTATAAAAAAAATGCTGTTTGGGTTTTCTATTGAAAATATTTCCTATTTTTTTGACACATAATTCGTTAATTTGATTGATAGCAATTTCAGAATCAATCAATAAATTCTCAAATCTTCCTTTCCGACTTGTGCGCGATCGGGTATTTTATTTATATTGTTGATGTTCCGTATGATGTATCATTACTTTGCCATCGATAAATTCTTTCGACAGTTGATTCAAGTTCATTGTAGCTTTTTGAATCTACTACTGAGAATTTATTCCGGGAAGAGATGCCACAAAATTTCAGATCATAAAAAAAATAATAAAAAAGCATTTTTAAAGACAAGCTTTTCTTCAAATTCGCTAACAAGTGAAAAATAATTGCTTTGGATGTGTGACGTAGGTTAGCCGTAAGTTATAGATTCAGGAGCTTGTTGATTGTAGTTGAATCTATAACTCACAGAATAACCTACGTTAACTTCTTGGCGCGTTTGAATGAAAGCTTTTCTTCGATATTTCAAGTTTTTTAATTACCTATTTTATTTTGTGCATTTTTGTTGAAGCATCGTTATTCAGACAAAAAATCAATCATCTAAATTCATAATATCCGACCCCAAAAACCCCGACCTACCAATTTTGAATAGAAACGGTCCATAATCACAAAACTTGTCCACCATCTTGGAGCCGACATCTTTAATTCATGAATTTTGACAATACATTCATGATTTCCGACCCCAAAAACCCCCATTTACTAATTTTGAATAGAATCGGACAATAATTACAACACTCCTCCGCCATTTTGACAAAAATTTCATAACCTTTGACCCCGAAAATCCCCACACACCAATTTTGAATGGAATCGGACTATAAATTACAAAACTCATTCGCCATCTTGGAGCCGCCATCTTGAATTCATGAATTTTGACAAAAAATTCATAATGTCGACCCCGAAATACCAAATACCAATTTTGAATAGCATCGGAACAAAATCACAGAGATTGTCTGCCATCTTGAAGCCGCCATTTCTATTTTACAAATTTTGACAAGAATTTCATAATTTTCGACCCCGACAACTCTCACATACCAATTTTGAACCATAAAAACAAATCTCTTTCGCCATCTTGAAGCCGCCACTTTGTTTTGTTTTCCAACAAAAATTCCATAATGCATTGTCACCGGAATTATGAAAACCTGCCAAATTTCAAGGTAATCGGACGACGAGACGTGGCTCAAATTTAAGTTGTAAGATTTGATTACACATATCGGGACAGCTTGTGATATTAAGAGGCTGTTTAGTGAAATGTTCCAACATACATCAAGGAAGTCACCAATGCCATCATTTTAATCTATCGGACATTGAATTATAAAATTCTTACAACATAACTCAATAGTGTTCTGTGATAATACGGCAAAATCATATGCAATAGTCATACAGTAATCCATAATCTAGCCACTTTCTCCGAGAAATATACGTTGAGGTGGATTAACTTTAATAATTCCCCAAGTTACGGTGGCAACTGCTAGTTGAACTTCTAACGGCAGTTTAGGGTCCTCAGAGTCCTGCCGTTCCTGCCATTGCATCGTTTTCACCCCGACCCTCACTCCATAAACCATTATTACACAGTCGTTCAAAGCCATTTTCCAAAAATACAAAGGAATATCAAACCTAGTACCACAAACTTTGTTGTATTTGTTTCGTAGACCCCCGCACTGGAAAAACATTCATCTTGCGAGGATAAAGAAAATCTTGATGGAAAAAATAGCAAACAATGCCATCCATTAAAGTTTACGGCGAACGGTTGTTTTGTTGGACCGTGTTTATATGATACTTACCTTTCAATGTTGTGTTTCAGGGCGATCGTAATCGGGAAAGTTTATGGCGTGGTTGGAGTTGACACTGCCCAATACTCCTTTTGTTAACACTGAAAGATGTGTTTGACAGTGTACTTACGATTCGCGAGAAGATTCAGCATTCCAGGACGAAGTGAAGTCGTCTTTATATCAGTTGAAGATAATCTCTAGAATATCTCAGGAAAATTTAGAGCGTTTCTATAATCAAAAAACATTTTCCAAATGGCATAAATTGAGTTACCGTGTAATTCTAGTTGCCCGAATTTTTTGCATAAGTTAAAATGCCCAAAATGAATCATTAAAAAATGTTTCAATTTGTTTCATCGAGGATTTTCAATTCACAGGAAAATCTTTCTATTCAATGGAGAATGTTTCCCTTTTTCAGAAATTTTCTCATTTCAATTGTGCTCAAGTTGATGGACATTTATTATCAGTGCTCAAGTTGATGGACAATGTAGTTGATAGTTTTTTATAATCACCATATATATGTTTTGAATTATTTGTGGTGAGATGAGTGACAGTTGTTAAGATGTTTTGTTAGAATATATTTTCCTAGACTATTTCCATCATTTGAAACAATCAAATGGCCGAAATTTCAACCAATCAGATCGGTTTCAATGAATTTCTTCTTGCTGTTTTATACTAACTATTTCCCTCATTATTTTTGAGCGAATCAAGTGGCCAGAATTTCAAACAAAGAACCAATCAGATCAGTTTTATAGTGACAAAACGGCTTTTCGCTGTTTTATACTGATAAAACCACCAGAAGATTCGATATTGTTTTGCAATAAAACTACACTTGGTCCTGTCAGAATTAAATGTCAATGCATTCAATCCCTACATAGGGAAATAGAAAACGCAGAATTGATAAAATAAGGAATTTCGAACTCACTAAATACAATGATTTGATATTTGAATTCAAATATACCTTTTTCAGTATGTTAAAAGCCTCAGCTTTTTAAGAAAAGTAATGAATAATTTAATTGCGTCATTTTAAGTATATCAATAAGAGTTCTCGTAGAGTAGTGGCTAGTGTGTTAGTCCATCACGCGGTAGGCGGGGGTTCGATTCCATATCTGTTTTTTTTTAATAGGTTCGAGAAACAAACATATTTTATTTGATAGTGAAAAATTTATATATATTTCAGATATTTGGGTGAGTTCAAGAGCAGTATGTGATCATTATGAATCAATAATTGTGGAAAACTAAGCATTCAGAAACTTTCATTATACGGACACGATTCCTTCGATTTTGGTTCGAAAAGAATTGCAACTTTCCCAGTTGAAAATTAAAATATAACATGAATCTGTTGATTTTATTCAGTTTTAAATGTGATTCGTGAAATATTCTCATCAAATATCATTCGTGCTAGAGAATCTTATCGCATTTTTTTTTTAATTTTCTTCAAGAATTCTGCCTTTAGGAAATTTAACTCGTGCAATTTGCTTCGCTTCCGTGGTGTAATCAGATTATAAGACTGTCACGCGAAAAACTCGGTTTCTATTCCTAGCAGTCGATATTTTTTTTTGGTCAAAGTCAGTGTTGATGATACATTTTTCTTCAAATCATAGTGGATAATTCATATATATTTCGAAATTCTGATTGAGTTCACAAACAGTGAACAATCATTGTGAATGAATGAATCTGTAAAACGACTCCTTCGATTTCAGAACGAGAATAATTGTAACTTTCCACGTTGAAAATTCGAATATAACATGAATTCTAGTAGTTTTATTCAGTTTTAAATGTGATTCGGGAAATATTCTCATTAAATATCATCCGTGCTAGAGGATTCTATCACATTTTTTTTCATTTTCCCTCAAGCATTTTGCCTCTAGGAAATTTAACTCCTGCAATTTGCGCCCTTATAAAACGGGATAACGGAATAAGGGGCAAACGGGGTGAAGGAATAAAAAAATAATGGGATAACGGGAAAATGGGATAACAGGAAAACTCAATAACGGGATAACGGGATAATGACAAGAACGGGATAACGAGAAAACGGAATGAATGAATAACGCGATAAGTGGAAAACGGGATAACGAGAAAACAGGACAACGGGATAGCGGGATGATGGGATAATGAGATAACGGGAAACAGGATAACGGGATAACATGATAGCGGAAAAACGGAATAACGGGATGATGGGAATTCGGGATAACAGGAAGCGGACAGAGTCACAGGTATAACCTAGATGAAACAATATATGCAAAGAAAAACAGAAAAAAACAAAATCTACATAAACGAACATTTTCAAGCAAAAAATGCCAAAAATTGATAGGTGTACTCTCCATGCATATTAAAAAGCCCCTGCAAAATTATTCCGATGTAATTTATTGAGTTAATTGAATAGTATTTCGTAGTAGGTCAAATATGTATAACATATTCGGTTCACGGGGGGGAGTATCTACTTATTTTTATGACAGATTGCCTTTGATATATTAGAATTCATGTCCCGAGCATACCGTGAGATGATAATAATAATAAATATACTATATTGTCCGAAGATGCTGATCTTGTTGACAAAGCTTCAAAAACAGATATATAAAACAATATTTTGAAATGTAGTTATTGGCAATGTTGTGATGCGACTGAAACAAAAAAAAATCTTTAACAAACCAGGTTTTGTTGTGTTGCAATTGTTGGGTTTTGTTTCCACTCTGATGGAGGAAACGTGTTCTGGGAACGTGTGCAACACTTCAATTTATTTCAAACCATTGGCAAAGGACGCCTTCTAAAAATAGGTAATTTTTTGGCTATGTTTCATCAACTTCTCTATTTTATCACTTGCTCTAGGGGGACAACCTATTCGATAATTCATCGTCTATTGTGGTGAATCTCAGTGTATGGGACAAAACTTATATGTTTTGGTACACGGCTTCAATAAAAGCTTGTCTTTAAAAAGGTTTTTTGTTAGTTATCTCATTTTTTGCTTTTCGGCTTGAATTATTTATTTATAATAGGGCACCGTTGTTACAAGGTCTCTTCCCTGAAAGTTTTGAGCTGACAAAAATCTCCAAGACACTAATTTTGAATAGAATCTGACCATAATCACAAAACCCGTCCGCCATCTTGAATTTATAGATTATGACAAAAAATCATAATTTACGAACCTAAAACTCCCACACCCAATTTTGAATAAAATAAGACCATAATCAGAAAACACGTTCTCCATCTTGAGGCCGCCATCTTGTATTCATAAATTGTGACAAAACATTCAGAATCTCTGACTGCAAAAATTGCTACATACCAATTTTGAATCGAATCGCACCATAATCACAAAACTCGTCCTTCATCTTGGATCCCCCATCTTGAATTTATGAATTTCATAATCTCCTACGCCGAAAATCCCCGCATATCAATGTTGAATTCAATCGGACCATAATCACAAAACTCGTCCACCATCTTGGAGTTTGACAAAAAATTCATAATCTTCGACCCCGAAAACCCCCACATACCAATTTTGAATCAAATCGGACCATAATTACAAATTTCGACCGCCATCTTGGAGCCGCCATTTTGGTTTTTTTTTCTAACAAAAATTCCATGATGCATTGTCACTGGAATTATGAACACCTGCCAAATTTCAAATCAACCGGACGACTAGAAGTTGGTCAAAATTCACTTGCAAGATTTGACCCAAACTAACAAACGAACAATTGGCGTTGATACAAGGTGAAGTTTGATAACTTCAATTTTATATTTCCCCTTGCAAGAATGATGACATTGATACTAGATGAAGTATGATATATGAAAACAGACTTTGCTTTTCTTGTTTGAAAGGTAATCATGAAACCTTTAGATGTGAATCACGAAGAGCCTGTGCTTAGTAGATGTTGACCATATCTTAATCTATCTAGGAAGATACACCATCTCATCGATGAACAACATTCCAAGAGTAATTTCTTCTGCATTTTGCAGGAATATTTGCTAAATGTTTCACTCAGTTAGGGTGAGAGAAGCAGACCAATCAGCCCAGAGATTAATTTGAAGAAGAAAAGTAATGCAGATTACGAAGTATATCACATGCAAGTGATGGCATGAGAGCGATTTGATCTCGAGCGTGCGTCCAATATATTTAAAATAGCAATGGCAAAAATAGACGATTTTTCCAGACATATTCCTGATTGCAAGAACACAGTTCCAGAAGCTCTGGCAAAAACTGTCGAGAATCGAAAAATTCAAAAAGTTCATAACTTGATGGATTTGAACTTGTGGACGGAATTTCTGATACTGAAGAGGAGATGAAAAAATTTGATTATTTTGAAGAAATCATGAAAATATGAACTTTGACGACCACCCGACACTACTTCGATATTCATATCAAAATGCGACATTTCAACAAGAGTAAATGAAGAACTCACGAAAAGAGAAGTACATAGTCATGTCATGTCAATTTCTGACTCACTTGGCTTGACATTTGGAAATCTGGTATAAGGTGGAATGACCCCTATAGATGACCATCAGTATAAATTTTAGCTTCTGCGGACACGGTAAAAAAGTTTTCCAGTCCGTTTGTTCTGAGATGTTACTAATTTAAAGTTATCAGTGGATGTACCAAACTTCATATATTTTGTGATGCTGGTAAATGGAATAATTGATGAAAAAATACTTTTTGAAAACAACCTTTTTGCAAATGCGGTAAAAAACTGAAAATAATTGCTTTGGACGTGTGATGTAGGTTATTCCGTGAGTTATAGATACAAGTGCTTGTCGCGCAAAATTTTCAGTTCGAATGGAAAAGGGACAAGCTCCTGAATCTATATTACCTACGTCGCCCTTCAAAAGCAATAATTTTTTCTTTTTAGCGCATTGGAATACAAAATTGCCTTCAAAAAGGTTTCATTTTATTTATTATTTTATTTTGTGCTTCTAGTAAGCACGCCTCAATCTATGCATTTTTGTCAATGCATCGTTATTATGAGGCCTTTTTCCAGTTCTGAGCTATCCAGTTCTTCAATGAGGGGACCATCTGAAGATTAATTCGTAGGCCATCCTGGAGCAGCCAATTTCAATCAATGAATTCTGTCAAAAAATCAATAATCTTTGACTAAATTCCTAATATCCGACCTCAAACCTCCGTTATACAAAACTTGTCCACCATCTTGGAGCCGCCATTTTGAATTTATGAATTTTGACAATGAATTCATATTCTCCGACTTCGAAAATTTCCACACACTAATTTTGAATAGATTCGGATCATAATCACAGAGATCGTTCGTAATTTTATGAATCATATCTTCAGTTCCGAAAACCCCCACATACCAATTCCAATAGAATCTAACCTCAATTACGAAACTCGTCCACCATCTTGAATTTATGGATTCTGACAACCTACACATAACAATTTTGAATAGAATCGAACCATAATCACAGAGATCGTCCGCCTTCTTGGAGCCGCCATCTTGGTTTTGTTAATTTTGACAAAAAATTCATAATCTTTGATCCCGAAAACCACCACATACCAATTTTGAGTCAAATTGAACCATGAACACAAATTGCGTCCACCATTTTGGAGCCGCCATCTTGAATTTGTGAATTTTGAATGAAAATTCATAATCTTCGACCCCAAGAACCCTCACACACTAATTTTGAATAGAATCCGACCATAATCACAGAGATCGTCGGCCATCTTGGAGCCGCCATTCTCATTTTATGAATTTCAACAATTAAATAATAATCTTCGACTCCAAAAATTCCCACATACTAATTTTGAGTCGAATTCGACAATAAACACAAATTTCGTTCCGCCATCTCAGGGTCGCCAAATTCCCATAATGTCACGGGAATCATGAACACCTGCCAAATTTCACGTTATTCGGGCAACTAGAAGGGGGTCAAATTCAACTTGCAAGATTTGATTACAGACACACAGACACCGGTCTAGGTGAAACTGAATGAAAGTTAGTAAAAAGCATTTGCCTCAGCAGCCTTTCTACGAATAATATAATAGTATAGTGATATTGATATTATTTTGGTAATGGCCGGAGCATATTTGTAATGCTACTTCATCCACATCGACTAACACTATTTGTGAACAGAATCCTGAACAGTTTTTCTCTGGATTTGAGGCAATGTCGGTCATTTGGGATAATTCAAATATCATCGATCCCGGTGAATACATGAAATGAAAATGCATCTGACTGGTTTTGGATATCCACTGAATATAATGTAGCTGATAGAGCCACCAGAATATATTCTACAACAAATAAATGTTGAGAATTGGTTCATTGTTTCGGATTTTTTGGAATTAAATGAAACGAAATGGCCATTTGAAACTTATTTGGGAGAAGATAATACACTTTATGAAGTTGATAAAATTTTTGACATTTGACAACGATAAATTGATGTTCTACCGGAGAAAAAAGATATGCAAAGTAGGCAAAACTTTAAGATTCACACCCTGGATTTTGAGAGCAAAAGAAATATTTCTGGAATCGAGGAAAACAGTTGATCATATTGTAGAAATGAAACTATATTAGTAACTGCTCGATGAAGCTCTGCATTGCAAGTACTGCATATTCATGTTCCACTTTCAAGAACGATGATGTTGATACTAAGTAGAGTGTGATAACTAAAAACAAACATTATTTTTTCTATTTGAAAGGTAATCATCGAAATTTCAGATGGAATCACGGAGAGCCTGTGGTTGATGGATGTTGGTGACCACCCAACTCTCCAGAAAGATATCATTCCATCAAAATGAGGTACCTACAACATTCCAAGAGTCATTTTTTCGAATTTTGCAGCGATATTCGTGACATGAGAGTGGGAGAAGAAGGGCAACCAGCCCAGTGGTGCGCAGTGAATTTCATTGGAAAAACCAGTGACGAATTCTGCCTGTCATTCGATATTGGGGTACATAGTTGAATTCAGTTCAAAAATATGGAGGATTCAAAGAAACAAATTATTGCCACTATTATTTACATGAAGATCAGTATCATTATTCCTTGCCAAAGTGGTTCTACCAGTGGAATTCGTATAAATTCTAAACAAGGCGTTTGCTGTTTCTCTGTACGAGTAGAAAACGAATAGGAAGATACAGGTTCGAACAAAATCAATTCCATCTGGAGGGGAGTAATATGAAACTTTTTGGGATCAAATTTAAAGAAAAAAAAAATTTTTTTCATCTTGATCGAGCCCGGGTTTTTGTCGAAACATTCATATATCCAATATGATTGAAATTTTTTATTGAAATTTTGACTAATATCCTACAAATGACTCCCGAGATCGTTTATGGGGTTATTTCCCGTTTCTTACGGAGAAAAACACCGAAACCGGTATACAGTTGGTAACCACGCATGGATTAGATTTGAGTCTCTGCTTTGCAAGCATTTGCGAAGTAACTTCGAATTTAGAGATTTCACACGATTATTCATTAGTTTTAATTCAACGTTCGCCGAGACATTAGCCAGTAAGGAAAATATTTATGCTGCGTATTCGATTAACCTACGGTCTAGGTTAGCTTACAGTAAAATCTCAGGAAGTTGTTTATATATATATATATATATATATATATATATATATATATATATATACCGGGTGTCCCAGATTTTTCATACAGCCAATATCTCAGTTATGTGCTTGGAAATTTAAAAAAAAATGCACTAATATCAAACCCGTATGACTTTGAACCTGTTGTGTCAAAGTCAACTTTTGTCAAACTACCCCTGAGAAACCCCCCTCCCAACCTCAACTTTTCAAGTAGCACCCTATAATTTTTTTTTTAATTGTGAACTGCAGTCAATTCTAACTTCAACGATATATCACACTTGATATTCTGACAGATGTCAAAGTGTCAGAATAACCGATTTTGAACAATAATGTACAAAATTCCAGAACAGAGAATTTATTGATAACAAAAATTATCAAAGCTGCTCAAAATGTCTACCATCATTATCATTCATGCATGCTCAAAATCATATCCTCCGTTACTGTGGTGCAGTCGTGTACAATCTTTTCTCGTAAGTCGTTAAGTCGATTGGTATAGTTCATACACGATTTTCTCCAAATACCCCCACAGATCACTTCATACAGTCAATATCTCAGTTATACTTCTGAGGAATATTCTTTAAAAACTACACTTATGTCAAAGCCATATGATTTTGGAGGAGTTATGCCAAAGTCAACTTTTGTCAAAGTACCCCTGAAAAACCACCCCCAACCTCAATTATTCAAGTGGCACCCTATTCAATGTTTTTATGACTGGTGAAGTGTCATCAATTCTAACTTCAATAACTATGTCTCACACTTGATATTTTGACAGACGTCAAACCCGCAAACTTAGCAACTTCGATGTCAACAGCATTTGATAATAAATAATTCATGGTAGGTATACATTTTTGACTCACAGAGTACTTCATTCGAATCGAGTCATGAAAACTGTCAATGTTGTAGATTATTTCTTTTGTTATTTTCGTTTTTTGACAGTTGTTCTTGCACGCGTCTTTAAGTCAGTTTGATATTCCAATCAAGAAAATGCCTTTCACATTCACTCAAAGTGAGTATGTTGATATTGTAACGAACCTAGGCCGGACCTGTCGCCTCATTCATTGCCATCGACAACGATGATGTCATCCCCGGAGATATTCGAGAACAATCCAGTCGCGCCGCCGCGGATAACAACGGTCAATATTGGAAGCAACTGGAACATGCTGGTTGCCAACCGCCAGAATTGGAAAGACCGAGAATTCTGTAACGGAGATAAATAGGCAGCACTCAAGAGGGCAGGATCAGTCTGAGCAAGCCGATAAGATCGAGCGATACAGTGGCGTAGTTAGTAATATAAATTAGTTGTAAATTTAAGTGTGAAATAAATTAGTAAAACCAAGTTAAGTTTATTTACGTTACAATTGGTGTCGGAGGCGAGATTTTGAAAATAAACAAGTGATTGTGGAGTGGTAAGTCAGAAAAAATAAATTGATAGACCTTTTTTTACGCCCAAAATAGACAGTGACCCGGTTTTCGCGAAGTGGACAATTGTGCGTGGGAATATAAACTGATACACTGTTTACGTGAAACAGACAATAGACTGGTGGCCCGTGGAAAAGAATTCGCGAAGTGAATTTTTAACAAACTGATAAACTTTTCGTGTGAAACAGACTGATACCTCGTCAAAGACAAAATGTGTTCAAGAAAAATGCGCCTTGCGGATTTGAAGGTAGCTGAATTGAAACAGGAATTGAAGGAAAGGGAACTGGAAACAACGGGTAAAAAGCAAGTACTCCAGGAAAGACTTGCAGAAGGACTCATACAAGAAGGTGAGGACCCCGAAGCATTTTTATTCGAAGTTCCCGGAGGTGATTTGAGTCCAATAATAGAGAAACTTGAAGAAAATTCGAGAAGCCTGGAAGATAAGCTCCTAGAAAACACAGAAGGCCTAAAAAAAAAAAATCTGTGGTGTGGCGAATCGTCTAGAAAAAAGAATAGGAACCGTCGAGGCAGAGATGGACAAGATGAAGGAAATAATCAGCGATGAAATCAAAGACGGAATCGAGGCAGAAAATGGACAAAATAAAGGAAACGATCAGTAAGCTGGAAAAACGAATTGATAGTGCGCCCTCCACAGAGATGGTTAACAAAAATGCAATGCTGGACTTGAGTTTGAACTTGGATAAAGTTCAAGAGGGTATACAAGATGTCAAGGTCATTTCTGAAATAGGGAAGCTCTCCATGAAGCCGCCTCAATTCGACGGAAAAACTCCATGGGAAAATTACCGCCGACAGTTTGAAGCAGCGGCCAAAGCAAATGGATGGAATGCAGGGGAAAGAGCTGTAGCACTAACACTTGCATTACGTGGAGAAGCGACGAATATTCTACAAACTCTTACCGCCTAAGAACAGGAGGACTATGATCAGCTGATTTAACATCTAGAATTACGATATGGCCAGGCCCATTTGGAACACGTATACCACTCCCAGCTGAAAAATCGCTGACAGAAATCGGGCGAATCCTTACAAGAATTCGAAGCTGACATTGCACGCTTGGTTTGTCTCGCATATCCAGCCACACCGGAAAATGTAATGGAGCGATAAGCGGTTCAGGCATTCTTGGATGGACTCCGTGACCAAGAAACCAGACAAGCGTTGATATTAGTTCGTCCAACACATCTCGTAGACGCACTGGCACGCGCTTTGGAATTCGAAGCAGCAAAACAATGCTGCGAAAGCCAAAGTGAAGTTCAAACGATTTAGGAAGACTCACGGGAGCCTGCTTACTTGGAAGCTGCCATAAGAAAAGTGATGAAGGAAGTGTTGCCTGAGAAAAGACAGATAAGATGCTGGAATTGTGGCAAAATTGGACATGTGCATAGCAAATGTCCAACATTCATCGACTCCGATGCAGGAAAACTGAAGAAGGTCGACGAGAACGGGCAGTCGTCGGCATGTGTCCGACAAGCCCCGGTTAACAACGCATATGTCGCTATCCTTCAACGACAGAACAAAGGTGTCTTCGTAGACGGTCTCATCAATAATGAGCCTTGCACCATGCTGCTAGATACAGGTGCGACTAGGACAATTATTGGGCCTTCTTTTGTCAGAACACCGGCACGAATTGAACCGACAACTTGGAAGCTACGCACAGCAACAGGGGAGCCAGCTACTGTATATGGTGAGCTACCGATCGAAATGATTTTAGGCAGCACTAAAGTAAAACATCAGGCACTAGTAGCGGACATCGAAGACGATGCAATCATTGGAATGGACATCATGAACTTCAGAGGGTTTGAGTTGAATTTCAAAGACGGTGTCCTACGTGTCAACGGAGAAGAGCTGGTGCTTCATGGGAAAAGTGAAAAGATGATCCGTGTCCTGTTGGCTGAAGATGTGAGCGTACCTGAGAGGGCTGAAACCATTCTGGAGGCTCGCCTGGACGGGAGTGCGAGCAGTGGAGGCGTGGTGATGTTCGAGCCCAAACTTCATGATGAGAAAATTGGACGAGGGATTGCACTAGGGAAGACCTTGTTGCGTGCTGAGAAATTTGTGCCGGTAAGGGTCATGAATGTCAATTCTTTTCCAGTGACCTTGAAGAAAGGAACAATTTTGGGGCCCTGCTCGTCAGTTTCCTCAGTGATACGGAGTGTACGAGGTACGATTAGCCAAGCCAACAACTTGCCCACAGAACTAGAAAAATTAGTTGCCATCTCTTCCAAAGACATAAAACCAGCTCAACAGCCCAAACTAAGAGATTTAGTCAAAAAGTACCAAGACATCTTCGATACCGGACAAGGAAAAGGGGGTCGAACTAATGTGGTCCAGCACAAGATTGATACTGGGGGTGCCCGACCGATCCGGCAATCAGCAAGAAGACTTCCTCTTGCCAAGAAGGAAAAGGCTGACAAAATAGACAGCAATATGGGAAAAGAAGGGGTTATCGAACCATCTGACAGTCCCTGGTCCTCTCCAGTCGTACTGGTGAAGAAAAAGGATGGATCGACACGCTTTTGTGTAGACTATCGCCAACTTAATAATGTCACGAAGGACAGTTACCCTCTCCCGAGAATAGATGACACCCTAGACACATTGGCTGGTTCCACGATTTTCTCGACCCTTGATCTGAACAGTGGATACTGGCAAGTAGAACTGGCTCAGGAAGATCAAGAAAAGACTGCTTTTACCATCGGCTCAGGATTGTGGCAGTTCACCGTTATGCCATTCGGGCTCTGTTATGCTCCCGCCACATTCGAAAGATTGATGGAGACTGTGCTGAAGGGACTCTCATGGAACACGTGTCTAGTGTATCTCGACGACATAATTGTGGTCGGCAGATCGTTCGAAGACCACGTGAAAAACTTGGAGGAAGTATTCCTGCGACTGAGGAACTCCAGATTGAAGCTGAGCCCTAAGAAATGCCATCTGTTCCAAAAAGAAGTACGATACCTCGGCCACGTTGTCTCTGGGGAAGGAGTAGCAGTGGATGACCAGAAGATCAAAGCTGTTAAGGATTGGCCCATCCCAAAAGACATTCACCAACTTCGAAGTTTCCTTGGTTTATGCACATACTATCGCCGATATGTGCTGGGATTCGCCAACATCGCTAAACCACTGACCAGGCTCACGGAAGGCCAAACAAAGTTCCAGTGGTCCGAAGAATGTCAAGACTCATTCAGGAAGCTGAAAGGAGCTTTGATCAACGCACCTATACTGAGCTATCCCCTACCCAAAGGGAAATTCATTTTGGACACGGACGCCAGCAACGTGGGACTTGGAGCTGTCCTATCTCAGATCCAGGAGGGACGGAAGAAGGTCATTGGTTATTTCAGCAAGACGCTTAGCAAACCAGAGCGCAATTACTGTGTCACCAGGCGAGAGCTGTTAGCTGTTGTAAAGGGAGTGGAGCACTCCTACAAGTACGTGTATGGAAGAAGATTCCTGTTGAGAACTGACCATGCAGCTCTCAAATGGCTCTTACAGTTCAAAAATCCTGAGGGTCAAGTAGCACGTTGGATCGAGAGACTCCAAGAATTCGATTTCGAGATCGAACATCGAGCCGGAACTAGCCATGAGAATGCAAATGCCTTGTCGCGAAGACCATGTCCAGATGATTGCTCACATTGCCGACGAGCAGAAGAGAAAGAAGCAACACTTTGTAGAACCACGGCAATGGATGACAACTGGAATGACAGCAAGATCCAGAAAGACCAAGAGAAAGACCCCGACCTTGGCTTAGTCGTCAGCTGGAAGGAGGGCAATCGAAGACCATCATGGCAGGAAGTCGCAGGCTACTCGCCGGCTGTTTAGTCCTATTGGGCACAATAGAACTCTCTTATTCTGGACAATGGGATCCTGAAACGTGTGTTGGAGGCCGAGATTGGTGGGGAAGACAGACGCCAAATAATTGTTCCCAGGAACAGAAGAGAGGAAGTGCTGCGGGAAATCCATGATGGAGTCGCCGGAGGACATCTGGGAGTGACGAAGACCCTGCAGAAAGTGAGGCAACGGTTTTACTGGGCCAATTGTCGAGCTGACGTTTAGGACTGGTGCAGGAAGTGCGCTGTATGCGCTGCTAGCAATGGACCTCGAATACGACCCAAGGCCCCGATGCGTCAGTACAACGTAGGCAGCCCGTTCGAGAGAATCGCCATTGACATTGCCGGCCCGTTTCCCGTATCCGACCACGGGAATAAATATATCCTTGTGGCAATGGACTACTTCAGTAAGTGGGCGGAAGCCTATGCCCTGCCCAACCAGGAAGCCATCACAGTCGCCGACGTCTTGGTGAAAGAGTGGATATGTCGATTTGGTATTCCAATGGAGCTGCACTCGGATCAAGGGAGAAATTTCGAATCCAACCTGTTCCAAGAAATATGTCTACTGCTGAACATCCGCAAGACAAGAACCACGGCCGTACATCCGCAGTCTGATGGAATGGTGGAACGGATGAACAGGACGATCAACCGCCACTTGTCCAAGGTTGTCTCTGACCATCAAAGAGACTGGGACCAGTATCTCATCTCCATTTGTTCCTGATGGCCTATCGATCCGCAGTACAAGAGTCAACCGGTCAAACTCCTGCTAGTATTATAATGGGCCGAGAACTGCGACTGCCTTGTGACCTGAAGTTTGGGATACCACCAGGACAAGACACTGCGGGAGAGGACTACGTCAGCAAACTTCGGCAGAGAATGGACGACATCCACGAACGAGTCCGGTTGAACATCCAGAGTGCCATCGATAAAATGAAGAAGACCTATGACATCAAGGCCGACGCTGGAGGATTTAAGGTTTATTACCTGGTTTGGCTGTACAACCCCAAACGTCGTCGTGGACTATCACCAAATTTGCGGAACTCGTGGGAAGGCCCGTATAAAATCGTGAAAAGGATAAACGACCTTGTGTACCAAATCCATAAGCCACCCCGAGGGAAACCAAGGGTCGTTCATTTCAACAGGTTGGCCCCTTACGCTGGAAAATATGACCAAGTTCGCACCCTCAAGCCACCGGAGGATGATATGACGTTCGAGAAGTTTATGTCCATGTATTCAAACGGGCAGAAAGTTCTACATGGGGTTACTAGAGAGGAGTCACGAGACCTTTTCGAGGTGCCTGCTGACTACGCACTAGCACACTGTGTGGCAGAAGATCTTCGAATGTCCCGGGGCATCGCCGTAGTGTTCTCCAAGAAATTTGGTCAACTCCAAACACTGCGGGAGCAGAAACCAGAAGTTGGTGGGGTGCTACAGTTGAAGAAAGGCCAGAGAAACATCTACTACCTGGTTACCAAGAGGCATTCCCAAGATAAACCGTCCTATGAAGATGTCTGGAAGAGTCTCACCAAACTAAGAGATACTATGGTGGACCAGAATCTGGTGGATCTAGCAATTCCAAAATTGTCCTGTGGTATTAATGGGTTGGACTGGAGAGTCATAAGAAGTATGCTGGAGGCGATATTCAGATCCAGCGGCGTCAAGATCTTGGTTTGCTGTCACCCTCTTCCACGACCGATCATGAAGACCGTGGAGTGTTACTTCCATCGAACTTCACGGTGCAGATATGGGGAGTCATGCAGATATCGTCACACTCCAAGGATGACATTTCGGGACGAAATGTCTTTAAGAAGGGGGCAATGTAACGAACCTAGGCCGTACCTGTCGCCTCATTCATTGCCATCGACAACGATGATGTCATCCCCGGAGATATTCGAGAACAATCCAGTCGCGCCGCCGCAGATAACAACGGTCAATATTGGAAGCAACTGGAACATGCTGGTTGCCAACCGCCAGAATTGGAAAGACCGAGAATTCTGTAACGGAGATAAATAGGCAGCACTCAAGAGGGCAGGATCAGTCTGAGCAAGCCGATAAGATCGAGCGATACAGTGGCGTAGTTAGTAATATAAATTAGTTGTAAATTTAAGTGTGAAATAAATTAGTGAAACCAAGTTAAGTTTGTTTACGTTACAATATGTTATTAATTTTTGGTGAATGCCGGAAAAATTCCCGTGCTGCCGCTGAATTATACCAACAGCGTTTTCTCGATCGACGACTACCAAATCATACCACATTTTCTTATTTTGAGAACAAAATGGAAACAGGAGAATTCACAAGAAAAGGTAAGCATGTTCAACATGCCGCACCAGTGCGAACTGAGGAAATGTGTATTAATGTATTGGCCTATATGGAGGCTCACCCTCATATTTCTCTTCGAGCACTAGCTGAGGAAGTTGGAATAAGTAAGTCGTCTGTGCATAGAATTATAAAAACGCATAGTTATCATCCTTTCAAAATACACATGCACCAGGGGCTTCGACCTGATGATTTAGAATGGAGACAAAATTTCATTGCCACTATTCAAGTTTTGATTGAAAATAATGACAGTTTATTGGATCAGATCATGTGGAGTGACGAATCAAGATTTCACAATAATGGGACAGTGAACCGGCCACGGCCACGTGAAAATCCTCATTGGGTGCGAGAAACAAATTTCCAAACCATGTGGGGTGTGAATGTGTGGTTTGCGTTGTTCAATGGACGTTTGATAGGCCCTTATTTTTATCAACACACTTTGACTGGGCGTAAATATCTGGAATTCTTACAAAATGAACATCAGAGATTGCTACATGTTATTCCTCAACAAGAAAGACAACTCATGTGGTGGCAACAAGATGGTGCTCCACCACATAATCACCACATTGTAACCGAATACCTCGATCAATATTTTCCAGATAGATGGATAGGAAACAGAGGTCCTATCAGGTGGCCTGCACGTTCGCCAGATCTGACACCGTTAGATTTTTTCTTGTGGAGGTATTTGAAGACAATCGTGTACGAAACTAGACCAATAGACTCAAACGACTTACAAGAGAAGATTGTACACGCCTGCACCACAGTAACGGAGGAAATGATTAGGAAATATTGTACGAGAGAACTGATAAGGCGATTTGAAGCATGCATGAATAATGATGGTAGACATTTTGAGCAGCTTTTATAATTTTTGTTATCAATAAATTCTGTGTTATGGAATTTTGTACATTATTGTTCAAAATCGCTTATTCTGACACTTTGACATCTGTCAAAATATCAAGTGTGATACATCGTTGAAGTTAAAATTGACTGCAGTTCACAATTCAAAAAAAAAATTATAGGGTGCTGCTTGAAAAGTTGAGGTTGGGGGTGGTTTCTCAGGGGTAGTTTGACAAAAGTTGACTTTGACACAACAGCTTCAAAGTCATACGAGTTTGATATAAGTGCATTTTTTTTTCATATTCTAAGCAGCATAACTGAGATATTGGCTGTATGAAAAAATCTGGGACACCCGGTGTATATATATTGTTATGATAGAATCTTTTATTATTTATTTATAATTTATAATTTGTTCCATTGATTTCCCTATCTTTATAATAATGAAAAATGAATACCTATCACTCTTTTTCAACAATCTTTTCACCTTATCCCAACTCAGTCGATACGCCTATGAAGTTATCTCTATCATCAGCAGTAAGGTTCAATAGTGCCAACTTGGCCAACTTGTCAAATATGCCGTTCTGTGGGAAAAATATATGGTCAGGTGCTCAAAACTTAATAAAATTGACCTAAAATCTAACCTATCTACTAAGGACAGTGATGTGAAATGGTGAAATTTGCTTATGGATGATAAATAGTTGGTGAATAATCGTTCAAATGTTATGGACAGTCTGTGAAAATAGAACAAACCAACAAAAGTTCAAATTGATGGAAACGAATGACACTATAAGTGTCTGGACCTGTTATGTTGCATTTATTTAGTTCTGTTGTTGAAATACCCGCTATTCTTCCTTTTTGAGTTGTTCTCCTGGCTAATAGAAGTTTCGTGCTCTTTCGAAAGTACAGCAACACTACAGAAAGCCCCCTTCTTCGTTCCTGGCAATGGCGTGGACTGGACTGTAGTTATTTCAATACGGTAAGTGATTTTTTCTTGTTTTTATATTCCCATTCGTATCTGAATTATTTGTAAAACGTTTAAAGATAGTTCTGCTTGTTTTCTCTTGCGTTTTTTCGTAACTGGCTTCGTTTTCTAGCACAATTTTCATCTCCCCCAAGCTTGTTACCATTCCTCTTGGCAACCCGCACATTTTTTTAAAATATATTTTCTCTTTCTATCCGATTATCAGTTATTCTAACTTATTCTAGTGATTTTATTTACAATTTACTATTCTAGACCTTATATTATATGTACAAATTTGTTTTAATTCATATTTGACATTTTTCTGTGTTCATAATTTTTATATTTGATTTTTTGCCTCCATAGTTTTGACATCTCGCTGTTGGGTTTTCTCCTGATATGGTTTACCATACAGGATGTTCAACTTGTATACTATTTCATTTACTTGTGATACAATGTTTTTTCATGAATTTAAATTTCCATATTATTTTAATTGTGTATTCAACATGAATGTATTGTTGGTCACATACTTACGACAACAGAGATACTTCAGGACTGACATTTTGATACAAATGCGTTGACTAAAGCATGGTATGAGATTCTAGAATAGTACAAAAGCAAAGAAAAATTGTAAAACGAACATAGCATGATCCACGATAACTTGAATACCTAATAATAATGGAGAATTATCATTTTAATTATTTTATGAACATTACCTAACATAACAATATATGTATATATATATATATATATATATATATATATATATATATATATATATATATATATATATATATATAATATACATTTTCACTGGTTTTGTTTACATTAGTGCGGTCTATTCAAAACTCGAGTACCATCACGCGACATGAAAAATGACGTGGCTTACAAATGCACCCTCACCACAAATTATAATTAGAACCCTGGTTGTTATATTTGAAAAATTGTGATAACATACTCTTAATTTCCCTTTTTTCCGACAGAGACAACGTTGCGTGCAGTAGTGAGTATCCACAATCAGATCGTTCTATACTCTCATTAATCATTTCATGTTCTAGTTGATTACTTTTCAAAATGAATGTCACGTGTAATGTATTTTTTATCATGATCAATTTCATTTATGTGTTACCCAGCATGGAATGAACCGTGAAAATACAAACGATATAGTCTATCTGACAAGTTAAGTGATATTGCGTTGTTTGTCAAAATGTGATAAGTTGGGCATTACTTGAAAAAGAGTTTTGAAAGAAGTTGGGACATATTTTTCAGTTGCCTAACCGGCCCTCAGAAGTTGTACAAAAGTACAAAAAACTTGCACGGGCAGGATAATCTTTCATAAATGCACTCATGAATTTTGGTCGACGGCTGGGGCTCGAACCCACGTCGTGTGAGACAATCATCGCAAAAAAATGTTTTTCCACTGAACCCGTCAATAGGTCAATGCTGTTTCTAACGATCGCTTTGCTTGGTGCTATTTTTTGTGGAGAATCAATATTTTTTATAATAATTATTATTTATTTTTCCATAGATAATGCCATGCTGAACATCGTCAACTTCTATAGCTGAATATGTTTTCTAAAGGAAATATACTTTTTTTTGTCAAGGTTTCAAATGAATTTTTCCAAATAAAGGAGGTTATTCGATGGAATTGGACATGAAATGGTATGGGCACTGAGAAACTTGTAAAATATATACTTACTACTACAACATCAAACAATATGTTTTTTCCACTGAAACCTTCAATTAGGTGATTTCGGAATATTTTTCCCTTTGAAAGTTTACGTTTTCTATTCCATCACATTAAATTGTCATTATACCATGCAATACTATACCTATATATCCTTTTTCCAAACTCCTCCGCAAGTAAAAGGTATTTTTTTTCGAAGCTGAAATAACAATACTCATGTATAGATTGAAACAAAGAACAGATCTATGACCACCTTTAAAACTAAGTTCTTCCTGATCATGGATTCAACTAAAGTACTGTGGTGTAGTCGATACAAACTCTGGTCGATAAAAACACATTGGCACAAATTACACTTAAAAATTTAAAATTGTAAATTCAGACACGTTCTAAATGAAACAATACACAACCGTGAATGGTCAATATGCAACTGATCATCCCACCTGAAGTATTCCAGAGCTACATAGATAAAGAAACGAAAAAAAAAAACAAATTAAAACAAATCTTTTGTCATTATTCAGAAATCTATTTTTCTTTTGAACCTTTCTAGAATATGGGTGAATATTTTTGTCAGGTATTGTGTATCACTTTTTCGGTTTACGCAATTATCATGGAGATTGAAAATTTTTACTGAATCGAAATCAAAATTGCACGACGATTCAAAATGATGTGCAGCAGGTGCTGTTTTTTCTTTTTCATTTTTTTTAGCAGTCATATTCGTGTTGATATATTCTGGTTTTCAGGTATTGTTTAGTTTGCCCTATATAACAGTTTCCCACATTCACAGAGAACACTATATATTACACATGATTCTGATTCAGCTGGTATCCAATCTTTCAACTGCGTGAATAATTTTCCTGTAGTTTTCAAATTGTAAAAACAAACTTTGAGAATCAGTTAATAAACATTTTATAATTTTATATGAGAGTCCATCTAGAAATTCAAAATACTAACACATTCTTTTGGAAACATATCCTGCCTATCTGTTCTTTGACGTTTATTAATGATACTATTGGTTAATTTCGTGGGGAATATTTCGCGCGTTTTTAAAAGTTGGATTTATACACGCTGGGGCGGGGGTACTTCAAATAAGCAAAATAGGATACCAATAAAAAATAGTATATTAGTGAGCCTTTGAGGCACGACGCGGAGCGGAGTGCTCTCAACGTTACAAGTGCTTTTAAGGGACGTATACACGTGTATTATACGCTATTTTTTATTGCACCTGCCTCATAACTTCAATGACAATACTGGAAATGAGTTTTTGATCGGGATAATGTTCCTTATATTTTCATTTATCTAATCAGGTATGTAATGGACATCTGATGTCACGACTTGTTGACATGGATATAGCAATTGTTGTTTAAAATGGTTGCGAATCAAGGAGAACCCTCATCCGAAAATTTCAAAGTTAGCCGAGATGCAAATCAAAATTGATACCAGAAATATTCAGAAATTCGTATTATAGAGAATATGGAAAGTTAATGCTATTGATCGGGAAGAAACAGACTCAAATTGTTTTATATTTTTTAATTAATTTAACAATAAATCAAAACTTCAAAACACGTGTTCTAATCTTGAGATTTCGCACGCTTTCTCCTTTAAAACACGGCGGTTTTAATCTTGAGAATTCGCACCCTTTTCATGCCTGAAACAAGGATTATGATGCAGGTATGATGAAAAATTGTTTATGGCATTCAAAATACATTATAAGGTTTCCAGAATTTTTTAAATAGTTTGAGGGAAAGATGTCGGCCTGCAATCCGATATTCATTTTCCATTCGCTTCTTATGGATTGGTACAACTTCGGAAATTTTCAAAATAGCAGGGAATTTTCAATATGATAATGAAAGTTTGTCGAGGAGAGTGAGTGAACCTTCAATCAAGTCCATATTTTCCTCAATGATTGTAATCGATAACTGACATACCTCGTTCCGTTTCATATCTGTGATATCTGTCACGGGCTGGAAAAAAAAACCGATGGCATGGCCCCTCGGAAAGGTAGATTTCAGAATAAATTCATTGGTTCTGAAATAACCATCAATCAAGCTAACTAATACAACTAATATTTATTCATAAAGTTTAACTTTGAAATCGAGAAATATTTCAAATATAATGACGTTCTGTTTGTCGGCGAAAGGAATCGAATCTGATTGATACGAGCGGATGGACCTAAATAAAGGAAGCACACTGGGTTAACAACAAATATTAATTCCATGAATTGTAATTTACAGCGATATTTTTGTGGTATGATGATTTGATTCACTTTTTGTAAACGGATCATGATTTTTTTATTTACACTGAAAGTTACAAAATATATAGATCATACACCGTGAGCATCTTGTATTCACTGAACCAATTTCGACAGGAAGTCTTGACAGAAACAGTCTTGACAGAAACTCCGGCAATGCTTTTTACGATTCTTTTTCGTGTTATGAAAACATGATTTCTAGAAGATAAATTTGACCATAATAAAATAACAATAATTATATTTATTCACAACATTTCTCAAGCCCCAAACTGATAACATTTGTATATCAAATTTTTTATGAGATTCATACAATGCGTGGTTAATGTCCGAATTGATACCTAAAATTGGACACGGGTTATTTTTTATTGATTCATCGTTGATTTTGATATCAAGCTCATATATTGACTTTGAGTTGGATCCGACTATATAAACGACTGAATTCGCGCACTGTATTTAAAGCCTCCATCTTGAATTTCTGAATTTTTTATGAAAAAATTGTATCTGCAACAACAGCAACCTTAGATATCGACTACATTCGATCACAATACTGGAGTCGCTCAAATTGCACTTGAGTGGAATGGGAACATAAATGACAGAAATCGTACCCCCATAGGAGGGATAACTAATTTCTGGAAAAAATACCACAATGTCCAGAACAATGAGAAAAGGGTTGAATTTTTTTAAATTTTTTTTTGAAGTACTTTAAAAAAAAACACAGAAATGTTTCCTGTTTGAACACTGCGGAAACCGCGCCAGGATGTGACGTAAAAAGTTCAGATCTATCACCGATCGCCTAAAGCGTGAGATAATTACAGAGTTGCCAAGCGTTATCCTCAATATTTCTTAACAATGTGAGCAGGCTGAAAAAATAATACATAGCACTCGGTTTACATACATATTATTCAAGAATAACTTAATTAAGAACAGCTATCAAATGAGAAGTCTTGATTTCAATATAACACATGCTGACACAAGTTCTGTTTCATTCATAGGATGAAACAGAATAACATTTCCTCAAAAGTTCCACAAAATAGTGACACTGGAAACTCACCGATCGCAGAGAGTGCCAAATTACAGAGGTGCCAAGCGTTATTCATAATATTCCTTTACAATGTAAGCAGGCCAATGTCAGCACTCGGTATACATATATATTATTCAAGAATAACCAAATCAAGAACAGCTCTCAAATACGAAGTCTTCATTTCAATATAACACATGCTGACACAAGTTATGTTCTAATCATAGGATGAAACATAATAACATTTCCTCGGAAGTACCGCAAAATAGTGAACTGGCAACTCGGGAAAATGCCAAATCGATGGAGCTTTGACGTCAAAAGAAGCGGCAATATCGCTGTATTTGAATGTCTCACTGAATTTGAGGGTTTTGGAGCAGCATTTTTTCGACTATTACACAATATAATCTAGGAAAAATTATGCATACATCATATTTCATCACTATATTTCAACTTCAAGCTCATATGAAGCAAATTTGTGACTTTGTGATCTCGCCTATTGGAGCTGCTATTTTGAATTTGCACTATATCGTATCGTTGAAGAGCATCCTCATCGATACTATACTCGTAGCCAAAATTTCAACCTGATCGGATGACTGGAAGTGCATCAAAATCGACCTGCATTGTGACATACAGACAGACAACAAAGCAAGTTTCATGAAAGATCATAATTAAAATATGGGACTAGCATGATTGAACATATCATATACTTTTGTTTCTCTTATTTTTTTAAATACATTTCTCCTCTTTCTCTTATGTTGGGGGTTACGAGAATACGTGAAATATGGCCCATTCAGCATCTTTCTTCGGGTGGAAAGTTCTCCTTGCTGAATAGGAAGTGAAGTCAATTTACGAATTTATGTAAAACCTATCAAATCCTTGTCATCATTGCGAACATGAAAGAGAAACAAGCGGGATGGAAACACCACGAACATGGAATCAGAAACCATATATAAACTGCTAATTTCATTACCTCTAGAGAAAGAATACAGCTCCGCAATTTCAATTTGGTCTCATTTACATGCAAAGTGACCGAAGTGATATCGAGGTTCTCTTTATGCCTCTCTAGTTTCCCCGGCCCTTTGTGTATTTTATGCTGGCATGTCGTCCCAAAGGAGAGTCGGGAAATGTTGAATTCTGAAGGGTGATGCCGGTGAATCTTTTTTGACTGTTCATATCAGAATTCACTGGAATGAATGTAGAACGGGATGGACATTTTTATTGGGAGATTCAGGGTAGTATTTATATTTTCCAACCAGATGAATATTTTTTGTCGTCAATGGAAACTTATAGAAAATATACTGTTGATTTTTTTAATTCTGAGGAGTGGTTTCTGGTATAACATTCCATGTGTTTGAAATATGATATTGTACTGAGGTAGGGTATTGTAGAAAATATATTTTTGAGGATATGAATCAAGCTTTTTTATACTATAAATGTGATTTTTTTCTTTATATATTTCATGCTTCCTTCTAGTTTAGTCTATCATCCATTTGAAGATCCTATTATAGTCTATATGAGAGTTGATTACAGCCAAATTGAATTGTGATCAAGACGTTTTCATAAGGAACATACACGCGGACTTTTAAAAATTGAGGGTAGATTTCATGTTAGAATAGAGTTTCCAAGTTCAAGTCGACTGTTTTTTTTTCAAACCTTCTATGCCCTTTCTTCACTGGAAAATGCTGAAATTTTTTTTGCAACTAAGTTATATATTTTTTTATATTCAAATAAACATTTGTAACAATGGAAATTGACTATACAAACGCAATGATTCGTTTTTGTTCCAAACTATATATATGGAATGGTGGATTTCAAGGGGGCAGGAACCTTTACCAAATCTTCTTCTGTAAGAGATAAATATTACATGATAAGAAAATGACTTACTTTGATCCAAGGAAAAACAAACTGAGTGCTCTAGAGAAGCCATTCATTTGACTCGCTTCCTCATTCTTCACTCCTCACGTTGTATGTTTATGATTTGAACTGGATTATGTGATTTCTTTAGCTGCTATTATTGTGGAGGTTCTGAAGGCATTCTAGGTTTTGTTGAACGTATCTTCATTTTTTCCATTCATGAAGTAATTTTTCTTTTTGTTCCCTATACTATTGTCAAATCCAATTCAACCCACTTGGAAGCAAGATGGTTAATTCAGATATTCACAGGGATTTTATATTCCGCGGTTATATCACAAGTGATGGATATCTTGGTGAGTATACTTTGACATTTTTGTGTCAATATTGTAGACATTAACGAGACCAAATTTCTTTTGAAATATTTTTTCAACGAAAATTGGTTGAGTGGTATTTTTGCAAAAATATTGGTGGAAAAATATCAAGTGGTATATGACAAGATTATATTCCGAACTAGCTATTACAAACACACTTCACAAACCTGGTGTTACATTCTCTACATTTTTTCTAATTTCTCCTAATAGGCTTAGATCGGGCTGCAGAAAACCTGGCCAATCGAGTAATAGAATGAAATGTTTTTAAAATGTTAGTACTCAGAGCAAACATAAGAAAAATCATTGACTGCCAGTGCAAAAGTGGTGCTTGAGTTTTGTATGGTCATTTTTCGAAAAGAACAACAGATTGGTAACAGTTTCATTACAAATTTACTTTCGAGTGGTTCAGCGGTTTAAGGTGCTAGTTCACGGAATGGAGCGTGGGTGAGCGTGGGTTCAAACCCCAGCTCGGACAGCTTTTTTTTCTTTCAAAATTGAAAAATGATCTGTTAGGGGCGAATATTTGTCCCAAAACTAATCATTTCTCTTGTCTGAGAGCTTGCTGCAGAAAACCTGGCCGATCAAGTAAAAGAATGAAAGAGTTTTCACAAGCATTTATTTAATTTCACATAATATGTATGTGTTTATTTCAAATCTTGTAAGTGAATTTTAACCTACTACTAGTTGTCCGAATAACGTGAAATTTGGCAGGTGTTTATAATTTCGGTGAAATGCATTATGCAATTTTTACCAAAAAAAAACCAAAATGTTGGCTCCAATATGGTGGACGAATTTTGTGATTATTCTATTCAAAATTAGTATGTGGGTTTTTTGGGGTTGTAGATCATCAATTTCTGTAAGAAATCAATAAGATGACGAATTTCATGAATGACTAAAAAAATAAGATAAAAATGATTGAAAGAAATTAAGACAAGCTTTTATGCAAAAAAAAATTCTTCAATTGTTTGACCTAGGTTAATTTCTATTAACATGTTGAACCAATCGAGAGTTCTAGAAACCCACACATAGATGATTATAATACTAAAAGTTCATTTGCTAACCATAATCTTCATCACCATCATTTGATATTGATACTGATTTAGATATTTTGCATGTTTGCCAAAAAGGTTCTCATCTCAATTTTCTTGAAATTTTTTAGATCAATTCTGCTATAAACAATCCGAATGTTGTTTCTCTAAACGAACAAGTACAATTTGATTGGCAAAAGTTTTTTAATTCCTTACTTTCCATCAGATTTATTTCTTGCCTCGATCTCCGATAAACCGACTGTTCTATGTCATTGTAGATCTGTTCGTTTGGACTGGTGTTAGTCCGATTGGCTCTGTGTTGCGGTATTCCTTCCTTCTGTAGAAGTCGCACTTCATGGCGTTCGTTGGAATAACTATTCTGTCATAAGCCCAATGATCTTTAATTCAATACATAAATGTTCTACTCTTAGCTATAATTATATATTTATTACAAATATGGATAGGTGACATCTGAGCTCTTTGCACAGAATACTATTTGCTTCGGTTTGGATTTGCTTCCATTTCATCATTGTTCTGTGCATGTTGTTCTTCTGTCATCGTTCCATGGTGGTGTTTTGACAATTAAGTTTGCTTGATTGATGGCCCTATGTGTGCTGTCATTCATCGCTCATTGCTACCATTGTTCCACATGTCGTTAATTAATTTTAGTATCGGCTAATGTCTTTAGCTTCCCTAGAAATAAAAAGGGATATATTAATTTCAATGACAAACCTTCACTTTGTCATATGTTTTGAACATGGAACTCCTGACTTATAATTGATATTTTTTTACCAATCGTTCTTTCTTCTTCATGTAAGTAACACATATTGTACTCCACTACCTATGGTTTTACTCTCTTTCTCTTCTTTCACATTCAGCTGATGATGAAATCATAGAGGTTCGAAACATGTACTAATCGATGGTTTTTCACCCATCCACCATCACATAACTAATCGATTTCGATATTAAATTGTGGAGATGACATTGAGTTTTTCTACTTCGTAATATTACCAATCTGGTGCTACATTGGTATGGTTGCTTTTTTTTGATAGATTTGGTGTGAACGACGAATGAACAAACAACATGGTCGTATATTCGATGATATTTGGGATTTGATTGGTTAGATAGATGGATTTGATTGGCTGAATTAATTTCGAGAAATATAATCACAATAGTATGAAACTCCTATAGAAAATATATCAAATATTCAATTTCCGCGAAACCCCTTTCTCATATATTTATTGAATAACTACTCCGCGTGATGCTTGGTATACTGTATATATTCCTGATAGGATACGAAAATACCGCTCGATTGGATTTTGCATGATTTATCGAATTGCAAAGGTGTAGGGTATTGTTTTATAAAGAGCGGTAAATGTGCATCATTTTCTAGTTCATAAGAGAATTATCAAGAGAGAAGATTTCACTTCACTCTGAATTCACACAACTCTACCGTTTGTTTTCACTCTAAGGTGAACAATAAATCATGACAGGAATATGACACTCATTTTTTCCCAATTACAATGAAATTTTTTTGACAGTTCCAACAACCATTAAAATTTTGTCATTTTGTGTCATATGGATCGATTTAACCCAGTCATGTCAACATTACACTGATAATTGCATTCAGTGCAATTATCAATCACTATGAGAACACGATTGAGTTTGACAACTTCATTCCAAATAAATTTCGAAATGTCACGTTTTGGCAATGCGAATGTTCAAAGTATAAATGCGCTAATCAAAGAAAACATTTTCAGAAATACAACCCACAATCACAAATATGTTTGGGGAATATTTATGAATTTTGCTGCGAACGAGAATATGAATTAAATGAACATAGAAGCTTAGAAGAATTGGCGTTGATACTGAAAGATTGGGGGGTCAATATGAGAAAGAAAGACGGGACCGAATTTGAAGAAGCAACGGTGAAGACATTGTGGAACGTTTCGTGCAAACTTTCGCAAGAAAAGTACTACAATGACTATAATATTATGACTGACCCGTTCAACAATATAGTATTCAAACCATCGTGAGATGCCCGCGATGCAATCATGAAGAAACTACAAGCAGATCCATGTTAACGTAAGTCCAGTTCAGTTTCGTTAAATTTGTCTGAAGTAAACAAAATAATATTGCTATGGGATGGAAATACTCCTGAAGGTCTTATGCGTGAATTTTACCATATTGCTGCTGTAGATTAAACGTGGCGAGGAGGAGAGGCAGTTGCTTGTCTTGTGAATTTTTTTCAAATCGAGAAAAATAACGATGATTCTACAACAAATCGCATTGAATACAATACGGTTTTCAGTAAACTGTGTCAAGGTGGTTCTAGAAGCTGTACAAGTAGTAAATGGTTGGTTCTCAATAGTGAAAGACAAAGCTGCCCTGTACGTCTTTTTCATTAACTGAAATCAAAACGAGGCGACAATATTACCTTACCACGACTGTTCTTAAAACCATATCGACACTGGAAAAATTAAAATGACAAATGGTACGATAATGTACCTGTTGGAAGAAATACAATAAATGGATGTACTAAATCTGCTGCTGAGGCAATTGGCTTGAATGTAAAGGACAAAAAGATAACAAATCACTCGAATAGATCAACTGCTGTTAGCGAATTGGCAAGAAGTGGTGTGGAAAAACAACAATTGCTGAAAATTACTGGTCATAGCAATCAAAATTCTATAAAACCATACTCAAATCTCGATCAAGAACACCACAACAAGATCATAAATATTATGCTTGGTAATAGATCTTCTATAGTAGAGAACAGCAACGAATCTACTGTAAAGTTAAAGTTGAATTTTATTAAGTGAACTTTCACTAACTGTACTTCCAATAAAAAAATAAATGTTTCATTGTGTTGAGTTATAAATTTATTTGTCAAAAAAATTTCCACCGATTATCTCCCGGACATTGACAAATGCCTCATAATTTTATGACAAATTTCTCAAGTTCGTTGCTTGGTTATCAAGGAACGAGCTTTCGATTGTCATAAAATTATCTCATCTATTATCAATGTCTCAGGGATATTACTACTGATAACAAGCGCATGGTATTATAAAGGGGCATGTTGTTGTCATTGAATAGGTATGTTACTTGATTATGTCGTAGAATATGGACTTGGAGCACGGGGGAGGAGTTTGACGTACAGCGCCGCAGTGGCAGACTCGGGCAAACTCGTCCGTATAGTGTCACTCATCCTAATTTACCGCTTTGATAAGAAGGGTGTTTACAAAGTTTGATAGTAAAAATTTTTTGGTCGTGAACGTTAAAACGGCGTTTGTGTTGTTATTCGGAAGGTAAAAGCTACGAATCAAAGAGAGTCCCAGTGTTGAAAGTGCGCGTTTAATAAATGAACGACAATGAACGAGTCAGCCGCAGATGACCTCAAATTAAATTGCAATGTAAATGTTTGGACATTCCTTGGTGAGAATTTATGTATGAAAATACTGCCTAAATGTGTTTACAGTCACCACGATATTCGCTCTGCAAGTGCAGAAGTTTTTAGTAACATCTTTGTTACAATCAATCAACGAAAGAAAAATGGGTGAATAGACATATTTCTTGAATTTTTTAATGAATATTTCTGATAAATTTTCACATAGATATAAACAATTCAAATTTTTATACTAATAATTATATGAAAAAACTTAAATTAAAGATATTTTCATTGATGTTATATACATTCAGATTACATTTTTTAGTGAGCTTCCAGCATTGAACGAACAGTATGGAAAAAATATGTGAAAATTTATGTATATAGAAAAAAAACAATATTTTGGATATATTCATTTATATTTCTTTCATATTTATTCGTATTTTTCAAATATTCTTATTTATTGGTGTAATGTACCACAACATTAGACATGTTAGTTTTCATAAAATGTTATCAATTGTTTGTGAAAATATTTATTGACCTCTGATTCGACAGAATACTGATTTGTTGTCGCTGCTACTTGGTTAATCTCTTCCGCATGTATGCTGGAATAATCATTTTTTCACTTCCCGCATCTGACCCACGTGACCCGATTGCACTAAAGCTGCAACTTTTTATAGACTCATTTTCAAAAACAATGTTGCTTGTAACGGGTAAAACTCACTTGCAAGTACTTGCTTCATCACCTTGACAATAAATTACAAACAAAACGAGGACAGGCAAACTATGTATTAGCAGTGCACGTGTCCAGCTCTGTAATGCAGAGTCAATGCGTTTATCAGATGACTCATTTATATACGCCGAATCACAACGCAACTGCAGTTTACTCGTTTCTAACAAAAAAATTCAAACGTCGAACTATAAAAACACTCTATTTAGCAAAGGAGCAGATACGGATAAATTGCACTATACGGACGATTCACCCAATTCCGCCACTGCGGCGCAACTTACAAAGGTGCGAATTTCGAAAACTGTGTCTGTACCTTACAAATGATTTTTGTGGTTTGTTAGGAACTTTAGAGTATGCTGACTTCATCTACCAGTTCTAACTTCAACTACCAGTTTGGCTATAACAAAGTTCGTTTGATTTCTTGGTGAAAAATTGGCAGAGGCACAGTTCGAATACGTATCGCCGGTAGCCATCAAATAATGTTAATAATGATTTTCAAACATTCTTTACATTTCTTGAACAATCAGTTCAAAATATTTGAATTTTTATTGAATCCGGCAGTTGCCAGTGTTTTCTCACGGATCTGAGTAGCAGATTAGGTTAGGGTAGTGGACAGTGGATTAGAGAATATGGTTGAATTCCAAAAAACATTTGATATTTATTTTTTTCATTTTATCCACCGTAGTCCCGTTCCTGATGTCCTCATCACAAAAACCAATGACCCCTTTGCCTACACAGTATACCGGAAACCCACTCACACCAACCGATAACTTCACGCCGGCTCTCATCACCATTCAGCTCAAACCAATTCCGCCCTGAATTCCCCCATCTATAGATCTATCCATCTCACCGATAAACACAAGCGAAAACCCGCACGACTTCAAAATGGTTATAACAACACACAAATCGCAGATCTATCCTTCATCAACAAACTCGTTCCCCAAAACCAAATTTCGAAAACCCAACTGATACCCAAACCAAAAACCAATGTTTCTGAGAAAACACTACAGGCGAGAGTCAGTCGATAGAATAACTCCCGAATTGCCTCAATACGGACGTCGCTTACCCAACACCTGGAAATATATGATCTCCCGTCTCTTCCACCCCCTCCCCTCCTCACCAAGCCCCGCTCACCGTTTCGCTTCATTGACACCACGCGGCATGAATACGGCTGAACCTAAGTCAGTTCCTCATCCACGACCATGGAAAGAAGCCACGGTCATCATGATCCCCAACCCCAACAAGAACCATGTGATACCGCAAAACCACCGACCCATCAGCCTCACACCCTCGATGAGCAAGGTGGCAGAGCGAGTCATCTAGAGACGATTGGAACCGCTAACGGAAGAACTCAACGTCCTACCAGACACTCTACGAAATGCAGGTCCTGAGGATAGTGTACTTGCCGTAACAGGCTTCATCCTGGGCAGAGGACACCACACAGGAGCCTTATTCCTAGACGTTCCCAAGGCCTTCGACAGGGTCTGGCACGATGGCTTGATCACCAAAATGGCAGACCTCGGATACCCCACTCCCATAGTGGAGCTGATAGACTCCCGCGGGGAAAGCGTGCCAATGTGAAGTTGGCAGCGACTTCTCAGCAGTAAGGACCCTAGAAGCAGGAGTACCGCAAGTCGCAGTCTCATCTCCACACCTGTTCTCCATCTACACGACGGACACCCCAAAGCCTGCTGACAACTTCAACAAGCTAGCACTGTACGCGGACGACACAGCACTAGTGGCCAGATCGGTGAACGCAATGCAAGTAACCCGATACATGCAAGATCAAGCAGACTAGCTTGAGGACTGGTTCAACCTATGGAAGATCAACACGGAAAAGAGCCAAACCATACTTTTCACCAGAAGGCGAACAACAACCGTCAGGATATGTCATCATGAATGACCAATGGATCCCATGGGCAAACGAGGCCAAATACCTTGGAGTCACCCTGGACAAAAGATTGACATTCAGGCAACACGTAGCGAAAGCAGCCCGAAAGAATCTCTTCCCCCTCATAGGACGCAGTAGCAACATGGACCTCCAGTTGAAGCTGCTCCTCATCAGGACCATCATCCTTTCCATCATCCTGTAAGCATCTGCCGCATGAGGTCAATGCGCACAAACATAGAGGACCAAGATCCAGCTATTTTGAACGTGAGCTTAAGAATGGCAGTGAATGCTCCCAGATACGTCACGAATAGATTTATCTACAGGGACCTGAATGTCAATCCGAACTTCATTGACGACCATCTTCGGAACCACGCAACCGCTTCGTTCCTGAAGACGGACACCCACACGAACCCGGTGATCCAAGACATCCACGCGAACCTAAGCCTGGACGACCCCAGGCTTAGAGAAAGGGAAAAGAATATGCGACCAGTCTACCAGTACGTCCGTCCACCACCGAGAGTACCACTCCGGCCGTCAGGTGAGTAACAGCTCAATACAAAACACGTAAGATCAATACACCCACATCACACCATACACTAACACACCCATCAGGTACATCACCACCATGCACACACAACACAATCAGGTAAACATACAATGATCAGACAAAAAGGGGTTCAAAGCACTCAGAGGCTGACTTCATACCACAGGAGGTACGATTTCAATCTCGTTCACACACAACGTGTTCACGTGGGGATTCACTATCCAGGGGCGCTCAACTTCGAGGGGGGCATGGTGTGGGTCAGATCCTCAGTTCGCTGAGACCAAAATATTTCTTGAAATTCTGCAAAATGGGAGGCGAAACGTCGAAATAATCAAATTTCCAGGCGCGTTTCAACCCGAAGTTTACATATTCCAAATAATTATGACCGTGGAGACCTATCTGAAAATATATATACGGGGTATAATCTAACCTCTTGCACAGCCGTGAATCTCGACGGTACAATGCCATTTTATAACAAATTACAGTGGTTAAAAATCTGTTTTTTTTAAACACATTTTGTGCTTTGTGAAATTCAAAAGAATTTTGGGAAGCGCCACCCGCCTTATTACAGGTGAACCACCCAAACGGAAACTTTGGCAATTGCCGAATGCAATAAACATTCAATTCGACATTTGAATAATGTCGAATTGATTGTGTAGTAAATGTATACATTGCAGGCTGCCTGAGATAGATATTCAATTTCAAAGTGAAAAAAACAAATAACCTTGTTATATCCAAACTGGCAATAAAGTCAGAACTAGTTGACTTCAAACTCTGCTTTGAGGCACTTACCATAATTATCACATCTAAGAAATGAACGACGCACACAGAATTGAAAATGGAAAAATTCGCAATTGAATATTGTTTTGAAAAATAATATCAAGTCCATTGAAGTGATACTGATATTCGGACATGCACGGTTTACAAAGCTGCCTACAAACGAAAGTTTGTTAGTTTCTACTAGTATTTTCTGATTCGCTGGTGAATGAATGATCCTAATTGGCAACCAAGCAGAAAACAGTACGCGATGTGCAGGAGAATCAACTTGAACATTTTTGTCTTTGTATTTTGCTGGCTCATTGAACCAAATACCAAGCTGTTCCGTGCGTATTTTGGACAAGACAAGACAAGACAAATCATCGTCGCATTTATGAATGAAGTAGTAAATTTCAATTCTGGTTGGATTCTTGCGTCGCCAATCACTATGCGGACGTTTTCGTACTGGATATATTAATATAATAATAATTTTTTTAAAAGACAAAGACATCAATTTGACCCATTCACAGTCTGTGTATGTATTTTATGGATTGTGCTTTCTAACATTATTTATTATTCACTGTGTTATTCTATTTATTACGTTAAGTAATAATCCCAATCCCAATTGTAGTGTCCTGAAGATGACTTTATAAAAGTCGAAACGTCGGCAACAGATCACCAGTGGTTCAAGTTATTTTGACTTTCCCCAAACCAAATCTGAATTACAAAGACAATAATGTTCAAATTAATTATCGTGCATATAGCGTACTGTTTTCTGATTAGTTGGTAATCAAGATCTGAAGATATTTCCTTCGACACCCAATCAGAAACCACTAGTAGAATCTAACAAACTTCCGTTCGTAGACAGCTTTGTAAACCGTGCATGCGGGAATCTTGCTTGGCAACAGTGTTCAGTTCACGTGTTCTGAATGTCTGAATCACTACAATGGTTGTGATATTATTTTTCAAAGCATATTCAATTGCGAATGTTTCCATTTCCAATACTGTTTGTTTCTTACAAGTGATGATTATGATGAGAGTATGGAGTCAACTAGTTCTGACTTTATTACCAGTTTTGATATAACAAGGTTAGTGGTTTTCTTCACTTTGATATTGAATATCTATCTCAGGCAGATATATATATATATATATATAAATATATATATAATATATATATATATATATATATATATATATATATATATATATATATATATATATATATATTCAATTGCAGATTTTTAACCACTGTAATTCGTTATAAAATGACACTATACACTCGTCATTCACGGTGCGCAAAAAGTTAGATTTCACCGTTTATAAATATAGATTTATATATATATATATATATATATATATATATATATTCAACTATCTATTTCAGAAGATAAACCACCGAGCAGGGAATTTCCGAACAAATAATACATTTCCGTTATAGTAATTAATCTGAATAATGGAACTTTGAGAGTAACGATAATGATGTGATGTACGTGTCTATATCAGTTATCCATGATTTAATTGACAGAACAGATTCCATCCAGTCAGTTATAATTGAATTACCATACATTTTCAGGAATGATGATCGATATCCAACCCCCTCGTAGTAAATCAGAATAGGGAGCAAGCGAGCATTTTCGCTAATGGGAGTTCTTATTCTATTAACTCTGGAATCTCAGTTTCATAATTGAATAAAAGTGAATAATTAGACAATACACAGTTTTTCAACCTGCATTAGAGTAGATGACTGTTTTGTTCATCGCTTGTTTGTACCTAACCTTCTATGTAAGACGGAGCATACGGAAACCTGGATACCTCTATGCAATATAAACAAAATGGGAAGCTCTGGTTCAGGGAAACTCATCTGTTGAGTGTTATGATAACTGTTTCGGCAAGGTCCAAATTATGTCAGATAAATGTTGACGTGAGACCACACTCAATGTATAGATTGTCATTTCAGATAAGAGCAAATGGATATTTGTTATTCGCCAATGTCATAATTCAATTATTATGGTTGTCTGCTGATTGCACTGATGAAGTCAGATTCAGTTTCCAAACGAGCAAAAAAGTCCAAGAATGAGAGAATGTCGTAAACCTGCCATCCTGGCAAATCAATGAATAATCATGTCGAAGAACTGAGTAAGGTTTCACCTACATATACTACGGCATGGAATCATCAGTATAGAAAGTTCAGAAAAATATCGTCTGGATCGTTTTGAAAATGGTGGTTGTGCAAAAAAAACAGGAATTCCCATTCTCATACAAATTCAGAGTAGTCTGACTTTGATAATTTTTTTCTATTGGATATGGTATACCTCAAATTAGGTCCCATTTTGATTTTCTTTAAATTCAACTCCTAAGGGTAGGAAAATAGGCGATGATTGTTGGTTCACCCACTGAATGTTTACTTCTTAACCAATTCTATCACGCATAACTTTGCACTGGGTTATCCGATTTATATGTTCCTTTTTTTATTGTATAGGGTATGCTTCGAAGTTGGTTCTCTTCGAATTTGAAAAGGGTAGAAAAATAGGGGATGATTTTTTGATTCCACACCTGTGAACCCATTTTATTGAAATTTGGCACACATATGTAGTTCTGATGACACTACAACATAATGGAGACCCGGAGGTAATTTGATGATGGAGACGGAAGACAGTTAAGGGATCTCTCCAACGGTTCACAGCAGCTACCTCGTGTTTGGGTTGATATGTTCATATATGATTACATGTCCTGACTGAGTGACTCACTGATTGACTGACTCACGATCAACGCCTAGACCAAACCGCTGGTCCTAAAAGCTGATATTTTGGCAGAATATGTTTTTGATAGTCCATCCCTGAAGAGGTGAGAAGAGGTTGAAAGTCTGTATGGTTGGTTTCGAAGTTGGGTTAAAAAAAAATTGGTTTATGAAGTCGAATTGAAGAATGATGTATTTCAGTGTTTTCAGATATTCAACCCCCAAAGGGGCGAAAGTTTGTAATAGGGGTTCCGTTAGTTTTCAAATTGAGGTTCCAATTGAGGTCTTTGAGGTCTTTGTAAGGGATTAGAAAATACAGGTTCCAGTGTTTTTATAAATGCAACCCCTAAGGGGTGAAAGGAGGGTTGAAAGTTTTTGCAAGGTTTCCGTTAGTTTTGAAGTTGGGGTCATAAAAATTGGTATTTAAGGTCTTTGTTACAAATAAAAAAATGCTTGTTTCAGTATTTTTAGAAATTTGAGTCGGCGCCAAACAAACAATCAAATAAAAACAAAATAATATAAAAAATGCAACGTGAAATCTTCAGCGATTAACAAGAACAATCCACGCGACCACTCGCAACGACATGTGCCCTCACGTGTGTGTCCGTTCGGGTAGCTTTATCGCTGATATTGACTTCGGAAACGCTCGGCAATTTCCGGCGAAGGGACGAGCCGCCACCGCGCACCCACTGTCATCATTTTACGCTTTACGAATTCATTTGCTTGTTTGTTTGGCGCCGACTTTAAATTAGTTACTTACATTAGTTTAGTTATTAAGACTAAAAAGGTTAATTTTATGTTTGCTTTTCAGTTTCGGTCGGTTAAAGTTTTTGTTAGAAAGTTTTTTATAGAGCTTTGAGTCACATGCCTTTCACAAGAGGATTTTTTCTCAAAAAACCAGAAGAATACAGTTGATTTGATGGTCCCCAATGAAAACAAACTTTTAATTTATTTTTTTCATGTGAGGTTCATATGAGCATAATAACTTCAATACCCCGATGGCTCGGCCAACAAGTAGACAATTCAGATCTACAACATATCTCAAAATACTAAAGCCAAATAACTCATCTATTGATTAGGCAGTTATTACTTGCGTTTCAATTTCTATATTAATTCATATCGAAAAATAATAACTAATGAAAAACATCAATTGCGATGAGAGTAAAATTTCAAGTCGAATTTGGATGCATCATTTTCATGTAAGGTTTCAAATGTGCTTAAACGAAAAGAATCTGGCGCAAAATGAACGGGAGAGAGAGAGAGAGAGAAAGAGACATACGGTGCTGGCCCGTTTTTGCTTACTTGCTGTCAGCTACATAAATGATAATAAGTATCGGTGGAACACTGGTAGACTGCTTGCATAGCGCACGGGCGGCCTGGGTTCGAATCCCGGCTAATGCCGTTTCTGTTATTTCAGTGAGTGAGTGATATTCATGTTTATTAATTTTGGCGCCACAGTCTATATATATATACCCAGCCGTCAACTAGATGCCAAAGATTCTTTTTTTTTCCAGCAACTCTGCATTCTTCGAAAGGACTGGGAATTTTCACAAGCAAACAAACCGCTGAAGTCACAACTGAAGCTTTCCAAAAATACTTATCAAAAACTTTCCTTCTTGATATACAGAGAGGTAGTAACCAACAACGCTTGCGAACTGGAATTGAGATCAGATCATATTCTATATCAAGAAAGCCGTCCTCCTTCAAGTAGGTTAACAGTCTAAATAACAGTATAACCATGGATCCGTATGTAAGGGATGTTAACTTCATCGATTTTAACACTTCTGAACTGCAATCCATTGATGAACTGAATAATTTCTACCAAAATGGAAAAAGGAATAATATGAAAACTCTAAACAAGAATATTTGTAGTATAAAAGTTTTTGATACTTTGGAAGTGTTCCTATCTCAATTAAATTGAACATTTGATTTTATAATCTTAACAGAAACCTTCAACCAAATTGATTGTACTCTGTTACAGTTGGATGGTTATGATTTATTTCCTGATGAAGGCAATATAAACAGGAATGATTGAGTTATTATATATATTGAGCGGAATATTTCATATAGTAATAACATTGTACAGATTGGTCAATGCAGAACCATTCAGTCTAGAGTAAGCTTAGGAAATCATGCCTCTTTAATAATAACGTCAATCTACAAATCACCACCTGTAAAGGCTGAAGAAATCATTGGTGAGCTGAGCACCTACCTAGAACAAACAGAAAATAACTTTAAAATCGAAAATCTTACTTGTAGGAGATTTTAACATTAATATTCAATCGGACACTGACTTGACCTCCGAATATCTAGATATTCTTGCTGAGTATAACTTTGTGTCCCTGATAAACAAATACACCAGGGTGCAAGGGAATTCTCGTAGCTGTCGTGATCATATATCATCAATTCATGACTTTTATTTATAGTGTTATGTTAACTTTCACTCTATGCACCTTATTTTCGATTTTTATGTTTTGTTATCCTGTGATTGGACAGCTGCGACTGTCTGTTGGGTGACCATTCTTTCCAAATGAATAAATAAATAAATAAATATTGTCGACGTATCTGAAACAACAGGTGAGGTTGTGGTCAAATTTTTCCATGTATAGGTTTGCAAGGACTGGAGAGCCAATTACAGATTCGATAAATAATAAATGTGATAAAATGAATTAGGCAATTATATTAAATTATAAAATTCCAAATAAAAACAAATATGATTGAAATAGTATGTATATGAAATCTCAAAGTATTATTACATATCAAAAGTTGTAATTATCTTCTCTTGGGCCTGCCAGGTTCTTGATCTCTTTTCCATTTGCTGATCTTCGATGATTGAGCTTCAGAATCAACTTTATCTCCTAAGTTTGGTTGCGTAATAAGGTTCCCAGGAAGTTTTCTCTCAGGCTCATGAGTTATTATGGTTTTTGGGAGGTGTAGGTAACTAGTAGAATCCTTTGAATACCACATAAGTTTATTGGTAAGTGGTAAGTTATTCTTCAGAGTATCCCTCACTTCATCCATTATTCGTGGAATGACTTTTTGAATCACCTCACTTACCTTGCCACCAATTGATTATGTATATTTGGCATAAGAAGCCCCAAATTCTGGTATTGTCGATTTAACCTTTTATATTGGGCTTTTCCATATACACGTACTTCAGATCTTTGCACATTTTGAAAATATGACTGAACTTTTGATATTTATAACAAAACAGATTGACTTATTTTGAGATTGTAGAATACCGCTCCGATTCACATTGTGGGATTTCCGGTTTGTTGAAAGTGAGGAAGTGATTTGGGGTGTTGGAGATTTTCCTATTTTTTTTGGATTTGACTCGTTTTACCGTAATCACATCTTTATCTTCGAATCCTTCTGATATTTTCATTATTTCGTCGTAGCCTTCATGAAATCCTCACAGAAAACAAGACCAATATTTCCATGGTCATCATCATGGTTCAAACAACCATCCTCCAGTGTTCCTTCGGTGCCCCAATGAATCCATATAAAACCTTCTGTACCAGAACATATTTCGGTGCCCAATGAGTCCATCTAAAACTTTTTGTATCAGAAAATGGTTCACATTTCCCCATCCACGTAATTATTGATCAAAAATCGGGGTACAGTATATAGTATCTCATGACTCGCATTCTCTATTTTTTCAGATATAGGCACTTCTGAAGGATAATTATCAGTAGGTTTTTCCATATCGTTTTCACGAGTTGAGATGGGTTATTTCCGTAATGGCAGTTGCACCCTTACGACAGTGGAAGAGTGAATTTCTGAGTGTGGAATGACTGGAGCAAAATACAAGCTCATTATTGTAAGTTATATCACATTTTGTCTGCAATCAAATTGGCTGCTTTTTATTGAAGATATCATTGAATCATTCTAGGTGGTTTGCGAAGAAAGGTTGTTGATTTATTTTCAGATGATGCCAATCTCTGCTCGAAATGCAAATGTTCTGCCTGTTTTAGCAGTTTTTTGTATTTATTCTGTGTGGTTGTGAAAACAATTTTGAACTCTAGATCTTTTTGGTTTGATATCGAGACGAATACTGAGATAAAGAGACTCTTCAAACAAACAGAACTGCTCCGATATCAATTAATCCCTTCAGCACGAAATTACGTGTTTTTCTTCGGTAAACTACCCCATTAACGTCAAGGTCCCATAGCTCCTTGAGGCAGAATAATAAAAATTATTTTTATCACGAGTAATTATATTCCTATTTGGAAAAGTATCCTGACAAATGACACAAAACTATATGAGTCAGGTAGACTCTTAATTTTGATTCAGCAACAATCCGGTATGAGCTGTGCGAAACTGTATGAAAATAATGATCCCTCTCACCATTTATTCCAAAGGATGAACGACCGAGCATACAATTTTCGAACAAATAACACATCTTCGTTATCGTAATTAATATTGATGATGGAACTCTGAGAGTAACGATAACGATCTGATATACGTATCTATATTAGTAATCCATGGCATAAATCGACAGTATAGATTCCATCCAGTCAGTTATAATTAAATTAGCATACATTTCCAGGAACAATATCAATATTCAACTCATAGTGGATCTGAATAGAAAGCAAGCAAGCGAGCATTTATTCGGGAGCTTAGTTTCATAATTGATTGAAAGTGATTAATTAGACAACACTCATTATTTTGATTTGCCTTAGAGTTGAAGGCAAATTGTTCGTCACTAATACAATCAATTCATCATCCCAATCAATATAATACAGAGCATACGGAGACCTGGATACTTCTGAACTGAAAACAAAATGTGAATATCTTTCTAAATCAGCTCTTCTGTTCAGAGTATCAACTGGACTATTTCAACAAGATTAATATTAGATCGAATCAATGTTTATGATGAACTCAATTTGATCACTTTGAACAGAAAAGCTTCCGTAGAAAGCAGAGACTCAAAATTTGTTTTTAGGTGGAATTTTCCGTTACGTATGCTCCGTGTTATATGGGTGGGCCGGGACAATGAGTTAATCTTATTAGCGATGAACAACACAGCCATTAGCCTTCAACTCTGATGCAAATCAAAATAGTGAGTGTTGCCTAATTAACCAACTTCATTCAATTATGAAACTGAGCTCCCGAAGTTAATAGAATAAGAACACCCATTAGAGAAAATGCTCGCTTGCATGCTCTCTATTCTGATTGAGTATGAGTGAGTTGGATATTGATCATGTTCCCTGGAGATGCTGGAAAATTCAATTATAAATGGCTGAATGGAGTTTGTACTGTCAATTTCATTGCTTATATAGATAGGAATATTTTCGTTGCTCTCAGAGTTCCATTATATAGATAACGGAATTGTGTTATTTGTTCCCTCGAAATGATCATTATTACTTCAATCAGAACCAGGTGTCTACCTTATAGTTCTATATTATTTGTCAGGGTGGGTTTCTAAGTAGCCATTATTTGTGATCAAAATAATAATTATTTGATAAAAATTCAATTATTAATTAATCAAGAGAACTGTGAAAACTCAACGTTGATGGGAAGTTCGGAGCCTCTGAGATCCCAAGAACGATGCCGACTGGAGTTCAAACTACTAGAAGGGTCACCAGTACCATTGTAATTTTAGCTACGTCGTGAAGCCAATCGCAGCTCGAGAAAAGAAGTAAACCTAAAGATAGCAATTCCAACGTATCACTGTGCTGAATGAATGGCACAAGAGTTATCGTATCGGGAATGTTTTTTTTCTTCGGGTATCTGTGGCCCTCCGGGAGTATGAACCCCTACTGTGGTAAGGGTGCACTGCCATTGTCGTCATGGAAGCTGTATAATAATGATAATGAATCGTCTTCATTCGCCAAAGGATACAGAACTAATAGTAAAATTAAAATGGAAGGTACAGGGAATGGGTGGAGTGTAGCCTAGGCTGTTTTTAAACTCAACCTTTACAAATAGTAAAAATAATGAGAATGTATACATAAAAAGAGAAAGAAGGATAGTAAACTATGGTCATGGTGTGGAAAAGTAGGAATATATTAATCATGGAAATGCAGTTTCAGCCTTTTTTTTAAATTATCAATTGTATAAGACCTCAATTCACTGGGTAGCATATTGTAGTATTTTTGGTGCAAAATAAGAAAAACTGCGAGTAAAGATAGATGATTTATGCTTGGGAATGACTAAAATTGACCTATTGCGTGGAGCAAACCTATTTATATTCGAAAAAGTTTTGAGTTTTTTTGCAAGATAATCCGGTTTACGATTTATTAATAAATTATGGGTGGTGCTTGAGAGGTGCAAGGCTCTAAGCTTCTCCAGTTTCAGCCAGCCAGATTCCTTTGGTGCAGGGGATATATGGTTTTATTTTCTAACACCGAACAAAAAACGCAAACAGCTGTTTTGAATACGTTGCAAACGCAAGGAATCAGATTGCCCCAGAGCCGGTCCATAAACACTATCGCAGTATGAGGCTCTTGAGATTATTAGCGACTCACATAGTTTGAGTTTGAGTTTAGTTGATAGAAGATCCCGATTTGGATATAATTGTCTGAGAACATTGAAGGGAGTTTGGGTTATGTGACTGATATGTCTTGTGAAGTGGAGCTCTTGGTCAAACCACAACCCTAGATTTTTCATTTCGGAAACAGTTGAAATGACATCATTATCAATGCGAATTGGTAGTAGGTTCTGGGTTTCACCTCTGATTCTTTTGGGTCCAAAAATCATAACTGCCGACTCCTTCGCATTGAGTTTCAATTTACGGGCTGAGGAAATGTCGAATATTGCCTGAAGATCTCGATTTATGAGTAGCTGAGCAGTGTCAAAATTCTGAAATTGGAAGGGGAAGTAAAGCTGGGTGTCGTCTGCGTAGTGATGTACTTTGCATTCCTGAACGTATTGGTAAAAGTCGCAGATATACAAGCTGAAAAGTACGGGTCCGAGTATTGAGCCTTGCGGAACATCTTCGGACAGAGATACGGCCTCCAACTCTATTCCTTCAATAACGACATTCTGTATTCGATCTGATAAATAATTCCTTATCAGGAGCACTGCTTCATCGGAACATCGGAAAAGCCCAAAAACAGCAGTTTATCACACAATATATCGTGGTCAAGAGTATCGAAAGTCCAAAAGTATCAAGCAAGTTATGTAAACGTCATCTGTAGCCCTAAAGAGATCGTCAGTAATGGACAATAAGGCTGTGGTGGTGCTGCGTTGACTTCGAAATCCAGATTGCACTGAGGTGATGATATCACGTTCGTTCACGAAACAATTTATCTGATCTTTCAAAATCATTTCAACCACTTTTGAAAGGCAAGGTAGAATAGTGAAAGGTCTGGGGTCGGAGTAATTTGAGGGTGAAGTTTAGCGAAGTAAAGGTATTATTTTACCGTTTTTCCAGGAATTGGGAAAGTGTCCTGTACTTAAAATAGTATTGACAAGAGAAGTAATGTGATTAAGTAAGAAACTATTCAATAAGGCGGATCATTCGAAGGTAGATGTTATCGGAGCCAATAGCGTTGCTTTTGATGCGTTGAAGACAGTTTTGATCCTGATCCTTCTTTCTACCTTCGAAAAAATAGGAAGCCAGGAGAAAACGGTTGATTATTTTGCTTCGATTCCTCATAATGAAAAAAGTGGAAGGGGAAATGTGAACCCTTTCCTGATAAAAAAAGTTTTGTTGGGGCCACGAAAGATGATGGAAAACCCATTGTTTGTAGAAACCGGGTCGAGATCACAAGCTCAGCGATTGATGACCATGAATTTGATGTCCACACAATGAATTTAGCTCGAGATATGTTATTTTCTGTTGAAATCTTATGAATGCTACGACGAAATATAAGTATGATCGATGATGAAAATATAATTGCGATTGCATGAATGAAATGGGGGGTGAAAGATTTCTGAAACTCAACCACAAATCATTGTCCTTAAACCTGAAAAAAGTAATAAAACAGTAGTCATGAATAGAACACAATATGAGGAAAAAATGGAACAACTACTAAAAGATACAACTACATACAAAAAATTGAAATCTGACCCCACCAATAAACTCCAAAAACAAAATAACAAACTTGTAAAAAACGAAAGTTAATGATACATAACGCGACACCCCCTAAGATTCACGGTCTGCCAAAACTCCATAAAGAAGGCATTTCATTGAGACCTATAGTATCCAGTATTCAATCCCCCTTAGACAATTTGTCAAAATTTCTAACAGAAAGTATTTTGAATATCACAGGCAAGAATGAATTGTACTGTATCCTACTGTATAAAATTATTTGATTTCCAATCTGGCTCACTCGATTTGGTCAATAGACAGAAAGATGGAGAGAGAACGAGGGGCGAATTACAAGAAAGAAAAAACAACATCTGTCATAAACTTGTCAATATAAGTCAGTCTTTATTCATTGTCATTTTTATATACGAGATTAAATATTCGTGTTGTAAGTGTTGTCTTACATTCATAATCAATCAAGCATAAACATCATCATCCAATCAATCATAAACATCATCATCCAGCAAGCATACTATCACACCGCAAGCAATCCAGTAAGTCGAGTGAAAAATATCATGAGACCGAACATGGATGTTATATTAAAGACCCGTTCACATTCAAAAAATTCATCAATAACCTCAACATACCAAAAAATCATATTTTAATTTCTTTAGATGTTACATCACTTCACACAAACATTCCCAATAATTCAATCAAAAATATAATCAACAAAAAATGGAACATTTAAAAAAATCATACCTCCCTACCACTAGAAGAATTCATCACTGCCCTAAATCTCACACTTACAACTAACTTTTTTCAATACAAGGATTATTTCTATGAACAAATAGACGGTTGTGCCATGGGCTCACCTATTTCCAGCACCATTGCTCTATTAGTCATGGAAGAGCTAGAAGAAACCGTTATAAAAAACCTTAAGTTCAAACTACCATTTTTCAAGAGATATGTCGATGATTGCATTACAGTCATTCCAGAAAACGAACTTGATGAAATTATCACAGCCTTCAACTCGTTCCATCAAAAACTACAGTTCACTTCAGCAAAAGAAAAAAATTATAGTATCAACTTCTTAGATCTCACATTGATAGGAAAAGGAGAAAACATTATCACACAATGGTACACGAAAGATACTTGGTCAGGTAGGTATTTAAATTTCGACTCAAATCACCCAAAACAACATAAAAAAGTTTAGTAATAAGTTTGGCAGACAGAGCAATACTACTAAGTAGTCCGGAAGTGAGATATAAAAGTTTAGAAAAAGTTAGAAAAGCCTTACACAACAATAATTATCCTATAAAGTTCATAAACAAAATCATCAAACAGAGAATACACAAAGTTTATAACCCTAACCAAAACAATAAAAAAATTATATTTCTCTACCATACGTTCAGAATCTATCAGAAAATGTCAAACATATACTGAATAAACATAATGTCCAAGTAAGTTTTAAACCATTTAACCCGTAAAAAAATATTTCACTCCCCTTAAAAGTCAAATTCCAAAAATGAAAAATTCAAATCTTATCTACAGCATTCCATGTAATGACTGTAACAAAGAATATATAGGCATGATATCACAACTATTGAACAACCGACTTAACGGCCACAAATTCATAAAAACATCAAATACAGCCTTAAATAAACACATAATCCAAGATGATCACAACCCAACGTTTGAGGACACGAAAATTCTGGCCTTCGAGAAAAACAAAGAGAAACGAACGATAAAAGAAATGATATATATAAAGAAATATCCAAACGCCTTAAACAACATAACAGATATCAGCAATTTGAAACAAACCTATTATACCCTCTTGTGATTACATTAAACTGCCACAACACAAAACAAAACAAAAATAATACAAAGTCACCAAACTTCAGCACTCAACAACGAAACAAGGTACCCCATTGTTTATATCCAAAGTTATGGTAGTGAATGATAAATCCAGTTCTTCAGATCATGAACAGTTCGATCTGGAAGTAGCATCAAAACATAAATTTGTGGGTGAATGGGTGAAAAAATCCAACGAACAGTGTCAAAATGATGATCATCAAAGAGTTCTCAGCGTAGTAAAAGACGAATCGATACCTCCTCCAGAAATGTTTGACCCAGCTAGGAAAAATCAGAAATTGAGATTTTGTGTCAAACAATATCAGATGCGATAAAACAGTTTACAAAACTGTTGTCCCTACATCAAATGAACACAAGCAAGATAATATGTTCCTAAGGCGTCAGGTCGTTGAGGAAGACTTCCCGAAATTCGCTGGGAATCCTGCTGAATGGCCCCTTTTCATCAACAATATCAGGAATTTCCCAAATTATGTGGTTTCACCAATGAGGAAAAAAATGTCAAAGCTACAAAATGCTTAACAGGGGAGGCTAAATCTGCCGTCGCGGAATGATGCTCATCGGAAAATACTGATTTGGTGATGGAAACCCTGCAACTTAATTTGGAAGACCAGACTACATTATTGAAGTGATCTTACGAACATTAAACAACTAAATTTGAAGAGAAAATATCCGAGAACTCATTCAGTTTTCCAACGAGGTAAACAACCTTGTAGCAACTATGGAAACCTTGAACTCCAAAGGACATATGGAAAATCCACACTTGATTAGGGATTTGGTCTACAAACTTCCTGACATGTTGAGACTGAAGTTCAGTTCAGTTCAGAAAAAGAAGCAATTGAAACTATACTCGAAGTTCGAAGAATTCTGGCCAAAGGAGGATTCAACATTGTGAACTGGATGACGAACTCACCGAAAGTTAGAAAAGAGCTGGGTTTGGATTTAGTTGTCAAGAATTCAGATGAAAGAAAACCTACATCGAGTACTAGGCCTTTGGTGGGACAGTGAAAAAGACGAATTTCTGTTCAGAATCAATAATGAATATACCTCGGATAAATCTTTCACCAAAGGGAAGTCCTCAAATCTCTGATGTCTATTTTCGATCCTATTAGTTTTCTCGCATCATTTTACATCGAAGCAAAGATTTTGCTGCAGGATATTTGGGTTCTAATCAACTGGGACGATAACTTCCTGAAGACTTGATGAAAGTCTGGTGTAGGTGGATAGCCGGTTTCGACAAATCGAAAAAATTAGGATTCCCAGATGTTTTGGTGAATATTCAGAGGCGATAACATTGAAATTCACTCATTTTGTGACAGCGTCGAAGCTTACGCCTTGTAGTTTATTTGCAATTTCAAGGGACCACAAACAGAAGTTTCATTCATTGCCGCAAAAACTAAGTTGCACCGTTGAAGTTACTTTCTATTCCCGTTGGAACTTAGGCAGCTGTCATGTAAAAAGATGCAACTTCAATAAAAACGAGCTGGAACTGTCAGTGAATAAGACATTCTATTGGACAGATTCAAAGTGTGTCCTATGTTGGATACGAGGAGATTTGGAAGTACAAACAATTTGTTGCTCATCGAGTCGGAGAAATACATGATTTAACAGAAATAAGTCAATGGAGATGGATTCCTACCGACATGAATGTAGCAGATGAAGCAACAAAATGAATACCCCAAACGAAAACTATTTCTGATGAATGGTTCACAGGCGAGTTTTCTGAAAAGATCCGATGAATATTGGCCAAAAGAAAAAAATGGACCCATCAGAAATTGTCGACATGGAATGAAAAAAATGTTCTGGTCTCACTACGTATTTGCCATAAACAATTTTCGGAATCCTACCAGACATCAAAAGGTTTTCAAAATGGCTTCGACTCATCAAGTACAGCTTGGATGTTGCGGTTCATAAAGCGGACGAAAAAAAAAATTATACCGGAGAGACAAGAGCTGTCCATTGAAGAATTGGATGAAGCTGAAAATTTATGGATCAAGAAGATAACAAGATTTTATAAGGGATGAATTGGATCATCTGAACGATGGAAAAAAGAATAAATAGGAGAAGTAAGATTGGAAGTTTGTGTCCGGAATTAACAGAAGGATTTATGGTTGTTGGTGGCAGGATAGATAGGCTGATTCCTAGAAGAGCGAACGAAGAAACCTATCATCCTACATCCAAAACATGAATACACCCAACTACTCATTCGCCATTTCCATGAAAAATTCAGACACCAAGGGGTTAATCTAGTTATTAATGAGCTACGGCAAAGATTTTGGATTGTCAATGGAAGAGCAGCAGTGAAGTCTGTATTTTCAACTGTCAAAATTGTAAGAATGGAAAGCTAGGCCAATTCCTCCAATTGAGTCAACTTTCCACTGCCAGACTCACTCCCAATACGAGAGCCTTTGTGAACGTAGGCTTGGATTACTTTGGTCCTTTTATGTCACAGTGGGAAGGAGAAATGAAAAAAAAGATGGGGTGTTCTGTTCACCTGTTTAGCAGTCAGAGCTATTCATTTGGAAGTTTCACATTCTTTGAACTCGGATTCTTGTATTATGGCAATAAAAGAATGATAGCAAGAAGAGGTAAACCGAAAACAATTTTGTGATAACGGGACAAACTTCCGAGGCGGATAATGAAATTCGAAAAGCAAAAAAAGATCTGAATAACACCTCATTCATCAACTCTGTTACTTCAGATGGTATAAACTTCAGGTTCAATCCTGCAGCAGCACCTCACATGGGGTGTGTGGAACGATTGATTGGATCTGTTAAAAGGTAATAGGAAAAATTTTATATGGACAATCGTTGAAGGATGAAACTCTTCAAACACTCTTTGCAGAAGCTGAGAATATTTTAATTCTCGCCCCCCCCCACCATTTATCAACCGATCCCTATGATCTCGAACCACTAACTCCAAATCATTTTTTTTGTCTGGTTTCGCAAATAATGATAGTTCAATCTTGAAGTGGACCCAGATAGTAATTTTTTTTGAAGCGTGAATGGAAGAAAGGCAGAAATGTTAAGAACATCGTTTTTGGAACAGATGGTTGAAAGAATATCTTCCACTTAATAAAAGAAATAAATGGACGTTTGATCAGGCACGGATTGAAAAAAGATGATATTGTCGTAATGGTAGACGATGATGTACCAAAGACATAAATGGAAACTTGGCAAAATAGTACAAACATTCCCAGGTCCTGACGGCAGAATCAGAGTTGTCGACGTTAAAGTTGGTTCTTCCATTTACCGGCGACCAGTTGTCAAGATATGCAAATTGGAACTGGAAGGATCGTGAAATTCTTCACCAGGGGGGAGAATGTTAGAATTTATTTGATACTCTGTGTATATCATAGTTCATTGTTTGTTTATTGTTTATCATGTATGTAGTATTCAAAAAAGATAGAAGTTTGACAAGTAAAAAAGTCATCAAGCAAAACGGAATATTACATTTATTTTACTAAAAATAACATTATTTCGAAAGAGAGCTTACAACCACATTGATTTGACGCATGCCCCTACCCAACAACCTACATCACTTCAACTCGACAATTCTCATCTACACACCGCCACATAAAGAGTTCAGAAACAAAATGTCCCCAAAGCATAAACCAAAACAGAAAAAGGAAACTCTCATGTTGAAGAATGCATTCAATGCTGCCAAGGTATGTACCATTTGGTTATATTAGTTTCTTTGCACTATTTGGTTATATCAACTTCTTAAATAATATAATGGAAAAAAAATTACATTATGATGATTTAACGTCCTAATACTATTATAACTAACTTTTCAGAACATGTAAAAACTAAATAAAGCCTGAAGAAGTCCCCGATCAGGGACGAAACGTTGCCATAAATTATTTGAAATATTAGATATATTTCCACCCAGAATCCAATAACCTAAGAAAGCTCCGCCAAATATATATATATATATATATATATATAATAATAATAATATTTATTCGTCTGCTCGATATATAAACAATAGACAATACATTGTACAGACTTTTGATAATACATTTTTACATTTAACATTTAAATATGTGCGGATATGTGAACAAATAAATATAGGAATACACCATATAAGGCATGGCCTTGAATGGTGTCAAGTTATACACATTCTACCTGAGATTTGTCCCTATTCATAGTGTTCATAATGTGGGGGTTCATCAAGAAAAATCAGCGCTTTGTGAATAGTGACCCTCCATCAAATATTACTTAGTATGTGCTCTTTATAGGTAATCCTTAACGAATTATAGACATAGAATAAAAAAAATAAAAAAAAAATATATTAATAAAAATAAAAATAAATAGTATATAAAAATAAACAATTCTAACAAACTCTTGAGTTGTAAAAACATCTAACAAAACTAATATGAACTAGTGTACCTATAGTTATTAATTATATTACTTTAATATTGGAATGGTAATTATTTCTCACATCAATGAAGTCGTGTAATTGCGATCGAGGAATTTGGAATATCCATTTTTTCACTTTTGTTTTGGATAATTCATCTGAATTTATATTTTTCATTTCAATCGTTAGAAGATTATAGAGTTTTGGTCCCAGATAGGTATGACATCTAAGTGCAATATTTTTTTCAGGTTTTGGGATTACTGAAGAAAGTTTTTTTATCTCGTATCGTATTCATGCTTAATAGGAATTGAGGTATGTTTCTGTTGATGTTGTTTAATAAGAATGTTATAGCAGAATATTGGCGAGGATCTAAATTTGTTATTCTGTATATAGTATATTCGATGGATAATCTCTCGTTTTTTTGTAGATGATTTTCAATAAAAAGTTCTGCATTCTTTCTATTCTTTGAATGAATGTGATTGCAGCACCACCCCATGCTACTACTCCATATGTTAGATGTGATTCACATAATGCGTAATATAGAGTTTTGAGGTATTGTATTCTGAAGATTGATGGGAAGTATTTAAATTTATAAATCAGATACCTTAATTTTTTCACTAGGCTGTTAATATGTGGCTCCCATTTTAGATGATTGTCAATGATGACTCCAAGGTATTTATTTTGTCTACGGCCGATATTTCGAAAGAGTTATTTTGGTGTGAGATTGTAAGATTTTTGTAAGACGGAAGATATTTAGAATAAGATGTGAATGGTATGGAGAATGTTTTGCTAAAATTGATAGTCAGAAGTTTCTTATCAAGCCATTTCAATATTTTTGGGAAGTCATTCTCAACTTTGGCCTTGAGTTTATCCCAAGAGAAATCTTCATAAAATATCACCGTGTCATCGGCAAATGTTATGAATTTTCCCTCAGTAGGAATTTTGAATAATTCATTCAAATATACAATAAAGAGAATCAGTCCCAGTACCATTCCCTGTGGAACACCATATTTCACTGTAGCTGTTTTACTCATTGTTTTACTCATTTGTACAGTTTGTGTTCGTTCTGCAAGATAGCTTTCTATCAGTTTGTATGGGGTTACCCTGAAGCCGATTCTTTCCAATGCTCGTAGTAATTCCGGGTGACTTACTGTATCGATTGCCTTCTTAAGGTCTACAAAAATTCCAAGAGCTGGTTTTTTCTTATCTATCGATTTGTTTTTATTTTCCGTTAGTAGAGCAATTGCATCATTCGTAGATCTTTTCACCCGGAAACCAAATTGTTGATCAGACAGAATTTTGAATTTTTCTAAATATCTCATCAGACGTTTCTTTATTATTTTTTCGAATAGTTCAGCTAGGTTGGAGATGAGTGAAACCGGCCTATAGTTTGTAGTGTCAGTTTTATCGCCGGTTTTATAAAAAGGTTTTATAACAGCAACTTTGAAAATCGACGGACAGACTCCCTCATTGAAACATCTATTGAAGATACTCGAGAGAGGTGCAGAAATATTATCGGAAATATGTTTTACCGTTTCTGCCATAATACCATCTCTTCCAGGTGCTTTATTATTTTTCAACGATAGAATGGTGTCCATTATTTCTGCTGGATTCGTGTCTTCCAGATAGAAAGAGTTTATCAATGCCCTTCCGTAATCTTTTTTTTAAATTTCACTTGCTAGTTTTTCTCCAATTTGCGTAGAGAAAGCACAGAAAGTATCAGCTACTTCTTGATCATTTTCCGTGTATTTCCCATTTTCCTTTTTGATTTTCTTGATTTCGGATTCTTTTTTGGTATATATATATAAATATATATATATATATAAATATATATATATATATATATATATATAATTATATATATATATATATATATATATATATATATATATATATATATATAAAATATAAAAACACAATCTCTATATATATATATATATATATATATATATATATATATATATATATATATATATATATTTCTCTTTCCCTTCCAGGAATGTATAGATCACCACCACCAGAATATCACCAGTACTCCATATAACTTTTGTTTCTGAAAGCCTTCGTTACCAAGTTAAGGGCCCTCAAAGTTACAAAATGAAAAATGTTTTTCTTTGATAAGTTTCAAAGTGAATATTCAAAATCATTTAAATTTTGGTGATTGACCAAACAAATAAATTCCTTCGATGAGCTTCCATGCAGGAGTCAGTTGTTTTGCTACAAAGCCAGGAACGGACTATCCCCGATGGTCCACACCCCAAAACTTTGAAATGACATATAATTTTTCAATAGTTTTCTTCAAAATAAGGTTACGTAGACAATTCTCTGAATAAAAGTACTCGTGTGGCAAGTCGATCGGAGCAACGATTCTTAATAAAATTGCAGTTTTACTCGACGACATCAAACCCGATCGTCCACCATTATTTGAAATGAAAAATGTTCACAGTAGAAATACTAATGCTAACGTTAATTCAACAACATTTATAACGGGGTTAATACAAAATATGCTAAAATAAAGTCGTATACAAAAAGTACAGTACCTAGTTGAAAGTTTTATTCACAATGTAGATATTTTTTCAAATGAAATATCAAGTTATGTAGATTCGTGGTGTTTTTGAACTAACAAGCTACTCCACTATGAAATATGGAATTCAGTCCATATTATGTATGTACGCGTGGAATAAGCACGTTTCGTGTTGTGTTATCTGAATCTCATGAAACTCAACATTTGGATGTTGCAAATTCGTATTCACAGCTTAAATGATGAGGAGTTTACTGATAAGTATAATTTCATGGGAGAAAATCTTCAACCCGAAGATAAATTTTACTGAAAAAACGCACATTGGAAGACCTACCTTATAAAAAGCAAACAAATGAACCACAAAAACGGCTGCACATAAATACGTGAAAAATATCCGGTGAATAAATTTATGTTCCATTTCTTCCACAGATGTTGACAAAAACACCTTGTAGAAAGAAATAAAATCAGCGTGGATAAAAAATGACAACTGGAATGCGATTTTGTTTTGTTGAGTGGTGCGTTGTCATTGTATGGCCGAACAGTTTACATTCAACGAATATGCAGATATGCATGCATTTTATGGACGAGCATTTGGTAATGCTGCAGAAGCCCGTCGTCTGTATGCCGAGCATTTTCCCAATTGAACGTTACTGGCAAGAGAAACGTTCGAGCGTGTCGATCGCAGCTTGAGGGAGACAGGTATGTCTAATGGATAATTAATTGGAGCCTGTTGTTTTATTTCGATATTATTGTAGGTTCAGTATTGTCAAAACGTGGTGGTGAGGGCGCTCCTAGGGCTATGCGTACCGTTGTATTGAAGGACAATATTTTGGAAGCTGTCGCTGATGATCCTTCAATGAGAATCAGAAACCTATCAGAACTGTTCCATACATCCAAGTCCACTATTCATAGAATAATCAGGAAACAACTGCTCCACCCATATCACATCCCGAAGGTACATGCCATGACACCTGAAGATTTCCCAGAACGACTGGAATATGCCAATTGGTTCCTGGATAAGCAAAGAGAGGATATGACTTTTATTTCTCGAGTTTTATGCACTGATGAAGCAGGTTTCAGTGGAGATGGAGTTATCAACTCTCATAATCTCCACATATGGGCCGAAGAAAATCCCCATGGGATATTGCAAACCAAACACCAACGGAAATTCAACGTGAATGTTCGGTGGTGGTGGAAATGTTATTCAATGTTGAGAAGTCTTTCATAGAGAGAGTGGCTCTTTGTATTCAACAGGATGGTCGTCATTTCGAGCACCTGCTTTGAATGAAATATATTTGTGTTGCATATTTTGTTGTTGTTTCAGTTGAATAATAAAAAAAATTGTATAGTCCGTTAAATGAACTACTATCAGAATATGAATGTAAATGGTAACTTCATTTTAGTGAACAGTAAATATTTTCGATGGAGTGAAGTATAACAACTGTCAATAAAAATTCTGTGGGCAAATCAAATAAATGTCGTTTCAAAGCTATCTTGATTCAAAGAATGCATTGAAATAAGAACTACTATTTGAAAAAGCCAATATCTGAAAAACTATTTAGGTCAGTTATAGGGAACCCCAATATGAAATGAAAGATAATTGAATTTTATATTGTTCAGACCAAAAAGGTACAGGGTGTTCTATTCGAAATAACAAAGGTATCTTCGTCCGAAATCATAAAAAAGTGACAATTATTTTTGAATATTCTGTATAATATTGAGAAACGGGTTTTATCGAAATCAATAGCCCAATACCTCTTTTATGCTTGGTCAGAATTCGAAGGGATGATTTCTATACATTTCGATGTTATTTAGTTTCCAATTGTACCTAGCATTTTCATAAAAAAATTAATAACTCGAGAAAGGTTATAGTCAGGTACATAGTACTTCAAATGAAATCATATTTTTTTTCCTGACTCATTCAGAAGGGTAATGAAATACAGGGTGTTCCTTAAAAAAAACAACTTTGATATGTCACTTTTTTGAGCCACCCTAATTTCCTTCTGCAGCCTGAATCAATATACATATAATGAAATCGAAAAATTCCCGAAAAAATTGATGGTTTGGTTTACAAAGACCGTGTCGTATGGGGTGCCCCACCCTGTATAATGAATACGTATTTCATTATTGGCTATGGTATACATGTTAAAATCATATAAAAAAACAAAACGTGTGTAATAATAATGAAATAAGCTGGGAGTACCTCCACACGGTATATTACCTAGGTACCTGTAAAACAATAAAACCTAAACAAAACAAAAATGTAAAGCGGCTCTGCAAATACTACATCACGAAGTTATAACACCAAAATAATTCAAATAATAAGTTAGTTCAAACCCGACTACTGAAAAATCACGCTCAAAAAATTATGAAACAAGAAAATATTCTCATCTGAAGTTTAACAAACTATAGGTACAGTATTTATTCAAGAGTTTGAGACTCGCAAAGTGTATACGCTCTTGTTTCAAAAGGGAGGTTGAGAAAGAAGTATTTTCCGGTGTATAATTTCATTATTTAATTACATAGCTTGGTTAAGCTGAGCGCTTTCGGCTATTTGCCATCATCAGAGCTTCAATCTATGACAGAAAATGATATTGAAAATTACATTTTACAATCAACAAAATACATACTGTCAAAGTGGGGTGAGATTCCATCTCTCAAGAGACACAAAAACATAGTGTACATAATGGATATTACAACATAAAATGAAATAAAAGTAAATAGGTGTTCAGCCTTACGACAACAAACTGGGTTTGGTAGAAAAGAGTGGCTAACTTAACGGTAGCAGTTATAATTGACTTAACTGCTACCGTTGAGTAAGCCACTCTTTCCTACCAAACCCAGTTTGTTGTCGAAAAGCTGAACACCTATTTACTTTTATTTCATTTAATCTTGTAATATCCATTATGTACACTATGTTTTTGTGTCTCTTGAGAGATGGAATCTCACCCCACTTTGACAGTATGTATTTTGTTGAGTGTAAAATGTAATTTACAATATTATTTTCTGTCATAGATTGAAGCTCTGATGATGGCAAATAGCCGAAAGCGCTCAGCTTAACCAAGCTTTGTAATTATATAAAGAAATTATACACTGAAAAATACTTCTTTCTCAACCTCCCTTTTGACAGTATTTATTGTCTATTAAATAATCAATTCACGTTATATATTTTCCGGCGACCTCGTATCAACGAGTCTTTTTGATCTACACGAAATTGATCGTTAATGATCCTTATGAACCTTCAATTTCTCTTTTATTGCATAATTGTGGTATATGCAACCAAACATACACGAAATCGGCCATTAATAATCTGCAAATGGTCCATTTGTTCCATTAATGTAAAATTGTGGTATAGGCAACTAAACATACACGAATTGGAATATGATTCAAATGTAAAATCATATTACCATATTACAAATTTATGTATTTCAAAATTCAAATATTGTAAGTTTCCTCCTAGTTGAAGGAAATTGATATCGAAAATTTCACATTGACCCCACGAACGAAGTCGACGGAAGTCGTAATCCACTCGTATATTAAAATGGCGATTGATGATTTCGCGCTCACTTCGCTCTCGTCTTGAAATATCTCGAGTATTAATCGCCACCATTAATACACTAGTTGATTAAATAACTATTAATGTATTTAATACATATTCATAGTGATGTTCAGAGGATAGCCGTGGTCATATGCAACTTTGCCTGAAAGATTATGATCGCTTACCAATATTAGAATATGATGTCATCTACGCATATGACCACGGCTATCCTCTAAACATCATTGAGAATATCTATTAAATACATTAAAATATATTTCGTGTACGTTGTTATTTAATAGACGACATATATTGAATAGTTTGTACATAACAATTTCAGATGAGAATATTTTCTTGTTTCATAATTTTTAGAGCGTAATTCTTCAGTAGTCGGGTTTTATTATTAGTTGAATAAATTATATTGTTTTCCACATTTTGGGTTCTCTCTTCCTCTAGAAGTTAACATTTTCAATTATAATAATAATAATAAACGTCTTAATGTTTATACAAACATATGGCAGAGCAATGATTAACCATAATGGCTATTCTTATACCCAACGCTGCACATTGATTCATAATACATAAACATACGTTAGTCACTAATGAACATAGTTTGCAATTATTCTATAGTGATTGATTGAAATTATATATAATCTCAAATAACTTTTTTTTTCGAGTGATATCAAGGCGCTTTTGGAAAGAATAAGTAACATCTATTCTAAGAGAGGAATCAATTTGATTTTACAATTTCACAGCATTGTAGGAAGAGGATTCCTGGTACAAAGCTGTTGCATGGCGCGGTAAATCCAATGAGTTGTTCACTTTCACATTCACATTGTGTTGCTGGTAACGGAATATTGATTTGTCTCTCAGAAAGATTCGAATTGACGTACTTGGCAAACGATGCACAAAAATAAGACAATATTTCCAGAAATAATCAATATTCAACAATCTGAGTACACGAAAACAGTGACTGATATCAAAGTTTTTGAAACCAAAGACGAAACGACAACTGGTATATTGTATTCTTTGCAATCTTGCCATGTCTAAATGAGGATTTAAAATTATAAGACCCAGTACTGTAGTATCGCCAAGACGGAGGTTGCACACAGATTCTTTCTCAAGGAAAAATTCAAGTTACTTTTATTTGTGAATAATAGTTTCAGAGACAAATATGATTATTTTACTAATTTATTTATTCGGCTCATAAACTTGGGGTCAATATCCAATAGTAGTCCAAGATTCTTAGCCTTGGTAAGGAGTGGTATAAAAACATTGTCAATATGAAGAATAACTTCAAGTCTAACTATTTCGTGAACATTTTTTGCGCAAAACAGCATAGCTAGTGATTTCTTAGGATTCTGTTTCGGAGCATGTTTTCTACAATAGTTGCTCGGTGTTCCGAATCACTGTTCAACCTCTGAACTGCCACAAGAATATTCTCTATATCGAAACTATATTCCATTTGGGTATCATCTGCATAAGATTGCTTTTCTGAAAACTCAATATTGCAATATATATCGGCAGTCTATACAAGTAAAAGTAGTGGTCTCAGAATGGAACCCTGTGTTACCCCGACCTAACATAACCTGCAACGGATACTACTTTATTTGCAAGAACTTGCTGTGTTCTATCGGAAAGATGGAAGGAAAATGATTTGACTGCGATCTTGTCCAACCCGTAAACTTCAATTTTGACCATAGTAACTTATGGTCGACAATGTCGAATGCTATTGAAAAATCCAACAGCACTAGCACTCGCGCTTTTTTTCTATCAATGGCTGTTATATCAGTTATTTTGATTAATGCACTTGTGGTACTATGATCACATCTAAAACCTGATTGACTAGATGGATTTCTATTATTATTATAATTATCCGTTAATAAGAAGGGCAAATTACTATATTTGAAAGGCAATAAGATTTAAAAAAATGATAATATTCATTTACCACCAACTTTCATGTTCATCTTTCGATTCAAAGCAGAGTTACTAGTAGCCAAAGGAGGTATGTGGAAATTGTTTTACGAGTCATTTATCTCTTTATGTAATTTTGTCACTTGCCACCACTTGATCCTTGGCTATGTTATGTACGCCACTGGTTTATTTAGTTATCTGGAGTGATATGTGCTAAAAGAAGTACTTGTGTGGTGGGGGTAACATTTCCGAACACAGAAGTCAGTTATCGTTTTTGCTTTGTAAAGTCCAAGTGTATCGACGTTAAGATATTGATCATAATTCTTCAAAGAACCCACAATCTTCCATTTAGTGTATCGAGTTAAATACACAACAGGCTACTTACATGAAAAAATCATTCATTTTTGTGTGTGTGTCACGTCAGGAATTTCCATGATTTATAATTTTTGTTTCGACCAGACTCAAGGAAGGCCAGGCACCATTGTCATACATAGGTACACTTATATTTCCATTTCAGCTCTAGAATTATATGAAATCTTATCAAGATCCAATGGAAGATAAATGAACGCACATTCTTCCCTTGATATTCTTTCTGGTACTTTGATATCCCCCTACTGCACTACTTACACAAATATCTAAACGTATCTCTTCTGGGAGATCGATACACACTGTATATCAGAGCACTTCACCGCCAACGCCATTCATCGCACGCGATTCACCGCAATGTCTGCAACCGCTTTAAGGGCAAACCAATTGCTTCCCACGATTCCGAGCATTGTTTGCATAGCAATGAAGAATGCCAATATGCCGCCCTCCAATAGAGAAACGAACGCCGATTTCACTTGCTCAATTGATTACTTCTGTATTTACAACCGAGTTAATTGATTTCAAACAGTGAAATGCAGCGAATGTTTAATGACTGGCTCACGCCACGAGGTTCGGAGCGATGGACTTCATCGTGAAAGACGTCGAAGAATCGTAGTACTGTAATAATGATATTGAATCAATAGTGAGGGGTGTTGAAATATATGATACAATAGTTGTGAGTTCCTCAAGATATATTACCTCACCCTGTACATGTATAACAATAGTTGATTGTTGTCATAATAAATTTGAGATTGCCATCGTATTTTTATCTTTCGTCTCCACATATTGAAATATAAGTAATTTTTCCATTGCCTGAAATCCAATGGATTATGGGCCAGATACGTGTGCATAAATAGTTCACTATTTCAATTGATGTGACGAAATATACAATATTTGTCAAAATTGGTGTTTAGAAGAACGGCTTGGCTCATATCATGCGTAACGAAGCTACACCAGTTACTACTACTGCAGAAGGGTCATCAAACTCTTTGCCATACTTCGAGAAATTACGAGGAGGTAAAATTATAATGATTGGTCTTTTGCTATGAGTATGTTCCTGAAACATGAAGATCTGTGGTACAACATTGTTGGATATCCCGAAGATGATACAACTACTGCTTCGGTTAAAACAAGAAAGGACCAGAAAGCAGTAGCTAAATTATGTCTTATGGTTCAATCGAACTGCTATTCTCATGTCAGAGCAACAAATACAGCTAAAGAAGCTTGGATGAAGTTACAATCAGCTTACGAAGATAAAGGGCTGAATAGGCGGATAAGATTGCTCAGATCACTTTGTTCCATCAATCTCAAAAATTTCCATAAAATGGAAGATTATGTGAATGAATTCATGAATGCTTCCCAAGAATTGAATTCTTCGATGATGAACTACTTGGCGCCATGATGCTCCAAGGACTCCCTGAGAGTTATGAACCGATGGTGATGGCTATTGATTATTCAGGTGTGCGCATTACAAGTGACTCCATCAAATCGAAGCTCAAGCTCAAGACACCAAATGGAATAATGAACGATATTCTTCAAAGCAAGCATTGTATTCCAAACATAACTATGTAAAAGTACCCAAACATAAAAATCCGTGGTGCTGGAATTGTCATTACAAGCAAAACTCTACCAAGAAAATATCTCAACCCGAATCTATTCCGAATTTCTCTCATAAGAATCCTGAGAAGAAACAGGATAAACATTCCAAGCATAAAGTTCTGCCCACTGCATTAGAATGCGAGATGAACCAACAGAGCTGGTATATAGATTCTGGAGCATCTACGCACATGACCCACCACAAGGAATGGCTAGTCAATTATACAAACCGATCAAATAATGGTTTGGGAGTGTTTGTTGCTAATTCAGACTTTATACAATGAAGGAATTGGTGATGTTCCTTGTTTCGGCTTAATGAAACCTTTTTCTCTATCGGATCTTTTTTATTCCAAAATACAAATTAACAAGTGAATCTGACACAGTCCAAAAATTATCAACCACCACATTTGTTTCAAAACTTAAATATCAAAATATCATATATATATATATATGTTATATCTCACTTTTCACTAAAGACTTTTTAAAAACAATTATTACTTCAAAAAGGAGTATAGTAGACTCCTTTGGACTTTATTTGGAAAATATAATGATACAACTAAAACTACTCGACTGAGTGTCTGGAAACAACTAGTTCCTAATGATGCCTCGCAGGGCTATTTATAATATTAGAACAATGGTGACGCTGCTTAGATCAGCGAAATATTATCCTGTAGTCAGTCTCTGAGAGCGGACGTGATGACCCTGGGATGATAGCAAGTCAGCAGTTTCCTGGAAGGTAACCTGATACTCCTGGGAGGGCCACTGGTTATCTTGCATATAACAGCTCCCTCCATAAAGAAAAAGTTGATGCCATGCAGCAACTTTTAGGGTTGTGAGGTGATCATGCGTCGCCTTCCAGATGGATGGATTCTTCCTGCATTTCTTCACGAAGGATTGGTCTTCTTCTTGGAAAAATGCTGGAGATTCTTCTCAATGGTTTGAATGGTCTGTGCGGTGGAGGCGGTGAATCGTCAGAGCCAGTCTTGTCGTTCTCTTTCTACACTTGCAGAATAGGTAGAGTGCCAACAGGGATAAGACGAGTGAGATGGTGAAGAAGGTGAACCATGATATGTTCTTCTCGACGAAAGGTTGTTGAATCAGGTCATCTAGGCTTTTTGAATATGAGTCCAGCTTGTGTTTGGCAACGTCCAAGTCATCAACATTCAGATCGTTCAATTTGAGGGGCTTCAATTTCGGCAGTTTCGATTTTTCTGGAATATCCACACAACACTCGTATGGTATTACAACTGGATGTGTGCCGTGGGTGACGTTCGATGTTTTCGATCCTTGGGAACTTGCCTGGATCTTTGTTATTCCAATAAACGCACTACATTCAATCTGGAGTTTCACGATTGAATTCTTATGAATAATTTCAGTCTTAGTGTTCATATTGGGACAATTCACGGTCACTTTCAAAGGTTCAGAAAGGATCACTAGCCATAGATTGGTTTCGAGTTTTTGAATGTTATAACCTTGGCTAAAAATCAAAGAACTTTGACAGTTTCGCGGAATGTTTTTGAAACTTTTGAAAATTTGGGCTTCATAAATGGAGTTATAGTCTATTGGATATGCGAACATATCGGAGCACAATTCAGTTCTATGAAAAAGCGGTTTACACGTTTTCAAGTCTGTCACAGGTATGAACATTGAAGAATCATCATCTTCGCGATGAATTTTTGAAAAATCGAGAGTATGTGATGGAGGCCAGTTCTATTATCATATATTGGAATTGGGTACAGTTGGTACAGGGTGTAAATTTGTGGTTCTGTAAGAGGAATTTTTAGGATAAAGACTAAGTTCGAATTGGTTTGGAATGCTTCTAATTCTATGATTTCAAGGTATTGTGCTATTTTGGAAAGTTTTGGTTGGAGTGGAAGATTGTTTTTCCGTAGGTTTTGAGAAATTTTCTGTAAGGCGGTAATCAAATGGTCGGGTGTAATGATTGAAGAATGAATTATATTCAAACGTGCAAAGGTAATTGAATCTAACATATCATCAATATTTCTTCGAGGAATAGAAAGCTTTCCATTAGTTTTTCGCAGATATTTATAAATTTCAGTTTTGTTTCAACGTGAGTAATTCTATCGCTCCATCGATTGATAGTATTTTCTATAATTTTAATATCGTCATTGAAAGTCTTCTCATCGACTTGCAATTTGCGAATGGTGGTATTGAAATTATGGATAACTGATGTGGTTACTGAAATTTGGTTCTTTAATAAGTTCTCCAATTGGTGTTCATCGTTATTCAACCTGTTAATACAGTTGGTATAGTATTCGCTGTCAGCGGCATCTAAATTGCCAGTGATTGTTTTGAATATACTTCCTATACCGTCGATCAGGCCTCTCTTATATCGTTTAGTATCTGAAATAGTTTCTCCCAATTTCTGTTCAATAGAATTTGAAATTTGGGTGAGAAGGATAATATGGGTTTTTACCTCGGATCGAAATTCGTTCATTCTTGTCCTGTGAATTGTATTGTGTTTATGAGAGTTTCTAGAATTCTACGGTTATTTTCGTACGCATTTTTTAATACGGAAATGTCTTTATTTACAATTATAGTCCATTTATCGTTAGTGAGTACGATATTGCCATTTTCATGGTAATATACGCCAATAGTATTATTTATTGGTTTGATTTGGTATTGAGACTCTACTGATCCGACCAGCAGCAGCAACCTGAAAATAAATTAATCTTCGGTATACGGCTTCATGCGATCGAAGTTAACTTTTGATCTTTGATTGGTTCGAGGATTCAGAAGTATCGCGGAATTTAGAAGAATTTGTTCTATTATGAAAGGACCATTGAATTTGTTGTGTTATTTATTCTTTATTTGGGATTCCTTGACATATACTTCGTCCATGACTTTATATTCTGGGGTTTCCTTTTTTATGTTGCGATCAAAACGGACTTTGGCTTTTTCTTTTTGTTTTAGGGTACGTTCGCGGGCAATTTTATAGAAGTGAGGAATTTTATTATTTAGGTCTCGTATATACTTGGTGATTAACTGTTCTTGATTGTAGAGTTTCGGGTGGTCTACTGGCTGTGTGACCAAAGACTAGTTCGTGGGGAGTAAACCCATGTGTTTTATTCACAGAGTTATTATAGCAAATAACTGCGTATGGGAGGATATTGAATGGATGTTCGTTGGGATGTTCGGCCATATGTATCCGAATCATTTTGAGAAGGGTTGCGTGAAATCGTTCGACTGAACCGTTTGATTGTGGGTGATGCACACTGGAATATGTGAGTTTAATGTCATAGAGAACACAAAGGTCTCTAAGGATGGCATTGTCAAATTATCTGCCGTAGTCGCAGTGAATTCTCAGAGGTGTTCCAAAATGTTGGAAGTATAAAAGTAGGGTATTGACTATACTTCGTGCGGTTTTGTCATCTAATGTGTAAACTTGCGTGAATTTCGTTAGTTCGTCTCGTATGCTCAGTGCGTAATTTTTCGTTGGAATTTCTACTATGTCTATGTTGATTCTTCCGAATGGTGTTTTAGGGGTTTCGGTTATGACAAGGGGGTTGTCGAGGTTTTTTTTTTATATAATTCTCAATACTTTTCGTAAGTCCGGGCCAATTGTATTTTTCTTTAATTCTTCGAATGGTTTCATTGATTCCTCTATGGAGGTTGTTTTTTCCATTGTGGTATTGGTCGATTATTATTGGAATTTGGTCTGGGTTTGGATTAGTTATCAAATTTTGGCATACCTTGAATTTAATTTCTTTTTCTGAGAAAATGAAACAAAGTATCTCAAGAATCGGGAGTTCTGAGTTATTCTCAACGCAATAGGTGTTCGAGAGATTGATTTCATTTTGATGTCTATACAGGGTTATGAACGTCCTGTTTATATTTTCGTCAAATCGACAATATAGTATTTTCGATTTTTGATCGTTTTACTCGATACGATATTTATTTTTAAATTCCTAAAGTCATAATTCTGTTCGAATATATCGTCGAAGATTTTGTAATGAAAATCTTTGAGGTTCTTTCATTGTGGGAATATTAAAATGTGTTTGTTTTCTTTGTCAAGTAATTGGCACTTCGAATATTGAACTTTCGAGTGGTCAAGGAGTGATTTTGTTTGATATAAATTTATGAAAGTTCGGAATTCTTGTTCGATATGTTCAGCAGAAAATGTTTCTTGTTGATTTTCCGGGGTTTCCTCTGTTTCAGAAATATTTTCTGTGTCAGGTGTTCTTCTTTCAGTTCTGGTTTAGGTACGTGCTGTTCTTCTTCACTGTCGCTAATTGTTTGTATGTCAGAGTTTTCGTTTGCGGGTAATATCAATGTATAGGGAGATACATTTTTTGAATTTAGAATGGAACATCTTTTTGGTGGGTCAATCTTGATCCTGGAAAGTGCATCGGCATTTTTGTTGATCTTGCCTGGTTTATAAATGATTTCGTAATCGTATTCCTCAAGTTTGAGGCGCCATCTGGCAAGTCTGCTACCAGGGTCCTTGATAGAAAATAGCCACGTGAGGGGCCGATGATCAGTGATTAGCTTGAACTTTCTACCAAACAGGTATGGCCCATACTATGGCTAAAAGTTCCCGTTCTATTGTGGAATATTTAGATTCGGCAGAAAAGAGCGTCCTTGAGGCATATGCGATTGGTAAGTCTTTACCAGAAATGTCTCTTCGAAATTAGGGTATATGAGAATGGGTGTCGAAATGAGTGTTTGTTTCAATTCTTGGAAGGAATTTTGGCATTCGTTTCCAAAAATGAATGGAGTATCCTTTTGGAGTAATTTCGTGAGTGCTTTTGAAATCCTAGCGAAATTTGGGATAAAGCGTCTATAATAACCAGCCAATCCAAGAAAGGATTTAATCTCCTTCTGATTTTTTGGTTCAAGGAAATTCATTATACAGTCGACTTTGCTTGGATTTGGTTTCACTCCATCTTTGGTAATGAGATGACCAAGATAGGCTACTTCCTTCCTGAGGAATTCACACTTGTCCGGCTGTATCTTTAGATTTGCTTGTCTGAGTCTTTTGAAGACTTCGTTCAAACGAGAAATATGTTCATGAATCGTGGGGGAATGAATGATGATGTCGTCCATGTAGACTAGACATCGCTCATCCTGGATTCCGAGTAAGATATTATCCATTACTCTTTGGAAGGTAGATGGAGCGTTCTTCAGCCCGAATGGCATACGAATAAATTCATAGTGACCATTCTCGACTGTGAAAGCAGTTTTCGAAATGTCTTTGGTATCTTTTTTTATCTGGTGAAAACCAGAGGCTAGATCCAAAGTCGTGAAATATTGGCATTTGCCAAGTTGGTCAAGGAGGTCAGCTATCATCGGTAGTGGGTATTTGTCGTCTATGGTAAGTTCATTCAACTTCCGGTTATCGACAACAACTCGCCATTTCTGTTTACCAGAAACGTCGATGTTTTTGGGGACGACCCACACAGGGGACGACCATGGGGAGATAGAAGGGCGTATGATGCGATCTTCTAGCATTTTGCTCATCTGTCTTTTCACCTCCTCTTTATGAATCTGAGGATAGCGATACGATTTCGTGAACACGGGTTTTGCGTCTTTAGTATCAATAGAATGTTTTATTTCATTGGTGAACGTCAATCGATCACCTCTAAATAAAATATATCCGAATATTCAAGGCAAACGTTTGTAATGAGTTCAGTTTCTTCTTCGTTCAGATGTTCCAAACGAAGTTGATTTTGAATTTCAAAATTTCTGTCTGTCTGTGTGTCAGAATTTTCATTTTCGTTGAAATTATTGATAGAGTAATTTTGAATTGGTTCGAATTCTATATCGGAAAAATTGATAGTTTTTGACATTGCATTAGCATTAATCACAGAGGTGAAAAATTCTCCTTTATGATTGATTTTCACTAATGCATTGGGTAATCTAACATTTTCTTTCACTTGGGCTAACAGTATAGCTTCGGTGTTCAGTAGGTTACATTTTAGTTTGAAAATCTGGGGTTCAATAGAAATTGTATTCGGTATGTTGTTCATGGACGTTTCAACTACATTTTCAGAGGGGTTCTCAGAGTCCGTTACTTTGATCAGGAGAATCGTTTTGAAGTCGGTTATAAGTTGCTTATTTTTCAAATCAACAATACAATGATAGTGTTCCAAGAAATCGGATCCTAGAAGACCATCGAAATCTATATCTAAATTGTAAATGAGTACTCTATGAGGATTACCTATACAAAAGGGTATCATTACTGATTCAGAAATGATGATTTTTTGATCTGTGATACCTTGTATCACCACATTTTCATGGGATCTATTAGAATAATTTTGAACTGTTTTTGGCTTGAAGATTGATAGACCAGCACCGGTATCGATAAGTATTTTATAGGTATTGGTTGCGTCCATAATATAATACAAGTTTTTGGAATTGATTGTGAGTGATTGAGTTATAGGAACATTTGTTCGGGGAAGTTCAAGTTTGGGTTGAGATTGTCTGATATATTCAGGGCTTGCACTTGGGCTTGGAGCTCTGAAGTGGGATCTATCGATTGATTGATCGGTGGATCGAAAGATATTGGGCCTATTGGAAAATCCTGAAAATTTTTGTATTGATTTGGCTGGGTTTCCGAATATCCAAAATCATACTGATCATTAGCATGATCGGAAATATTTGACTGGTGTTCCTGATAATTATCGGTATAACTTTCAGCACCAAAATTTTGGGAATCTTGATAATCATCTGTGTATTTATTGATGTGGAATATTGGTATTCTTGATAATTATCGGTATAATTATCAGCACTGGGGTTTCGTGTATTCAGGTGGTGAGTTCGCAGAGAACCGAATTTGTTAAAATTCGGGTTTTGTTGGATGGCTGAAGGCCTTTGTTGATTGAAATTAGGATTTGGCCTAATTATTGATGGTCTGTATTGGGATTGATTCTGATTGTTTGATTGATTTGGTTGATTTGATTGATTTGGTTTTTTTGGTTTTGGAATTTAAGGGTTTTTTGGAATTTTTGGGGAAAATTTGGCCTTTGGAAATTTTGTTGCGGTTGTTGAGATTGTCTTGTACGACATTCATTTTAAAACATGGCCTTGACGTTTACGTAAGAGCAAAATTTCTTTGATTGGGATTTGAATTCATTTTTTCTCGGTTGGTTAGAATGCGTATTTGGGTTTCTATTCAAGTAGATTTTGCTGTTGAAAATAATTAATTGCATTTCTTCGTATCTCTGTGTTGCAGTTAGTATGTCTAGGGTTACCCGCTCTAATAAGTTGTCCAATTTGAGGTTCTAAACCGCATAAGGCTATTCAATGTCATGGTTTCAATGAGTGAACTTTGAGATGTTTTTTGATCGGGAGTGAGATTTTGTTTCTGAATTGTAGCGTGCATTTTTGCATTATGTGTTTGTAATCTATTTATGAAAGTCAGAGGTGATTCGCCAGGTAGTTGGTGAATTCTTTGGAGATCTTGTATCAATGAGGTTAAATCACGAGTATCACCAAAGTATTGATTTAAGAGTAACTTAATTTCATCCCAGGTTTGGGAATTTCGAGAACTTATTAATTCTGCCGCTTTCCCTTTTAATTTATTTTTGATGTGCAAGATTACCAATGTTCTTTGATCTTGTATGGCCATACGGTAAGCAGTGTTACACGCATGGATGAAATTATTTAAAAATATTTGATCACCGTCATACTCCGGAATTATTGAAAATATTTCATTTAATCTATAGGGTTCAACTTCAGTTGTGGTATTTGGAGGCGTTGTAGGCATAGTGGATGAGTTGTGAATAGAACTGGTTCAAATTGAAATCAATTGAATATTGAAAATAAACGAGATGATTCTTATATTTTCTTACCAAAGAATGTCCATGAGGAGGATGCAATCCGGCTTCACAAGCGTTGCTCCGAAAGAAGTTAGCGTTCGCGTATTCTTCTTTCGTTGAAGAGACCGTGCTTTTGTGGTCCTCTGGTGTTGTTTGTTGCTTGAAGTGTCCAATGAGCTTCGTGCAGGTTCTTTTTCCTTTGGAGGATTGGGATCCACCTCCTTCGGTTAGGTTTTCCGTGTTCCGCAGGAGTTGAAGGATCCTACCGACTGCGCCAATTGTTATATCTCACTTATCACTAAAGACTTTTAAAAAACAATTATTACTTCAAAAAGGGGTATAGTAGACTCCTTTGGACTTTATTTGGAAAATATAATAATACAAATAAAACTACTCGACTGTGTGTCTGAAAACAACTAGTTTCTAATGATGCCTCGCAGGGCTATTTATAATATTAGAACAATGGTGACGCTGTTCAGATCAGCGAAATATTATCCTGTAGTCAGTCTCTGAGAGCGGACGTGATGACCCTGGGATGATAGCAAGTCAGCAGTTTCCTGGAAGGTAACCTGATACTCCTGGGATGGCCACTGGTTATCTTGCATATAACATATTTATATATATATATATATATATATATATATATATATATATATATATATATATATATATTTATATATATATATATATATATATATACAGGATGTGGAATGAGATGTCACATTTCTCCCCCCGATGAAAAAACTTCTTTTTCTTCATCATCTAGTTTCATCTTGCATAACTTGCTTACTGGTCTACGATAAGTGGAAGTTCTCGTTTCCACATCAGCAACTCTCACTCGCCCATCAGGTCCGGGAAACAGTTTTTAAATTTTACCCATGGTCCATGAGTTTCTAGCTGCTTTATCATCTACAATAATGACGATATCACCTTCCTTTATCGGCTCATTATCATCTGTCCACTTCGATCTCTTGGTCAGTTTCGGTAGATATTCCTTGGCCCACCTAGACCAGAAAAAATCCGCTAACATCTGAGATTCCCTCCATTCTTTTCTAAGAATCTTCCGTAACACATGGTGCTTCATTTTGATTTCCAAAGCCTATCAAAAAATGATTAGGAGTAAGCCCTTCTGTCGAGTCTACTGAAACGTGGGTCAATTGACGGCTATTAATAATATTTTCTGCTTCAGCGAATAGCGTCAGTGGGGTTTCGTCTTTCAGCGATTGAGAATATAAAACAGCTCCAATGGTTTTCTTAACTGCCCCAATCAGTCGCTCGCAGGCACCTCCCATGTGTGCTGAAGCAGGTGGAATGAATTTGAAACATATCTCTTCAGCATGTGGCACCAAATGTCATAACTAACATTTCGAATGTATCGGGTGGCCGACTAAAATCAAGGCCTCTCCACAGAAATCGTTGGGCACATCGATCAGCTTCACGAATCCGCACTTGGTGGAACATTTCTGGTATGTCTCGACAGAATCCAAATTTGCGTTGTCTGAATTTCCACAAATCCGATGTTAGAGGTTGAAGTAAATCTGACCCACTCAACAAATTGTCATTCAATCTGATTCCATTAGATTTAGCCGCCGCATCAAACACCAGTCTGAATTTTCCTGGCTTGTTAGGATTTTCAACAGAAAAGTGAGGCAAATACCACGTTCTGGGATTTTCAATTTCAGCCTTTCAAGCATAACCTTTCTCAATATAATTTTGGATTTTCTGGCAATACTCGAGAGCAAAGTTTTGTTCCGTGCATTTCAGGCGTTGAAATGCCACTGGCTTGCTTTCAGGCAGTACCACATCGTCAGATTTCCAGAGAAGACCAATTTCATATCGATTTCCTACCCTTTTGGAAGTTTCCTCCATAATTTGTATGGCTATCATGTCATCTTTACAAGGCTTCGTCGGTACAATTGAAACTCCGAAAGATTCTGTCGAAAATGATTGCTTCACAAGTTTTTGAAGTTGATCGTCGGTTTTTTTATGGTGACAAATATGGAGAGTATGAACTCTGAAGCTTTCATTCATTTCTGAACTACTGGAACCATGCTGGGACCACCCTTATTTGCATTTCGTGGCGATTGGAGATATTTCTGTACCACAACGTATTTGTCTGGGAACTATTGAAATGATGTTATCTTGTTCAATGAGTATCATAGGTTTCTCATTGTTGATGCTCTTGATTGGAAGGTTCTTCAGGTGTTCCAACTTTTTCCATTCTTCCATATCCACTGTTTGTGATTGCAATGACAATTTTTCAACAGTTCTGAAATTATTCATTTTGTAAACAACAGAGTGTTCCCACAGTCCAGAAATTTCCATTGTAACTTTCTCTGATTTGTCGAGAGTTATTCCATTTTTCCATTGTATACAGAGTGTTTTTTTTTCACTACGAAAACCAAGTTTTTTTAAATGCTTTCATCGACCAAAGTTACTGTTGAAGCTTCATCACATATTGCCAGGGTCTGCAGTGCTCCATTAGGTCCATAAACTTCTACTGGTAGTAGTAGTAAAACTTTTCCGGTTTCATGTTTAATCGAACAAACCACTTCATTTCTTGTCTCAGGTATAGCTATCTCACCAACGACTTTATTTTCTTCAGGGTAACTTTTGTGGAGGAGAGGATGGTGGAAAAATTTGCATCCGCCTACCGTACACTCCTGCCGTTTCTTGCATTTAAACTTATGATGTCCTTTCCCAAGGCAAGAAAAGCATAACCATTTGTCTGTTATAACCTTCCACCTTTTTTCAATAACATCTGACTTCATTGTAGGACAGAGTATTCTTTGTGGGTATTTTCACAATAAAAACATGTGTTTTTTCTTTTGAAGTCCGTATTGAGAACAGTTTCATTTCTACTAGGATTGAATTGTCTTTTTGGACCGAATTTGCTTTCTATTGCAGTAAATTGCTTTGGGAAACTCACAAAAGACGCGGCCGTAGCCATTTCACTGATCCAGGTTGAGAAGTCTCCTAAACACACACTACCACCTTTTCTCATTATAACTTCGCCCCATCTCAGTCTCACTATATCAGGCAACTTAGCTACAAGGTCTTTCAGCAGTTGTGGGTTTTTGAGATAGCCCAGAGACAGCAAACCTTTCATGGACCCCACAAGGTTTTTAACTTCATTTGAAATATGGATAAGCCTCTCGATGTTGGTGTCTTTTATCGCTGTAATGACTCGGATCTTTGTAATCATAACTTCTATGACGTACTCGGGTCTTCCAAATCGGAAACGTAATGTGTCCATGATTGAACTCATATTGGTGGAAGTCAATAACATTCTCGGAACAGCTGACTTCGCTTCACCTCTGAGACACTTTTGCAATTTGGCGAGAATTTCATCTGCACTGTAGTTGCACATGTTGGAAATTTGTTGAAGTCTCTGATAGAACAGAGGCTAATCCGCAGGATTGCCATCAAATATTGGGAAGTCTTTGTCAACAATATATCTGGCCAATAATTTGTCATGGCCAGATGGTGCGATGGTTTTCACAACATTCGAAATTGTTTCACAAAGCAGCTGTATTTTATTTCCAGGCTGTTCAAGGACTTCGGAACTACTTTCTTTCGGTAGTGGGTCTGGAACTGTGCTGACCCATTCAGCCACAGAAGGGTGAATGTTTTCAATTTTGCCCTCAAGTTCACTTCTCGGCAATGACTGATCATCGGATTGTTCCTCTTCTTCAGCAAAATATATCTCTGCATTTTTCAATTCATGTTCCATGTGCAGAATTTTCATTTTATTTTCGATTTCTCTCTGTTTTCCTCTATTTCTAAGTTTTCCTTCATTCGTTCTAGTTCTTGTCTTTCTTTTGCCACCTGGAGTGCAAGTCTTTTTTTTTTGAAGTAGTGCTGAAGAGACTTGAGAAGCTTTTGTAGATGGTCTAGAAATTCTGCTCCTTACACTTCTTCTACTTGAATGTTGGCTCAGTGACTTAACTGATTTCATTTCAGTTTCAATAATTGTCTTTGTCACTTTTCTTGACACTTTCGACCATAATGGACTGATTTTCGGGAATTACGGGCAATAAATATCTTTCTGCACTAAGAGGAAGTTCACTGCTGCTCTCTGTAATTGGTAAGGAACTACCAAACTCTGTGTTTCCTGTACCAAACTCTATTGGCCACACATAATCAGCGGTCAAACTTCGGTTCATACCAGCACTCTCTCTTCTTGGTCGGTGCATCTTAAATTTCATTTTCCCGCTCCATAACCAGACCAGACCAATGTTTCGGCTTAATGAAACCTTTTTCTCTATTAAATCTTTTTTATTCCAAAATACAAATTAACAAGTGAATCTGACACATTCCAAAAATTATCAACAACCACATTCGTTTCAAAATTGAAATATTAAAATATATAGATATTATATATATATATATATAATATATATATATATATATATATATATATATATATATATATATATATATATATATATATATATATATATATATATATATATACAGGATGTGAAATGAGATGTCACATTCCTGTTAAGTTGAAATCAGCTTCACGAATCGAAATGATTTCTGGGGTTACATATATTCCACACCTTGCTTCCAATCTCTTATCAGTGAGTCAACTAGTCTCCAAAGGTTACGTGGCCGTTTTTGACAAAAATAGTTGCAAAATCCTAGACTCCGACAGTTGTAATATATAGGGTGAAATACAAGCCACCGCTACTGAAATGGGGGGCGTATATCGCCTCGATATTAAGGGATTCGCAAATATGACAACAACAAGTACAGACCTTATGTGGCACAAAAGACACCTTAATAGAGTGAGCATGATTGCGCAGAAAATTGCTGCAAACCCTGTTATGCACAGAAGAACAAAGCATATCGACGTTCGTTTCCATTTTATTAGGGAAAAAATTGATCATGAAGAGATTTTTTTTAATATCTCCATACATCTGAAATGAAAGCAGGTAAGCCTCTTCCGAAACCGAAGCATGAATTTTGTATTAAAGGTTTGAGTCTTTCAGAAGTCATTTGACTATTGCCTTACGGGGAAGTGTTGAAATATATAATACAATAGTTGTAGGTTCCTTGAGATATATTACCTCACCCTGTACATGGAAAACAATAGTCATAATAAATTTGAGATTGTCATCGTATTTTTATCCTTCGTCTCCAAATATAGAAATATAAGTTATTTTTCCATTGCCTGAATTCCAATACGGGACACAAGTGAGGAAAACTGTACTTTCTGAGGAGAATACCTAATGTGGTTCAGTAAATATCTACAAGACGAAAAAATTGCTAAATGAATAGAAAAGAGAATAGGCAAATGAAATAATGAAGGAAATTAAAAACAACAGTAAAGATAACGGAAGATCATTCCAGGACATTGAAACATGAAATAGAAATATGAGACACCCAGAATAGGTTTCTCAAAGACAATGGATTGGAAAGAGAAAAGAAGCCGAAAGAAAACAATTGAAAAATAACAAAACAAAAAAGTCATCATGGCCTAATAAATCATTAATGAACTTGTGAAATATGCAGGGGGGATCTTATCGAATAGAATATATAGAATAATAGCATATATATATATATATTGTTATGTTTGGAAGTACGTTCAATGTTTAAAGAGTTGAAATAAGAATTATAAATAAAAAAAAACATAAATAAAAAATGTTCGTATTTAGGAATCTATGCTATGTTATTTTACAGTTTTTCTGAAGATTCTAACGTTTTTCTGAAACCTTATATGATATTAATCGATACCTATGTTTGAAATATACATGTTTTCAATATTACAAGCAATTGGCATGATTTAAAAAGTTTAGAAATAAAATTTACGAATATATTTTGATCACAAGTAGAATTATTTTATGACTCACAGATTCGTAGTAGAAATGGAACTGAAAATAATTGGTTAAATTTAAGGATGCTCGGAAGCATTCACCCTGTTCGTTATGAAATTGAAATATGCGAGTTTCCCAAGTCAGAAGGTTATACGAACTTCGAGTATTCAGAGATGCCAGAGGAAGATTTTGTATCAGAAGAGCATCGCAGAAAATATCTAAAATAGAGACAAAAATCTACTGTTCGAAATATTTGAGGAAGAATGCTGACAAACAATAGCTCGGATATGTAGGTGGACTAAAGATTCATTATCTTATAGCATGCTGACTGGGTGAAATAGTTTGGAAGAACCAAGTTGATGATGAATGGATAGGATTTAGAAAGGTATTCTGATAAATAAAATCATGATGTCAGTGGTATGGTACAACATGAATGAAATTGTCTAACACAAATCAAAGATGCGTTCTATGCAGTTGAAATTTGGAAAATAGAGCAGCAACGTCAATAGAATGATTTACAGTTTGTATATAGTATGTAAGGTAGTTGAAAGTCGAAAAAAACTGTCAAAGAAGTGAAATAATCAATGCAAAAGCATGAAATCGAAAATTCGAGAAAGAAAACAAAATGTGTTGGTATCAAGGGGGAGAAATCAACAAGCGAAGCGTGGAGAACAGAAAATAATGTTTGGAAGAACCGAATGAAGAAAATTGAAAATTTGAAAAATCAATCAAGATGTATTGGAAAAACAGTCATTTTCCAAGACAATATGGGAAATACCATCAAGAACAATAGCAGATAAAATATCCCAGATGCAGGGTTAATCTTACTTTTTTTTCATTGGAGATTTACCAGTACGAGGCGAAGTCATAGTCGACAAAGGGGCTGCAGTTTCCAAGAACGGGAAAAATCCGAAACACTGAACACTCTCGTCACAAGAAGTCAAAGGTACTTGTTGAACATAGAAAGTTACTGCAGTGCAATCAAAATAAAACTTTCAAGAACCCTTTTTGATAGAACTCGTCATGAATTAATATATTGACCACATCACCTATAAAACTAGGTTAAATTTCACATTTAGTATCACATAACTGCACATTTTCCGTATATATATTCGCTATGAAGCACTAATTAGGTTATTCATCGCCGAATAGGTAGTAATAAGTTTTTCCTGAATAAAAAAAATCATTATTTTGATGAACTTCTGCTTTATTTTCAATGATTGAGCAATAACAGTTGCCATTTTATGAAATTGACTTCAAGAACGACCAGAGGACACCACAGTAGAACCAATTTCTGAGATTCCATAGGCGTACCGATTGAGTAAGCTGAGGTGAAGGAAATAAGGTAAAAGAGTAGATGGAAAGAAGCTAAAATGCATAGCCGAAGATATTAAATATTTTTATGGGTATTTATTTATCAACAAATCTTCAAAAGGGGAACTAGTTGAAGTTTATTAAAAATATTAAAAAAAGCAAAGTAAAACAAATATATATATATATATATATATATTTTAGATCTGGTGGAAAGTAAATGAACAAATATGAATAAATAAATGACTATCTATATATATATATATATATATATATATATATATATATATGTATTGCTGTATTATGAGATATATGATGATTGTATAAAATGAATTTTATAATTGAATTTTGTTATTCTTGTTATTATAAATATATTTTTGCACCGCGTTGGGCGCCATGATTGATATGTATTGATAAATTGTAAATATAATTTAATTTATCATTATTATCATATGAATATTTTCGCACCGCGTTGGGCTTTTTTGTAATATAATGATAATTTGCAAATATAAATTGTTGTTATGAAAGAAGATTGCTAATAATTTCCACTCTTCGTTGTGAGCCAAATTGTTATGATATAGATAAGTATTTTCGCCCTGTATAATATGTTTTGTGATGTAATAATAATTGCTAGCTAACGTCACAGTTCTCTCGTCACGTTGCTGCCAATTGTTATCATTTTTCTTACCACGACTAAACTCAGTTGGTACTCCTCTCGTCTCAGATAGCCGGTTCAGGCAATTGAGCCACTAACCACTGCTTGATGTCAAATCTCAATCTTTTCAATGTTTATAAATACGATTGCTTATAATTGTGGAAAAGAAACGAGATAGTATCAAAAAGCAATTATTTTCTTTATTCAGGAAAACTTAATTTTACCTGGCCTACCGATAGATAACTTATTCTAAGGTGAATCTACAAATATTCATGGAGAATCATGAGAAACAGGTCATGGATAAATAGACACAACCTCACTTTTACCTGGACAGTGAAAATTTCTTTAATAGTTCAAAATCAAATGAAATAAAAGTTCCTCTGATGGGATATGAGTTATTAGTGAAGTTGTTCAGTTCGTAATGTGCACTAGGGAAGTTCATACCTGACACTGGAACTGTCGCTGTTCAATACACAACCAGAATTTGGATTCTCTCTCAATACAATGCTCTCAGGAACTCCAATACCAAAAGAAGGAACCATACAAATTCAGCAATCAGCTTTGGAATATTTGTATATGGTGTACAAATAAGGTAATGTTGATTTTTCGCTTATAATGTTGAAATTATTGAATTTTTCTTTCTCCCAAATAAAACGTGGCATTCATTTTCAATTTATTTTAGAACTCCTCGTGGCTTTGTTTTTCCGTTACTTGGATACCATTTTTCCTCATTCTTTTGATTTGAATTTTTGAATTCGCGCACTATGTTCTCACATTTCACTGTTTGGGGTTATTTGTCAAAACTTATAAATGAATCTATTTTTCCTTTCTTACAGACTATTTACAATATTCAATCATAATTGTCTCTGACACTTTTCCGTTCTTATTTTCTCACAATTTCAAATCTTACATTTGACCATACTGTTACCTGATTGGCTATTGTCATCAAGAAGTTTGTTGGCTATTTTTAGTTACATACAATTTCATATACTGTATGTTTCAAGCTTATAATTTTGTTTATCACATTTTTTTCAGGATGATTTTGTTAATCTAGACCTTTCTTGTTGTCTTTTGAATAATTATGGGTTTTAATCATTATGAAAGTGTATGAAATTGATTGTATTATAGTATTTGAATATTTTTCTATCCATATTATACAGAGGCTTAATGAAGGAAATAGAATTTCAAAATATGTAAAAACAATCTCTTGAAACTAATATCTATTAAGTAATTATTCTTTTTGTGGGTTTTTTCCTTTTAATATATATAACTGGTTCTCTATAACAATAAAAATATATATATATATATATATATATATATATATATATATATATATATAGGAGTTGTGAAGGTTAGACGACTGTCTAAGTTAAAGAAGAATCCTTTTTAAATTCGGGTATGCAGTCAACAGGGGTATGGAAAAAGTGTACTCTTTTTTCTATTCAAGCTTTCGAGTCATTTATTGTCTCTTCATCAGGAACTCTACAATGAATTAAATTGAATATTATACTATTTGAAAACCAATTAGGCATATTTCACCGATAATTGCTCAATATGTAATGGATGATCTCATTGATGATTGTTTAAGCAAGATTCAATTTGAGATCCCATTTTTGAAGAAATATGTAGATGATATCATATTAAGTGCCCCTCAGGACAAATTACAAGAATTGTTACTTGTTTTCAACTCTTATCATGAAAAACTGCAATTTACCATCGAAGAAGAAAACATAGAACAGAGTGTCCCCTTCTTAGATACAAAAGTAATCAGAAGAGCAGACAATACTCTAATCACCAGCTGGTATACAAAACCTGGTGCTTCAGGAAGATTCTTACATTACGAATCATATCATCGACACAGACAAAAGATAAATCTGGTCTTGTGCATGAAAGATAGAGTAATCAAAACAAGTCACACTTCACTAAGAACAATCAATTTAAAAAAACTTTTGCAACTTTTCATTAACAGTGGTTACCCACGGAACCTTGTGTATAAACTGATTTTCAGTAGGTCTTCCATTGATATTGATCATCCAAACAATAACAATAATAATATTATAATTAATTCTAATAATAACATTTTGGAACCAACGTTCTATCTTACCTTACCACATATAGAATTTTGTAAACTATAATTCAACAAATTATTTTCCAAGATTCCTAACATCAAAATCGCGTATAAAACCAAATAGTATTGAACAAGATTTTTCAAAGTTAAAAGACAAAGATCCTTTATTAGACAATTCAAACTTGGTTTATTGTATCCCTGTTCTCAATGTGAAAAGAAGTACATTGGCCAAACCAAAAGGAAATTGAAAGACAGAATCACCTCGCATAAAAGCGATATTAGAAATTTTAAAAAACGTGTTCTTTAGCTCATCACACCATGGCGTTGAACCATAACCCAGATTATGATAATGTGAATATCTTGGAACATGAATCTAATGTAAAAAGAGAACTTTTCTCGAAATGACACAAATTTTCAAAGAACCTAATTCAATGAATTCGAGAACTGACATCGATAATCTCAGCATAATCTATTTTTATTTATTCAGTCGTTCTCCGTATGTGACAGACCATAACTTAATACATTAACATTATTGTGTGGCCTGGAATGGTGAGGTATTGAAATTTTGCACTCTGTCAAATTTGTTATATATTAATTTTAATATTTTTGTTTAATTGTTAAAACTCATATTTTCTCTGGCAGTCTCCTTATGAGACTTACCTAAATCGTTCTAATTAACATAAGTTGGTACCATGTAATTGTTTGGTGATATTATTTTTCATCGCATTGTATGTTGGCAACAGGTCGTAGATCTATTTTTCATACTTGTCAATTGTCAACTTCATTTACTTCAATAATCATCCATTTTTCATTTGTCACCACTGCCTCTTTAATCCAACATGTCCTCCATAAGAGCCCATTTGGAATTTTAAAATGTTTATACACTTATGTTTAAGTAATCTTGATCAATTTCGATCAAAGTTTTAACTATATATGACTTTACCAAGAGTGTTGTCTGTTGTGACATGGTATTTTATAATTTGCTGCAAGTGAAAGGATTTTAACCTCACTTTGTAAGTACACATGCCAATTGGTTTTCAAATAGTATAATGTTCAATTTAATTCATTGTAGAGTTCCTGATGAAGAGACAATAAATGACTCGAAAGCTTGAATAGAAAAAAGAGTACACTTTTTCCATACCCCTGTTGACTGCATACCCGAATTTAAAAAGGATTCTTATATATATATATATATATATATATATATATATATACATGAAAAAGGAAATTGTGACATATTTGACAAATTATTAAATTAAAGAAAAAACCATCCTCAAGTGAGAAACGAACCCACGACCTTCTCAACTCTGGTCAGACACTCTACTACCTGAGCTATTTGAGGACATAGGAATCGACACTTACTCGTGAATCATTTCTTCCAATAATTAAATTTTAATGTTAGAATGAATAGAAGATCGAAAGTACTTATCAATGTCCGTCAAGACCCGTTACCTATCATTCTAACATCATCGTCGACGTGACGATTTCAATAAGATATTTAGGAAGATGATCTCCAACCACTGATAAGATTTTTCCAAATATATAATACGAAAGTGGAAAATTGTGTCCGAGAGGATGGTTTTTTCTTTGATTTAATAATATGTCCAATATGCCACAATTTCTTTTTTCATGTATTCCATATATATGGGAAGAAGACAGAATGAAAAGAGACATTGGTAATTATAATACATGAGAAATACGACCGAACAAAATGTACAAACTACAGAAGCATTACATTATTGAACGTAGTGTATAAATTTTGAAATATATCTTGTTTTAAGTTTGAACTCATTCCCTTCATTCCATCAGAAGACCATTCATATGAATTCTGTTCTGTTCATTTTTTATGTGAACATTCCAGCCATCATTGTGCAGCTATCTTATGGAATTTGGATATGAATCTAAAACAGATTGTTGTGAGATTTGTGGCTACTTTACTTCGATCTACTGTTAACATGACATTTATTTTTGGGCGTCACGTCAAGAATATCTCAACTTATTTTGTTTGTCCAGATTCGAGAAAGGTCATGCACTATTGATATACATAGTAATATAGTTATATTTTCATTTCCGTCACGAGTTCATATGAAACCTCATCAAGATCCAATAGTCATCTAATGAACATACCTTTCCCATTAAAATTTTTTCTGTTCAGTCTTCCCTCACTATATTACTTACAGAAATTTCAATACTTACCTCTCCAAAGAGCTATGATATCGATACACACCGTAGATCAGAGCACTTTGCTGCCAACGCCATTTATCGCACGCGATTCACCGCAATGTCTGCAATCGCTTTAAGGGCAAACCAATTGCTTTCCACGATTTCGAGCATTGTTTGCATAGCAGTGAAGAATTCCAATATATTGCCCTCCGCCTTCCAGTGAATAATCGAACGTCGATTCACTTGCTCAATTGATTGCTTTTCTATTTGCAACCGAGTTAATTGATTTCAAACAGTGAAATGCAGCGAATGTTTAATTACCTCTTACGTCATGTGGTTTACAACGATAGATTTCATCGTGGAAGACGTCTACGACTCGGAGCATCACTAACATTGCTGGTTGCTGGATAGAGAATAATAATAACGATTATTTACAAATTACTAATCTACTCATCTATTTAGGACCATAATGGTTGCGCATAGGTTGTTTCACTCGTTTTTGGTACATTTCAAATGGTACGTACTATATAATTCAGATTGATTTATATGATATTGGGTAGAATAATATGCCTGTGAATATAATTAATTTATAAGTTCTCCTTTAGTTTGAACACTTTCAACATTTTTTTATAAAAAATATGTTGAGTTCAGCTTAGATATTAGCGTTTCACAGTGAGTTTTCCAAGAAAGAGTTGGATCAACTTTGATTCCTATAAAATGAAAGCCTCTATCTCGAATCGTATAGTTGTTGATCTATATATTAAGTGGTGTACATACTTTTCGTCGGTTACGAAAAGTTGCTATTTGAGTTTTTTCTACATTAAAATATAGCTGATGTTCATCAAACCACTTTCATGTGTTTTCTAATATCCGTACTGTTCTCTGTTGATGATGGTATGGAGATGATTATAGATAAGTAATCAGCATACATTGTGAAAAACTGACCCGTCAGCAATGAATCAAAGTTATTTACATATAATTAAAAAAAAGACAACTACCCAGCACCGAGCCTTGTGGCACACCAGTTTCTACCAAAGAATAGTCTTAATTATATTTCCTTATTTCGGTTGGGTCTAAGTATTGTTCACTATACTTAAAAGAAGATTATATTCAGCTTAAAGGCTGTCCTCTTATTCCGGAGTCATATAGCTGTGATAGTAGATGATCATAGGAAATCCCAACAGGACACTCTGCCGCCTCAATACATTTGATAATTTGACTATAAAAGAAGTGAATTGCTGTACCAATGGACTTACCTGCCAGGAATCCATGTTGCTTTTCTGTTAATATTCCGAATGTTTCTAGAAAATTTCCAAGACGTGATATACAAGCATACACAAAAAAGTGAGGGAGGGACTGGTCTATAGTTTTCAAGTAGCGAATCGTGTTTTTTTGAGATTGGAATGATTTTTCTCACCTTTGAACTACTAGGAAACAAACGTGTGAATAATGATAAATTCACCAGGTGTGTAAGTTGCTCAATCAAAGAGGGAAATATCTTTTTAAACAAAAACATGGATAAATCTTCATATTCGGATGAACATTCATTTTTTAGTTTAGTTCGTAGAAGTATTTTCAATTCATCTTCCGTATGAAGAGTTAGGAAAAATGACTCAAATCGGATATTTCTATTATGAGTTTTTGATGGATATGTTACCATTATTTTTTTTGGGGGTATCTGTATGAAAAATATGTTGAATGATGAAGTAATTTAGTAAGGATCATATTTCTTGATCATCAACTCTAATTGTTAGATTTTCCTGCTAACTATTTTCGTTATATATTTCTGCAATCACTTTCCAAGCGGTTCTAGATGGATTGCTAGATTTTTTTGTAATATTCCTTTTTTTGCTTTGGATAACAGGTCATTATGTTTCCGTTTCAACTCTCGATGAGCATTCAAGAACAAGAAAACTTTCACACCAAAAACTGAAGTCTTTCAATTTCTCACCTCATCATTAACCCATGTGTTTTCTGGAGCACGTCTACTAAAATATTTTTTTTGAGGAAAGTGAACATTAAAATGATGCAAAACTATTGAATAAAAAACTCGGAAGCTAAATTCAAATCTTCGATACAATACAGAGGCTCGCAGTTCTCCTTTTGTAATGTTTTTCAAAATGTTCGATATCAGTTATCTGCTATTTATAAAGTTTTATTCATCCGATTCTAATTCCAGGTAAATTGAACGGTGATCAGTTTTACAATTATCAAAAACACAACAGGGTCCTTCGTAACTGAAATTAATGAAAATATGGTATACAGTAATATTCATTTATCCTGGCAAAAGTCGGCGCAAGCTGTCATTAGACCTGGTTGATTCTATTGGTGCGTTGTTAAGACCATAGGCGTGTATGTTATTTGGATTCATTTGCCATTATCAGTTTATCGCACCAGAGCACAAATCAAAATAACATGTACGCCGCTGTCTACAGCGGAGTGGGCGTCAACCATATCAAATCGCTGTTGTGCGCATCCAACCTTCTCGCCTGATTGAAAGGCGACCACTGTTATTTTACAAGTATAGTTTGTTACCATCCAACTAGAGGTCTAAGGTTGAAACTTTTCAGTTTTTATACATAATTTATTTTAGTCGGTATGTTTATAAGAATCTAAGTTAAAATCCCCACATAGTAAAGTTGGTATAAATAACAAATTTATAGGCACTTAAAAGAATAGTTTCTACCTTGTTTCTATTCGTCGATATGATACAATATTCGAAATCCCGTTCAAAGGCCAAAATATCAACTGACTCTTCTTAGTAATAATGATGAAAGTTTAACTTTGGCTTCTTTGTAAGTCTTTCACAGATTGATTCTTCGAGTTCCTCTTTACATGGTGTCGATGTTAACACTGCACTTTTAACTCTTCTTCTGTCATTGATATTTAATATTTTCTTTCAGAATGAGGAACTGGAACAACCTGTTGTGGCGTTACAACAAAATTCTGGGTGGTATGGAAACATGAAGGAGACGAATTTGCATGAAACTGCTTCGAAGAAATCGTTGTTATGCTTGGTGGTTTTCTCAGTGGTGATGTCGGTGAAGTTCTTGGTGGTGTCCTCGGTGGTGTTCTCAGTGGTGTCCTTGGTGGTGTTCTAGGTGGAGAGTTTCTATGTTCTGGTAATTGGTCATCATTTCTTTCACCTTGAATGGGCCTAGTTGTAGTGTCGGCCGGTTCAAACATCCAGTCTGCGAAGAACTCTGGACTTAGTGGATGCACCCCCGTTTTTCTAAATTTACTAACTGCGGTCTGGACGCAAGCGGCTTTCATGAAAGCATTTCCAGAAAGCCCATTTGAGAAATAGTAACAGGCCTGCCTGGATGTTGTTGCATCCATCTTTGGACTTCTGAACCGTAATATGGACTGAGTGGTGACACAAAACTTACGTCCAGGGGTTGTAGGCGGTGTGTTGTATGCGGTGGAAAGCACAATAGCACAACACCGTTATCCTAAGCCCTACGAATTAGCTCTATATTCTTGGTGTGGGTAGCATGGCCATCTACATGCAAAAAACGGGTTTTTCTTTAGAAGGGTTGGAGAAACCAATGAATTCATCAAAACTACTCAAAAATATTTTTGTTTCCATCCACCCTAGTGGATGGTGATGAGCTGTACCACCAGGGGGAGCATCATCCAACAGTTCCGGCTTCGCCCTAGCTCTTCGGAAGACGTACAATGGTGGCATGAATGCACCACCAGCACCCATGCAGATCTCCACTGTAACCGAAACTCCACGTTCAGTCGAAGACAAATAGCCCACTTGTCGTTTTCCACGCAATGATAAACATTTGGGCCATTTTTTTGGTACTGTCATAATTCCGTCTCATCGACATTATAAATACGTTCAGGGGGTATTTTGTGTTTCTCCATTATTTCAGTAATCAGCCAGTTTTTTTTTTTCTACTGTTCTCTTCCTAAGACTGCCTTCGCGTTTTTCTTTCATACTCTCCCATTCCCATTGCGATCCTAGCCTGAAAAAGACATTGTCGATGTAGTTGGGTAGAACGGGATTCCTCCTGTTTTATCCAACCACACCGGTTTTATCCAACTGTTGCTAAAACATGTGACCATATTTTAATAAAAAACAAAGCATATTCCTGTAACCTATTGGGCATAACTATAGTAAACAAACACAGTATTCTCTGAATCAACTCACCTTCAATTAATTTTGCCTGCAACAAATTTGGATTCATAGAAGTATTTTTCAAAATAATGATTGATTGGTTTCGTGCCATTTGAGAGATAATCCACATTTGAGGTAGAACATTCTCCCTTTTCCGATTTGTTACTGTTGGATAGTTGAACATTTTTACCGATTTCAAAAATAATTCAGTAGTTGGATTACATATATTGTTTAATTCGTAGATGATCATGACTTCATATTGTGCTGTTGTAAAATGCAAGTTTTTTTCATACTGTTCTCGGTGAACATCCTCCAAACAGGAATGATATTTTGTCAGGTCCTTTGTTACAATATTTCACTCGAAACACAATAAAAACAGTAGAAATTTTGAATAAACTTTCTTCAACAAGCTAAACAAAGCGGAAATGTGAGGTTGTTTTACCTGCAATGTCGAGCATCTGTCAAATATGCATGAAACCAATGAACGTACAACAGAAATCATCTACGACATCACTGGTTTCGATTTTAATTTATGGTTATATAGAAGTACATTTTTCATGTGGAATGGACATGAAAACAAGCACTGATTCTGAAGGCACCCAATATTTGAAGCGTGTCATATGCATTTCGTCATGAACGTTTAAAGGTGAAAATTCAGGCTATCATGGATTGATCAAGCCCCAATCTTGTCTTAAATATGTCAATGGACTATTGAACTATCATTAGTATGAATATAAATTAATTGTGCCGAACGGTTTTAAATTCAATTTTATTTTTATCTCCCCTGTAATTTTTCCGAATTTGAACTCAGATCCTTTTGCATATGGCAGGCTTCATTTGATGTCTCTATATTAACATTCACTTTTAGTTGAGGAGGTTTCATCTCAAAGTTGAACATCCCTAAGACTCCCATGTTAAAAAAATTTAATATGGTTCTTTGCCAAGAGAGTGATTTTAACCTCACTAATATGGTCTATTAATTTGTATCAAGCCTAAGCCAACGTTTCAGGTAAACGTCAAACTCGAAAGCTGCCAGCAGCGCTGGGAGCAAATAAAAACTTACTGTACTGGGGCTTGCATTTATTTACCCACCCTAATTAGCTGTGGTTTCAGACAAGGGTAATAGTAGAAATATTTTCTGCCGCTTTCTTCCGAAACAGAAGAAAGCAGGTAGCACAAAATACTGCTTTTTAGCAGAATCATACCGTGGTCTGGCCATTGCAGCCATGAACAAAATTTTTGTAAGAAGTCCTCTCTGGCTGTTGCTCATCGAGCAAAACATAATGAGATCGTTTCACTTGAGTCAGGTAAAACCATTTCCGTCTATATGTACGTAGTCATACATTTTTCGAAAAAAGTCATTTCGCTTCAACTTCGAGCAATATGCTAGTCAGGCTAGTTTGTTTGGTTCTGTTAACATTGGTTTCAGATATCCGCTTCAACTGTTGACCTTCCTCAAATATGGGAAAATAAATGATTGTGGAATGTCAGCGATTAAAAGGGATATTCCGAATCTTATTCGAAGCTTCTGAGTAATTTTGGCGCTTTCGGGCACATTTTTCCTTCTTTCTGGCAGAGACATCGGCAGAATGAGTTTCTATCATATTGTTCTTTTGTCCCACGTCAAATTAAGGAGACAGTTAATCAAGTAACGTCAAATTTGCAGCTTTGTTAATGGACCCGCAATTCAATTTGTTTCCGACTTTATATTGCAGTGAAAACTTTGAGTTTCATTGCGCTGGTCACAAGTCAATTGTTTAGTTTTTTTCGTCTTTTCTCATACAAGAACCACTATTCTTTCTAATTACACCTTCACCAGGTGGTATTTTTATTTTATTTATTTCAACTGATAGGAACAAAATGTGAAGATTTGATTTGAGCACAGCGACCTATACAAGTATTAAGAATAAATTATTCTTATCATCATTAAACGTGTGAAACCCATTAATTCCTTTGAGTTCCAATAATCAAAGGATTTTAAATAAATGGATAACATAATTCAGGACAGGTTGTATTAAATTCCCAGAACAAACGTTGCTTGCATTCTGCTGTATCAATACGTGCTCCTTCTTTTATAAGAGGGAGGTCGGACATTGTGTGTATAAATCTTTCAGAATTGACGCAAATATCCACAAAATCTGCTCCAGCACTGACTGCATATTCTCATGTATGAATTATATTTTTTCTCTATTTACAGAAGGATAACAGCACCCAAGTATTCCACCCGCAGATGTGTCTTTGTTAGAAAGAAAATCTAGCGTACCTAAATGACAGTTCTGCAGATTCGAAAAGCTTTTCGAATTTGTTTTTTATATGAATTACAGTTTGTTATTAACAAATTTCATCGTTGGTAGTATTATTATATTTCACTGGCTAAGACTGTATATATTCAATGAATTTGTAATGTTTATGCATTCAAAATTCTTACAGAAACTCTTTCAATTGAAATGATAATTAAATTTCACATTCAACCAAATGGGAATAGGAATACCTAACTGAGAGCGATCAGTTGAAACAGAACTCGGTTTGCCACGACAAAATATAGGCCCTTCAATATAATCAATATTTTGCAAATAGAAAGTTCGAGAAACAGCTGCAGTGAACCGTGAAATTTAACTAGAGTATGGAAAACAGTAGGCCGATTCTTCGGGAAAAACTATCCAAATTAACATTTGGGGGGAAGTTTTTGTTTCTACCTGTCAATTTTGTGTAGTCACTCCGAAAACTGAAAAAAATGTCGATGAAAAACAATTGCTTGGCAAATATATCTCGTTCGAAGAAACAATGATGGGAAAATCAATGTTCAGTAGTAATAACCCAGGGACATTGATAATAGGCGAGGACCCGAGAGATTATTATCGCTTTAAATATGCTTTGAAATACAACGCATATATGAATGTACCCAGAAATATTTTTTTGAGTCTTATTTCAATTCCAGCAGTTTTCATTCGTTTTTGAAAATTAGCAAATTTCGAAGCTACTAATATTGGCGCTCTTTGTGACGTTAACGACCGAGCAGCCAATAAGCGTAATCGGGTTGATTGTGACATTAAACGGCAATGTTGCCAAGTTTCTAAAACTATAAATGTCAGAACTTGAACACGTTTCGCAATGTCAAGAATGGAAAATATGCAAAGTCAAGATTGGCAGAATTGATTGAAGCTGTCAACTGTGGGATTGGATGATCTGGTGATCACGTCAGAACATTCCGCAATGGCGCCAGAAAAAAGCTATTCGAATTTTATTCAGTATTACCAGAATCATCATTTAGAATTAACATACAGAATAACACCAATTTTACTATTAATATGAATCATCTAAAAAATCATTATGGATGGAATATGATTGTGATATGTTTAATAAAAAACGATTAAAATAAGAATTATGGGTATTGTGTATTGCCTGTATTCAAACAACGTAGGTCTGTACTTTTTTGCACGCAGTGCAGATTTTTTTTGCACTCTCTTCAAAAATATTTTACTTTTGACATTCAAAAGTCATCAAAAATGACACATTTTTGACGTAAGTATTGAAAAAAAGATTTTTCAGCTAAAAACGATTTGAGTTTTCTTTTGAAAAGTAATAGGGAGCCACAAGTCTTCATTTTCTCTGGAAGATTGTAAATGTTCAAGGGTTATTCAAATATAGTTTGTTTTGCTAATTACAGAAAAAAATACAGAGCAAGAAAAATATTCGGAGGTACAATCAACATGAGAATAATTAGAAAAGGTAAATGAAGTTCCAGACGTGTCAGTTTCTATAACTGATGAAGTTGTATTTCCACACATGCTGTTGATAATTTGATTATGATGTTCTCCAACAATATTTTTGAATTTTATGGAGCTTTATGGAGTTTGCTTCGTTATGACTGTTCTCCATAAGCTCTTGAACATCATTGTTGGCCAATCGAGGGACTGAGGTCGATATATTGGAGTGATTAGTATTTTTTCCCTTGGTATTCAAGCCAATTGCTTTGGCGGATGATTGTGTCCAATTTTGAATCATATTTCTTTCAATGGGCATATTGTCATACCAATGATCATTTTCGGCTTCTCAGTGACGATTTGTTGCTACGAATAGTCTGTTGGTTTTGATATTTGAATCCCTTCCTGACATTATTTTTTAATGTGATGACAGGACAAACGTTGCTGTCATTGTTTTCTACTGACTATTTCTCTCCTACTATTTCAACCAATGATCTGTCAGCATTTTTCAAATTTGGACCAATGATGTCAAAATGACAGCGGCAAAATTTGCAAATCATCCATTGGGTTTTTTTTCGACAATATCTCTTATAAACATACTTCCGTAATAGATTTTCGTGGTTAAGACAAAAGAACGCTGGACATATGTTTGTCATCAGGGCTGCTATGTTTGAGTTCACTCAACGCGATATCGCAGGCGATTTTTGCACTTTATCGAAGGATACCCCAAAACTGGTATGTTCGAATATCACCAGCGATAATTATCGACCATAAAACAACGAGCGGATATTTAGCATGCGATAAGAATTATCATACGGTCTCTGACGTTGAATTTTTGGAAGTGTCAAAAAGTGTATTTGAACAAATGCAGACTAATATTTATAATATAACACCCAAAAATACAGTAACTTCCAAACACTCAATTTGGAGACAATTTGAGAAGTTCTGCAATGAAAGGAATGGACCTATTTATGCACCATGAGAAAACACTGTGATTAGAAAGTATATGTGCTAATATCACTTGGGATTTTTTTATTTTTTTTTCTGATGGGTAGTTTTTCCATAATCCGGGAAAAAGTGGGTTCGTGACGTCACGTTCACTAAAAGTTGATTTGGCATCGTTGTATGAGTTGCGAATCATGGAATTGTGACGTAATGACATTTGTTATTTGATACTTTGATAGGTTCGTTCGTTTGTTCCACGGAATAGAATATTATCAATCGTTTGTCTCTCTTCAGCTCTTTTTCTTGCATATATCTGATACGAGACACGAGATATGCAGAGAACTGATGCAAATGAACAAGCTCTCCATGAATGTTTGGTATTGGAAAATTTCGGAAATTATTTTCTAATTTTAATAACTATGAAAATGTCTAAAAAGTGCAATGTGCCCGGTTGTCTGAACACCAGTGAAAGTGAATCAAACTTTTGTAAAAGCGGAAATATATGCTTTTGTGCAGAACATTTCCAGGTGAGTACATCAAGGAACGATCTTTAATTTCACTCAATGCAAGTTTGCAAAATCATCGATCAGTACTGTATTTTATATCCAGTCCTATAAACATATTGTTCTTTGGTTCCAGCTGAAAGAAGATACTATGAATTGGGAATATGCTAGAACAACGGGATCCATATTTTTGTTCAAGAAAGATGTCTGTCCACGTATCAACCTGAAACGACATTGGTCTGACAATGTTTCATCATAAGTACATGACCTACCAACGATGAAGAAACCCAAACCAAATGAAAACATCACTCCTTCAGCTAGTAAAACTGTGTTGAGTGACATTACATCCATGGGAAATATTTACTCAAGAGTTTCGAATAGTTCTTCTCCTAGCAGTAGCCAAGCTAGTACATTATCCGATTCACCACAAAAACAGCACCAAAAAAAAATCTTAGTATATTCCTAGTCAGTCTTCATCCAATCCTGATTGTGAAAATATCGAAGGCAGCAGCGCCAGCGCTTATCTATTGCACTTATAGAAAAGAAGAGTAATTTTATTTGGGGCTCCCTGAAAATGTTAACCACATTGTGAAATATATTACCAAAATTGAAGAAATTAAATATATGGATGTTCTGATAAGTTTAAAAAAGGTACGGGTTGGGGATGTATACTCTCGATTGGCTGATGACTTTGATTGGAGTTAATCAAGTGTTCACAAGATTTTCACAAAAGCTGTGCCTATAATGGCAAATTGTTTACAAGAGCTTATATATTGGCCTAACATCTGAAATTGAAAGAAATTTGCCGATCCCTTTCAGAGCTCGCTATAAGAAAGTTAATTCAATTATTAATTGTCTGGAAATTGAAAAACCCTCTGATCCTGTTCGTCTGTCCATGACTTGGTCAGAATAGAAAAAATGCAATACTGTAAAATTTTTAATATCTGCTACTCCAAATGGCACAATACAATTAAATTTTATTTCAGGAGCATACGGTGGACGAATTCTCTGACAACTTTGTCGATAAGATTCATTTCTTCTATTTTGATTGATTGAAATTCAAAAGTACTTTAAATAACTAGAATGTGCAGTATTATGTCAAAGTTTTCTAAGGTTTGTTGTCACATTCTCTTCATGAATGCCAATATCTTCAGATTTTTTTTTTTCTATAGCTTTGTAACCATAGGGAAAATTTTTACCATAGTAAATGTAAGCCTGTATTTGTAAAAAATAGATGAGTTAACGTCTTTACCTTTGAATTAGTATCCCTCAACAAAGAATTGGTGTGAAATAAGTAAATAATTTTGCAAAAAATTTACGAAATTTGTATGAACATTTTCCAAGTCTATTCATTCTAAATTATTAATTATATTTTCAGTAGTTCAAACTTAATAAATATTTGACTCATCACATGAAGGAAACACTAACAGGTACCGAATATGAATTTATTTATATTATAATACAAACAGACAAAGCCTACATATATATTCACAGTATAATGCATTTATGATTGATTATATCTAAACAATCACAGAAAAAATAATTCGGCGCGAATACCCCAATGGATGAAGGTAAGTTCAACAGAAGCTTAAATCCCCACTTCATTTTGAAGAATTCATCCATTGCTTGATCCATTCTGTGTGAACTGTACAGATGCTAGATGAACATGAAACAAAAAAAGATTATGAAAGTAGTCCATGTCAGGTGGAGTTCTAATTAATTAGTAGAAAATAAGTCTGCTCCAGTAGAAGCATTTATTTCTAGGAAAGAAAATAGCATTTCGGCAAGAGTATTTTGATCTTCAGGTTTCTAAAATATACATAGAAAGATACAGGTGAACATCGTAAAATTGGTAGAAGATTAGCATAAAATAAACATAACATCTCGACTTACACAAACATTGAATTTAAAATGTCAACTCATTAATTTAGTCGATAACCTATGTTATATTAATCAGTTGACATTTTTACTTCAATGTTTGTGTAAATCAGTGATGTTATGTTTATTTTTGTGGTAATTCTTCTAGCAACTTTTACAATGGTCACTCTTGTATCTTTTTATGTATATTTTAGAGAGCCTGAAGATGGCAAAATACTTTGCCGAAATGAATTGCTAATTTCTTTCCTAGAAATAAATGCTTTTTACTGTGGAGCAGACTTCATTTTTTCTACTTATGAAAAAAGAAGCTTGATATTTTTTTCAAAAGATAAACAATAACTTTTTTAATGAAAAATCAAAGTGGTTTCAAATATAAATTAGAAAAAAAAGCATTTTCACTTTATATTTCTTATGAAATAACCAGAGGTTGTGAAGTATCCCATGTTCAATTTTGATATACAGTATCATTTAACCAATATATTAGGAGTAATTTTGACAAACTTGAAATAACTAAATAAAATAATCCTCACCTTCATTGGCAAATGCTCCACTGGGCCAATCAAAGGAGCTTGCGATCTCAGGGATTACACAGTTCTTTGATATATTCTGTGCATGTGCTGAAACATGAAAACAAAATCAAATATTAGTATATATATTTATATATAATGCCTGTGGCTTCCCGTTTCCCATTATCTCGTTTGGGTGCCATAATTGATTTTACAGCAAAAGTAATTTTCAAGTTAGGTTACACACGAATTATTCATTTGTAATAGAGAGCCAAAACACCAATGTTCATGACCGTAACTCAAAAACTAACCGAAACCCCATAAAAAAATGTACCCCTCATTTGACCCCTTTAGGGGGTGAATTTCAAAAAGAAAAGCTCAAATACCAGTTTTCAATATACACATACCTTCAGAGGACGAACAGTCTAAACACGGACATTCTAGGACATTGCTTCTTCGTCTTCCTGCACCAAACAATTATTTAAAAAAATGTGGATTTTATGTTCTGGTGTGAGCTTTGCTTTCACATTGCAGACGTTTTCTTGGCGTTTCAACTGAATGTAGCCAACAGCATTATCACCACTGGAGTCACTGGTAGATCTGTAAAAAGATAACATGTGTTGATTTACTTTTTTGATGCGAATAAGTCAGTTGAAAATGATCTCGATATTTATTTTTGCTATATACCTAACACAAAATGCTTACCGTTTTCACATTTCAAAAGTCATGTTTGTTAAATAAAAAGAGTAAATCATCTCATAATCCACCGTTGGCAAATTTTCCGAACCTGCTTTTACGAAGCCTTGTTTCATTATAAACACACCAAATCGTTTATGATATTAAGAAATTAATAAGTTGATAAAAATAAACATTGATGGTTAACCTCAAATCTCAATATTATTTTCATGGGAACTGGGAACTGTCTGTAACACTTGCGGTGTTGCCAATGATCGGTCTTCATCAAAAGGAAGGCCCGTTCAGAAACTTTGAATGTTTTAAATAAAGAAACCCGTTGTTGAAATGAGATTTTTTTTTATGAGTCTATCAATAAACAGAGTTCAATTATATATTGATGGTGTATATCAAGCAGTGAGCTATATTTTTGACGAGAACAGTAATGCGTGTTTCTGAACGTGGATTATGGAGGGGGTAGTTTTCGATGAACGTGACGTCACAGGTACTCTTTCAACCGCAATATCTTTTCGAAATGAAAACTATATGATGGCATTCTAAGTCAATTGGACGTTTCAAATGGAATACAATCGACCTATATAAGTTTTGGATTTTTTTTTCCTAAATGGAAAGGTCCATTACTGATACTCAAGTGAGCACTCTTTCCAAAATTTTATCGGACTACGCATATAACATGAAGAAATCTAATGGTGAGGACTAGAAATAGTTGCATGAAAAGTATATGGAATACAACAGCAAAGATGTTGCAGGAATATTATTTTAAAAGTTCAATATCATTATCATTATTTTCAAGGATACACGAAATGCTAAAATCGCGAAGCGCCAGCAATTACAAAGAATGCGCGACAAGAGAGAAAGAGAGTTCTAATGCATTAACGAAAATGAAGTGTATGGGATGGCAGTTGCATGGGATGAGGATAATCCTGAAGGATTCCAAAAAAATTGTACCCCATAATGGCATATGAACTAGCCTGAAGAGATGGCGAGGGTGTCCAATGCAAAAGCAATACTTTCAAAACGAATATACAAACAACGGTATATCAACTGAAAGACTCGAGTACAACCTAATATTTTCCAAAACAAGTCAACGGGGAGAAAAAAGACTCACTGATAGCAAGTGGCTCGTAACAAATACAAATGCTCCAGATGTTTGTCCAATGCGTTCGTTGAAAAAACTATTTGATGAGCGCCCAGCGCACGTAAGGACAGATCAACTTTTTCTGAGATTCAATATAACATGAGATAGTCCAAAATCAGACTATTCCCATCGGAAAAAAATTAATATCAAAATAGACAGCCCTATCCGCGCAAAAAATTGGTGTCGATATAAAAACTAGAAAAATCACAATGTTATTTGTTTCGATAAAAAAGTATGTCAAGCAAGCAGCAGCTTTCCCCACCTCGCCAAGCTGATACTTTCAAATTTACTATTTTGGTTATTCCTACTGAATTTAATGCTGCTGAACTTTGTTTCCTTTTACAGGGGTCCGATTGCAGTTTTCGTCGTATAGAATCAGGGCAGCTCGCGCTTGTAGAAATACAAAACTTTTGAAGGGGTCAATTATAACTTTCATTTCACTATAGTATTTTTCTTGTAAAAGCTTACTTGTTAGATTCCCCATGATTTTGACTGTAGCTTCTTCGAGCTCTGTACCATCTTTTTTTCATGTTCACAGCACAATCCTTCAAAATCGACGGCAATTCTTCCACCGTCCGATTTCCATCTAATTGATACTTTCTAACATTTCGAAAGTCCAATTATGCTTTCCATACTGGTTGATATCTGTTAAATTTGTGTATCATAAAACTAATTTCTTAGTAGTCTCAGTTTATAGGTCCCCAAATAGTAGTAGTGTAATATTTCTAGATTTTTTTGAAAAATGGTGCGATGATAATTTAACCGACAGGAACATCAAGATTATTATCGTTGGCGATTTTAATATTAATTGGTATGGTACAAATACTTACACTCAGAGATTGATGGCGGTGATAGAGGATATTGGTTTTGAAAATAAAGTTAAAGAGTATACGCACCTAACAAATAGCGGAGGTACTTTAATTGATTTAGTGTTGTCGAATTGTGACATCGCTATACAGGTATTGGATTTACCTAGGATTAGTAATCATAGAAATATAATAGTAAATCTTGATGAAATAGTTTCTGAAAATGAAGTGAAACTAATCGAGAGTAGAGGTAGGGCGTTAGATTATCATGCAATCAATGAGAGGCTAGAAAGTGTAGAATGGGACTATAGAACCTATGATATTAATTATAAATATAAGTGTTTAATTAACACAATATTAGAAGCCGTGGATATAGTTGCCCCCAAGAAGCAGAGAGAGACAAGCTATAAGATATATGTCAATAATCGTGAAGCAGAGAACTGGGAATCATACCGACAGAAACGTAATACTGCTGTGAAGGTGATAAGACAAGAAAAAAAGAAATATTTAGAGAATAAAATAAATGGTAATGTTGGTAATCCTACTAAAATGTGGCGGACTTTGAAAAAATACTTACCAAATAACAATTTTTCCAGCGTGTATGCAAGTATTGAATTTGATGATGTTATTGTTGAAAATGATGATATTAAAATGTCGAATACTCTCAATGAATACTATGTCAAAAGCATTAACCAGATCACCAATTCAATTAAATTACCCCAAATCGAAACTCCTATCATAGTAAGGCATGTTTCACACAAATTGAGATACTTCAAAATGATTACTATTGTGAATCTCAAGGAAATAATATTTTCAATGACTAATAAAAATAGTACAGATGAAATATCAACAAAGTTGTTGAAGGAATGTTTCTCAACTATCGCTAAGCCACTATTGAATATTATAAATTATTCTTTTGAAACTAATGAAGTACCTGACGAAATTAAAACTGCTACAATTATACCAATCCCTAAAGTAGCAAATACGAATAAAGCATGTGAGCTGAGACCAATAAATATGATATCAGTTGTAGGCAAAGTACTGGAAAAATCGGTATACAATCAAATTGTGGATCACTTGGAACGCAATAAGGCTATCACATGTGTTCAGTCAGGGTTCCGTAATAAGCATAGTTGTGAAACCGCTTTTGCAATGTGTCCTCCATGATTGGATGAACACTTTGGGAATAAAATTTAATGGACAGTGGACAGTTTTTCTTGATTTGCAAAGGGCGTTCGAGACTATTGACAGAACCAGATTATTGAAAAAATTGGAAGCTGTCGGAATTGTAGATGCAGCATTACAATGGATTGCGTACTATTTGGATAATCGGAAACAAAAGTTACGACTTAACCATGTTACATCTAGCATAATCGATATCAATATAGGTGTACCTCAAGGTAGTGTTCTGGGTCCTTTATTGTTTCTAGTGTATATAAATGATATGGTTGAGGTAGTGAATGGATGTTGTATACACCTATTTGCTGATGACGCTGTTATTTATTGTACTGGAAATAACCGTTCGATATGCTTCAATACAATTAATGAAAATTTAGAAGCTATACACAATTATTGCTGTGGAAATTTGTTGAAAATAAATACAAACAAAACTAAATGGATGTTGATCAGTAGAGACAAAATGTATAAGGAAGTGATGAAGACAGCACCGAAATTGTCTATTGGTGGTGTCCAGATAGAGTTGGTTGAGAAATTTAAATATTTAGGGGTATTAGTTGATCGTCAACTGTACTTTAATGATCATGCAAAAAATGTGATAAAAATAATTGCCATGAAAATCAACTACTTGAGGAGATGTTCTCAGCATCTTACCCAATGGAGTAAAATAATAATTTACAATATCTTATACTCCTCATTTCAACTATGTGCCACTGTGCTTTATATGGTGAATCAAAATGTGCTAAACCGATTACAGAAATTACAAAATCGAGCCATGCGAATTATTCTTTGTTGTGCAAGAGATACGTCGATAAATTCAATGCTAGATACCCCAATTGGTTACCGGTTAAGATTTATCTATTATATCACTCCTCATATTCATTCATAAGATTAAAACCGGTATGACGCCAGAGTATTTGCAGAATATTTTAATCCTCAATCAGGAAGTTCATGAGCACCACACTAGATATAGAGGCAACCTTCGTGTTCCCCTGGTTAGCAGAACATATAGCCAGAATTCTATTTTTGTCAAAGGTGTAACCATGTACAACAGAATTCCAATTGATGTGAAAAATTCTGGAAGTCTTGATATTTTTAAAATTAGGCTGAAGAAGCACCTCTGTACAAACATATTGTGATATAATTTTTTTTATTTTTTTTTATGTTGTGTATGTTATGCATGTTTGTTCATTTTGCTACATATGTCCCTTTGTGAGTACCTATATACATATTTTTTATATATTTCATATTTTTATATTATCATATTTTTTTTGTGTTACTCATTGTACCTACTTGATATTAGTTATATGACTAAATAAACGATTTATATATATATACAAGATTTTTACTGTGAATCGTATTTTTTGGTATCTATATTTGATTCGATTATTTCAGTAATCTTCTCGTCAGTATTACAACCAAATCATTTTAAATTTATTCAATATTTGAAACGTCAAAATCGAAATAAATCAAAACGTATCCATAGCAACGTAATACAGTGGAAACAGCCCATGGAATCTTTTTCAGTTGTAATATCACAAGAGAGTGAGAATAAAGTGATAATTTTTTGACATTTCCAGAAACCAACGAAAACTTTCAATTCAAGTAATTCATGTACGTTTTGTCTAATCAAAACATTATTATAGTGGGAATATTCTACCTAGAAATTTGCCGTGGAAATAACTTGAGGTATTTTGTTTTTTATTGTCTGACAACGAAATTTTTAATTTGATGTCAGTCATCAATTCGCATGAAAAGTGAGAAATGAATCAAAACCGGTTTAGTACATTGTATCATTGTGCGAGGAAATGTGTTTATGAAAAATAATCAATAGAATACAACACGAGAGTTCAACAAAGTAGAAAATAATTTTCCAGATTTCTTTCTCAGACTTGTTGCCATTTGGCAATAGCCACCCGAGCCCGTTGGGCTTTCGTGTCTATTGCCTGGCAACAAGTTTTCTGTCTAACAATTTTAACTTTATTCTCACTCTCTCGTGATATTACAACTGAAACAAATTGACAGATTTTCTATAACTTGTTGCCAGGCAATAGACATGAGAGCCCAACGGGCTCGAGTGTGGTATTCAATAGATTATTTTTTTATGTTGATCTTGAGCACATTTCTTTGCACAATGATACAATGTTCTGAACCGATTTTGATTCATTTCTCACTTTTCATGCGAATTGATGACAGACGTCAAATTAGAATTATAGATTGTCAGACAATAAAAACAAAATACCTCAAATTATTCCGGTGGCAATTTTCTAGGTAGAATATTATCGGTAGTAATATCCCTAAGACATTGATCATAGGCGAGATAATTTTATGACAATCGAAATCTCGTTCCTTGGTACCAAGCAACGAGCTTAAGAAATTTGTCATAAAATTATGAGGCATTTGTCAATGTCCGAGGAATATTCAGCTGAGAATTTTTTGACGAAAAAATTTATAATAACACAATTAAACATTAATTTATTTATTGAAAGTACAGTTAGTGAAAGTACAATTATTAAAATTCAAATTCACATTAGATTCGTTGCTGTTCTCTACTATAGAAGATCTATCACCACGCATAATATTTATGATCTTGTTGTGGTTTACTTGATCGATATTTAAGTATGGTTTCATAGAATTTTGATTGCTATGACCAGTAATTTTCCTCACCACTTTTTGCCAGCCAATTCGCTAACGGTAGTTGATCTGTTCGAGTGATTTATTATCTTTTTGTCCTTTACATTCGAGCCAATTGCCTCAGTAGCAGATTCAGTTCATCCATTTATTGTATTTCTTCCAACAGGTACATTATCGTACCATTTGTCAGTTTCATTTTTCCAGTGTCGATTTGGTTTGAAGAACAGTCGTGGTGAGGTAATATTGTCGCCTCGTTTTGTAATCAGTTTATGAAAAAGACGTACAGGGCAGCTTCGTCTTTCACTATTGAAAACCAACCATTTACTGCTTGTACAGCTTTCAGAACCACCTTGGCACGTTTTACTGAACACCGGATTGTATTCAATGCGATTTGTTGGAGAGTCATCGTTATTTTTCTCGATTTGAAAAAATCCACCAGACAAGCAACTGCCTCTCCTCCTCGCCACGCTAATTCTACAGCAGCAATATGGTAAAATTTACACATAAGATCTCCAGGAGTATTTTCATCCCATAGCAATATTATTTTGTTAACTTCAGACAAATTTAACGAAACTGAACTGGACTTTACATGGATCTGCTTGTAGTTTCTTCCTGATTGTATCGCGGGCATCTCGGGCTGGTTTAAATACTATATTGTTAAACGGGTCAATCATAATATTATAGTCAGTATAGTACTTTTCTTGCAAAAGTTTGCACGAAACGTTCCACATTGTATTCACCGTTGCTTCTTTAAATTCGGTCCCGTCTTTCTTGCTCATATTGACCGCCCAATCTTTTAGTATCAACGCCAATTTTCTAAGCTTCTATGTTCATTTAATTCATATTCTCGTTCGCAGCAAAATTCCATAAATATTTCCCAAATATATTTGTGACTGTAGGTTGTATTTCTGGGAATTTTTTCTTTGATTAGCGCATTTATACTTTGAACATTCGCATTGCCAAAACGTGACATTTTGAAATATATTTGGAATGAAGTTGTCAAACTCAATCGTGTTGCCATAGTGATTGATAATTGCACTGAATGCAACTATCAGTGTAATGTTGACATGATTGGGCGAAATTGTTTCATATGACACAAAATGACAAAATTTGAATGGTTGTTAGAACTGTCAAAAAAATTTCACTATAATAATGTTTTGATTGGCCAAAACGTACATGAATGATTTGAATTGACAGTTTCCATTGGTTTCTGGTAATGTCAAAAAATTATCAGTATTATGTTGTTCTGATTGGCTGTGTTCAATCAGGCCTGCAATTCTATTTCACGTATTCAATTATCGAGTAGCTCAGACTGTGATGTTGAGATCATCAACTTATTTTATTGGCTTCTACTTGAGGAAAACAAATTTAACGAAATGAATCGCGATGCCATTCCAATGAAATAATCTCCATTTATTAAATTTCCATTCCAGCCTTCGCTATTTATGGATGTATATATAATGTGATGAAATTATCATTTCCAGCTATCTCGTTGCATATTCATGACACTCGATACATTTGGGAGAATTAGTAACTATACACAGCCGAGAACATATGGCTACCAACTTCGACACTGAGTATTCCAAGGCCTCCATTATCCATGAAGTATAAGCCCAGTGAATTGAACGGTATTCTCAACCCTTAGGAAGACATCCATTCAGTATGAATCAATTCGTTATTGCGGATAAACTGTTTGGAATGAATGTCGATCAATAACGTGCTGAAATCTCATTATATTACCTGATTACTTTCAGCATTACTGGGTTTCCGAATTCATTCTTTCGTCACAAAAATAATTTTCCGACAATTTTTTATTTCGCACACGCTGAAAAAGCAATTGATAAAAGAGAATAAAAAATATGTTCACAGGATATTTTTGGGAGTATTTCACTCAGAGTTAATTAATTTATAGGCTGCACCAAATCGAATTTTCAATTAATATATGAACATTAGGAAATGGGTTGAATGAAAATAGATTGATCACAAACGGTACAAAACCTTATAGGATATACAATAATGGAACAAAAATCGCAACCGCAATAAAGAGAAACTACATTGATAATTATATAATCCTTGAAAAGGGAAACATTCTCAATTGAATATTGATAGAAATATTTTTCTGTGAATTGAAAAATCCACGATTAAAATGAAGTTATTTTTTGTGAATGTCTAACAGAAAACAACCACTTCTCCGGCTAAAGCCACGCTGGACATTGAACTACATCTGATAGATGTTCTGAAAAGGCCCTAGCTCAAAAGAAAAAATCTGAAATTGAAAATTTGCATTTTCATTCAGATAGTTATTTGATTTTCTATTCCAGTCTCAATTAAAAACTCATAAAGATGAATGAGGCAAAGAAGAATGTTTTCCAAAAGAATGTACTCACCAGAAATAATTCGTAACATTGACGCAGGAGAGACATCGCATTCACTAGGTCTTCAATAATTTTTGTCGACGAAAATCTATTTCACGCTTCCACGATCATCAGGAAGACAGGGAGAAATGGGAAGCATATTTTCAAGAAGCAACCTCACTTTGCAAAGATGGAAAAAGTTACCATCATTTCTTTTGGAGAGACACTTTGAAATAAGTGTTTTCTGACATTAAAACCTGTCATGGGGTATGATAGATTGATTTGTTGAAAATATAAACAGGATGTCCATAAAATCAGATGTGAAATCATCTGCGACTGAAAGATAAACTTTAGTCACTATCTTCCATCGTCAAGATAACCTCTTGTGGGGTATTCATGTTGAAATCAATTGAATATTGATAGAAAGATTTTTCTGTGAATTGAAAAATCCACGATTAAAATGAAGTAATTGTTTGTGAATGTCTAACAGAAAACAACTACTTCCCCGGCTAAAGCCACGCTGGACATTGAACAACATCTGATAGATATTCTGAAAAGGCCCTAGCTCAAAAAAAAAACTGAAATTGAAAATTTGCATTTTCATTCAGATAGTTATTTGATTTTCTATTCCAGTCTTGATTAAGAACTAATAAAGATGAATGAGGCAAAGGGGGGAAAGGGGGGTATCGTTGAAATAGATGGGGTCAACCAGGAGAAGGAGTTTTTTTTTCGCGTTCAGACCCTCAAATGGTCCCTCGTCCTTCTTTGAAAAGTCCCCTGGCACAATCCGCATTTCTCTACGACCCCCCCTTCAGGCTGTGCGCTTCCCCGTGGACTATTTTGAATAACGAGAGTAGTTTTGATTATACCTGTCAAACTAGAAGGTCAATCACTTAGATGTTTTTTCACAATATCTGTGATATCCTGCTCTAGCTCCTCCTCGGTTTTCATAAACTTCTTAATTTTAGTACTAACGGTAGAATTAATAATGTGCTGTTTGCCTATGCATGGTCCATATGTTACGTGTTAATTGAGTCGACTTCAATTATATATATCTCGGGTTCGGGATGGTGAAACTTGTTCATAGAGGTGTTGTTCACATGTTAAACAATATGTATGCCAAATTTTAATAATCTCCTAATTCAACTGTCTCGTGGCGGTACTACCTTAATATTGGTAATACTCACCAAACTCTTCTAAGAGTACATTTTTGTGTACATAAACCGGGTACTGCCTTGAATGTACATGCGTTGAGTCGAGACGCATACATATGAATATGCGTGTGTATCGACTCGGGACACTTGTTCAAATATATTTGTCCGCACGCATGTTCATTGTTTCAGTCCTTTCCGATCATTCATGTTTTCAGAAGTTATTATTGCTGATGGTGCTTATATAGTGATTTCAAATTTATTGAAAAAAAAAGAAAATAAAAAACCAAAGCAATTCTGGAACCACGGAATATATAGAACCCGAAGATGTTTGGGGGCTCTAACCTTTTAAGCCAGTTGCATTTTGAACAGTTTCAATACTTTGTTAGAATGTCGACAGAGGATTTCGAATATTTAATTAATAGCATTGGACCAAAAATTTTAAAAAAAGACATCAAACTCAGGCATGCTGTTCCGGTTCGAAAATGTCTTGAATGTCTACTGAGTAGAATTCCAACCTACATGGTTGAATGAACTTTCATTTTATATTACTTGTATTTCATAATGTAACTTTTAGTGAGAAGTATATGTATATGTTTTCATCTTGTGTAGTATTACGAATGTTTAAGGCCCGATTTCACCACAAGACAGATAAATGGCGTTTTACTAAACTCCGTTCTCTCTGAACTCAGATTTTAATCTTGATAAACCTCGATCCAGTTTCACTGACACAAACAGACGAAAGCTAAACCGAGTTTATTGAAACTTAGTTTAACGACAGTCAAAAGCTGGCAACATAGTAAAATATGTACGTTTCTGTCATTTTTGCATAGATTCCGTCGTTTTGTAGAGGAACCAAAGCCAAGTGACAATATAACCTAAACATTGAAAACCGATAACTTTCGTGTTTGGCTCATGTTTTGTGATATTTTTGTGGGTATTCGGTGTTCAAAGTTCAGTTTTTGAAGGAACTTGATAAAAGTGACAATATCTTCTACAATGAATTTCAAGTTGGAATGTGAAAATATAATTCATCAAATAAATTCCTTCTTTGGACTCCATTCGGCATCCAACTTATTGAATAAATTGGTACAACATATTTCCTTTACCAGAGTGAAAATGTCTGGAACAAACTCTACCATATTTCGTTGACTTATCAGACCAGTTTTTTCGTTTGATGGCATGCCTTTGATGGCTTGCCTTCTCTGGAAGATTCCACAATGTTTTCTATGTCTTACAACAGCAGATGGGATTCTGATAACAGGGTCAAAAATACAAACATGTACAATTCACCTGAAAAATCGTATTCGGCCGTCTTTTGATGCATTTTCATTGCATTTCACAACAGGACAATATGAAGGCATGATCATCTACGAATTAAACAATAACCCATGTAATCCAACTACTGAATTCTTTTTGAAATATGTAAAAATGTTCAATTCTTCAACATAAACAAATCGGAAAAGTATGGTTGTTTTACCTTCAATGTCAACCATCTGTCAAACGTGCACGAAACCAATGAACTAAACGTCGTTTAACTTCGTAACTGGCCAAATTAAGTCCGTTTTAAGTGGAAACGCCGTTTTATAGTTCCCGGTGAAATCCAATATGACGTGTAGAAAGCTTAATCTAAGTTTAATTTGAACAAAACTCGTTTAAAGAGGTTGGTGAAATCGGGCCTCACCAGTCTAGTGTCATGTTTATAATGAATTTTAGCATTTTGTCAACCATCCTCAACAAATATTTTCCCTGATGATGGAAATAAAATAATTTCCGAAAGCTTGGACAACGTCTAAATAGTTATCTTATTCACATTGCTGCGTTCCCCACTATTGTTTATTCCCAACTTCTACTCTTCTTATATATATATATATATATATATATATATATATATATATATATATATATACTTAGGAGTTTCTTGGGTTATTGGATTCGTTTAGTAATAAAGGTCTATTTGTTAATAGAATACGTTTCGTCCCCGGCCGGGGACATTTTCAATTCTTCATTTTTTGCGTTATTTTTCAGGGCTAACATTTTCTGGAAAGAATGTATAATGTAATTTTGCGAAATGAGTAACTCAACAGGAAACATACCTTGGCATAATGTTCCATGTGGAACAGTTTAAGTTGAAGAAAAATACCTTTATTACTAAACGAAAAAAAATACTTTTATTACTAAACGAATCCAATAACCCAAGAAACTCCCCAAAATTAATACAAAAGGATTCAAAAAAAAACAAAATACATACATATATATATATATATATATATATATATGTATAGAATACGAAAGTGGAAAATTGTGTCCGAGAGAAATACATGAAAAAGGAAATTGTGGCAAATTGGACAAATTATTAAATTAAAGAAAAAAACCATCAGACGCTCTACCAACTGAGCTATTTGAGGACATAGGAATCGACACACACTTGTGAATCATTTCTTCCCATAATTTAATGTTAGTGTTAGAATGAATGAAAGATCGGAAGTACTTATCAATGGCCGTCAAGACCCGTTACGTCGACGATGATGTTAGAGTGATAGGTAACGGGTCTTGACGGCCATTGATAATTACTTTCGATCTTTTACTCTACCACTAACATTACATTATGGGAAGGAATGATTCACAAGTGTATGTCGATTCCTATGTCCTCAAATAGCTCAGTTGGTAGAGCGTCTGACCAGAGATGAGAAGGTCGTGGGTTCGTCTCCCACTTGAGGATGGTTTTTTTCTTTGATTTAATAATCTGGAATACCGATAGGTTACTTTTAACGAGCAATTCTTGTATATTCCGGCTATCTCACATCCCTGCTGTAACGATACGACTGAAACTTTGTATTTAGATAAGGTATTGCTTTTCAAGTTTATCTATATAGGCGGCTCTCCTGAAAAAACGCGATTTCACACAAAAAACATATTTTATTTCAGGGTTAAATAAGAACGGGCGAATCTATCAGATTCAACTACGATATCTGGAATACCAGTAGGTTAGGTTAGGTTATCTTATAAGAAAATGTTTTTTGTGCAAATCGCGTTTTTTCAGGAAATACACCTATATGAGATGGCGTTATAACATCATCCCAATATTTCAAGTTCATCTAAATAAGTATCTCCGAAAAACAAGATTCAAGAAAAATACACGCCAGGCGAAGCTTGGTCGCCCAGGTACTATTATAAATACAGTGTGACCCATTTAAAATGGAACCACCCCTGTAGAATACGCATTTTCGAATCATTCTCAAATACAATTTTTTTTAATAATAAGTATCAAAAACTGTATCTTGACACAAATTTTCATAACTTTAGTTTCATTTCCAAGGCACTCTATGGTTTTTTTTCTTTTTTAAAAACGGCAAAGGTTTATAAGGCAATTTTTGTTTCAAAATTTGACTACACCACTGGATTCGTAGTCGTTATAAATGGAAACCATGGAAATTTCACAAAAAAATATTGGTTAACAACGAAGTTACAACAACTTTAATTTTGGAAACAAGGTATTTGATTATAATTTTTATTTAGATTATAGACATATTTGAAATCTGGCAACACTGTCGATACAAAGTAAAACACCAGTGGATTTGAACAGTGAAAATCTGAAGTCAGGAGCTCATTCCGTTCTACAGTTATAACTCCTGAAAGTATGGTAATGTGAGCGATTTGTGGTGGAAGCGATTTTGTAATAAAAATCTGACTACGCCACTGGATTTGTGAATTATATTTCCTTAAAATAATTCATTTGAGTTTAGGTTATAAGTGTTTTCAAAAATAACAGAAAATTAAAAATTCATTTTTAAGTTATGCAGTCTTCCATAGCCGATAAAAAAAAGAACCAATCAAGTTTTAAAGTATCAAAATTATTTATTGAATAATAAAACAGAAAGCAGGACAAAAATTTTTTTTTTAATTCTGCAAAACTCAATTGAAACAAGCTTCCAGAGAATGTATCAATAATTTGAGGAAAGCTGATCTAATACATTAGGCATAGGTATTGTACTAAATCAATAGTAGGCTGTGATTTAGTACACCACAAATCGCTCACATTACCATACTTTCAGGAGTTATAACTGTAGAACGGAATGAGCTATTGACTTCGGATTTTCGCTGTACAAATTCACCGGTGTTCTACTTTGTATCGGCAGTGTTGCCAGATTTCAAATATGTCTATAATCTAAATAAAAATTATAATCAAATACTTTGTTTCCAAAATTGAAGTTGTTGTAACTTCGTTGTTAACCAATATTTACCTTATGAAATTCTGATGGTTTTCATTTATAACGACTACGAATCCAGTGAGGTAGTCAAACTCAAAAACAAAAATTGCCTAATAAACTTTTGCCGTTTTTGACAAAGAAAAAAAACCATAGAGTGCCTTGGAAGTGAAACTAAAATTATGAAAATAAGAGTCAAGATACAGTTTTTGATGCCTTATATTGAAAGTTTTTTTTTTGAGATTGACTGAAAAATGCGTATTCTACAGGGGTGGTTCCATTTTGAATGGGTCACACTGTATAAACAACAAACTACTGTTTTTTTCCTATGGATTTTCAATATTTTGTTATAGAATATCTCCATAGAATCGTCTATAATCAGAATCAACAAACTTCAGTTGTTTTCTTGAGCTGAACATCTTTTCAACGGTTAAATCCCCACATTTGGATAATAAACTTGGAATAATCTCCCCAGCTTGAACCTCTCTTCCACCTTTCTTGTGTGAATCAACTTGTTAAAAAGAGTGGGAGGGTCTAGACTAGTTTTGTAGTAATAATCCAAATCCCTCAACTCTTATCCATCTGACAAATTTCTTCATTGTATTGTTAACTTTCTTATATAAATGAAGTTCACTTGGAAACTTTCCAAAATTATAATTTTTTTCCATATTTACACCTAAACTATTTTTAGTTCTCGTGGCTGTAATGATTTCCCGGTATTGGCTGGGAATGAAAATGTTTTGGTGTTTTCTGAGTACTTTCTCAATGCGCCTGAACTCTCTGTTGAAGTCAATAGAAGTCCAACCACGGGAAATTTATGATCGATTCCTCTTAAAAAGTTATTGGGTATTAAGTAGAGGCAAACAATATAAAAGTTTTTATTTTGTCCTCCACACGACTCGAACCAATTGACTAAGTGGTCAATTTCAGGATCCTCTTCTTTAGGTTATTTCATTACTGCCTCTGTTGGCAATGTCTTCCTTCCAGGTAAAAAAATATGATTTGTGGCCTGACTGTTTTACTCAGTGGATACCAAAGTTATACAGTCACATCTGCCTCGAATAAAGAGCTTTGGATGTGGATAATTTTGGCAATGGCATGGTTCATTGTTTGATCTGGGTTATTTTGTGAGATTCAAAATCTTGCCGCGCAAGATTACTTGTATCCGCGGCAAGCTTTTGGATCTGTTACTCATATAGGTAATAACCTAGATCAAACAATGAAAGAAATTATGTTTTCCTTTTCAGTGCATTTGTATAAATGAAAGCTTGCCTTTATTTTTTTTTTGATAATTTCAAAGAAAAACTTTTAGAGAAGCCGTGTATTTAAACTTATAAAAGGAGTTTAAGTCATCGCTGACAATGATTTAATTATTTTGTTATGAATTTTTTGGTTTCAAAAAGCTTGTCGCGCGAATTGTGATAAAATTAATACTTCGACAATCAATCATTGTCAAATGATATTGAGTGGTACCTACTTTTATGGATACTTTGTGAAAATTAAATACTTTGACAAGTTCTTACTTACCAACCAATCACTGCCCAATCAAATGATTTGGTACCTATGAACACTTCGCGCGACAAGCTCCTTAAAACCAAAGAAATCAACAGAAAAAAATTAAATCATTGGCAGCGATGACTTAAACTTATTTTATACGTTTCAGTACACGGCTTATATAAAAGCTTGTCTTTGAAAAGGTTTTTCATTAGTTATTTCTATTCAATTCATTCTTTCCTTCCTTAGCTGCCAACACCTCCAATTCCTGTTTTCCAGGAGTATCGGTTAACTCTTTGAGATCCAAGTATTCAAGAAAAAATTATACCCCAGAGGTACAGAAAAATTATATTAAATTTGGTCCAAAATTTGTCACAAACTCAACTCCTTAGCATTTGAATAAGGCACTGAAATAATAAAACAATTGAAAGTTTATTGTAGAAAAAAAAAATGGGGTGGTTTATTTTTTGTACCTTCATACCTAATGAGACAAAGAACTAATTTTCTGTGGTAAGATTGAAAACAATTCTTCTTCTTGCATGTCCAATTGGTGCGTATATCTTGGTTTTTGTTGCTACAAAATGTGCAACGACTTTGTGCTAGTCTGATTTGTTGTGGTATGGAAGGTTTATTTTTTTTGATAGGTATCGACATTTCAGTAATAGATGAGCATATTTTCGAATTCAGAAAACTAGCAGTTAGGCTTGAAACCACCTCCCGTCGGCAAATTTTCATATATAATTTTGGACGATCCAATAATTTGTAGACAATGAACGCATTGACAAGAACTGCATCGATGAAATAGAAAAAAAAATCATGTGCCACCATGTGTGGCCTTCCACATCCACAAAGTTTATGTGATTATTATAATCAACTAACATCATTGGATAAGGTATCAGACTTGTAGATTTACGAACATCATGAAACTTCGATATAAGATGCACACTCCTTTTATCAGGCCATTTCATCGCTGATATGCCGCCACTGTGATACCAAACGTACTCACCCCGACTGCTTTGAACTTTGGAAAAAACTTCCTACTTGTAATAATTGTCCCACATGCATACACATTATTATGTGAAAGAACTGATGTGAAATAATTGACACGATGATTTTTCTTTGAATAGTGGTGATGCCAATCTTTTTACCACTCTTCCTCCCAGTTCCTTTCGTACGACATCTTCAGATTTTCCTGAATATATTTCGAAGTCAATACAATAACCCATTTCGACACAGAGAAGCCAAACTTTATACCCTCTTTTCATAGGTTTTTTGGACATATATTGTTTGATTGTGCTTCGACCCTTGAACTTGATCATTCCTTCATTGATAGCTACATTTTCATGAGGGTGTGAGCATCTCTTGAAATTGGCATTGATTTTTGGAAGGAAGGTACTTTATAGAGTTTATGAAAATTGGTTTCTCCTCTTTTAGGCATCATTGTATTGTCATTGAAATGTAAATGAGATAGAAGCCATCCAAATCTATGCATCGTCATCAACTTGCTTATAAAAGGATCATGTGAATCAGTGCAACTACTGTAACTTGGATATTTTTTTATTCCCATGAGTAGATTCAAGCCTTCAAATGTTTTTATTTCATGTACATCAGTAATTTAGTAAGTTCTTCCATGCTTTATATATTGTTGTTCTGCGTAGAGGTTCGTCTGAAACACAATGTTTTCAAGAATTTCATTCCAAATAAAAAGATTGAAAATATCAAATGGAGTTGCATTATGAAGGTATTTCATGAATTGAGGAAACACCAGGATATTTCATGAATGTAATGGAAACTGTCAAACTATTTATTGTTTGCTTCAAAATCATATTTTCTGGTAGTTGAGGTCGCAATTGAGCAAGAGTAATTAGATCTCCTGATTCCCATTCAGAGTCAGAATCGTCTGAAGCAGATATAATCATTTCATTTTCTTCAGATAATTACTAGCATCATCTGAGGCACTATCTGAAGGAATAGGCAAAACTTCTTCACAATATCATCTCATTCCTGTTGAATTGAATGGCAATTCATCACGAATATATCTTTCATCCATATCTCCAGAGGTATGGTGGTACAAATTTTGAACATCAAAATATAAACGGTGGCAGAAGTCGAATAAAGTCAATGATACATCCTCTTGTATGCATACAAGTCCCTGCAATACAGTAAAACAGCTTTCAATTTACATAAATAAATATATAGGATAGTGAAACTTACCCTATATCAAGGTTATAAACATACTCACACTAATACGTCGTGAAAATGGCGAAATAACCCAAATTTAGTTGCGCGAGTACAGAACGCTTGCATATTATATCCACTGTATTTGTATACTGTATACTGAGTTAAAATTTTATCCAACGAAAGAAACACTACCTGTGAAATATCTTATATCTTTGGTTATAGTTATCGTAAAGATATCTGGTTTTCACAAAACTTCTGTGTTAGAGCTGGTAAGTCTTCTCATGACTATCCTGTTACACAAAAGTAGTTGTGAGTGCGTAATCCAGCAGAATAGTGTTTTCCACAATATACGGAAAACGATTAAAAACGAATCCCAAAAAACTAAATTATCCGTAGCCTTCACAAAACAATCTGAACTATTTGTCTATTAGTACGGTCGATTGGGTACATAAAATGCCACCGAGTGATTGCGCGGGTATAACCTTGACTGATATATACAAGATATTACAGAACCTGGATTCAAAGTCAGACAAAACTCAAAAAACATTGTCCGAAATTAAATCTGAACTTTTGGCAGCAAACAATAAAATAGTAACTCTCGAGGAAGAAAATACCAAACTAAAAGAGAGAATCTCCCAGTTAGATAGCAGATCACGAAGAAATAACATTCTTGTTTTTGGGTTGCAGTCTGCTACTCCGCTTGAAGGTCTCTACCAATTCAGAGATACCTTGGAAATCGACCTGGATTTGAAAGACATCAACAATATTTATTATTTTCCTGGGAAAACGAATAATGGAAAAGTATTACAACTTGAACTGGTATCATATCTGAAGAAAATTCATAAAATAGAAAACAAAAACTGGTACGTAGTTGATGATCTAAGTCCTGAGGATCGAAGCATAAACAGAGCGTTACGCCAGCACCTAAACCGAGTAAAGCAGAATGGGATTCAAGCAACAATAAGACGCAATCATGTGATTGTGAATAATTCAAAATTCAGCCTTGAAGACCTAGAGTTGGACCCTTCCATTACCAAAGAAAAACCCGTGCCATCGGCGACATCAAGTGTCACTGACGAAACAATTTCCAGATGGAAACCCCCTCATAGGGCTGCAAAAGGGGTTTAATTAGCGTATATAAGATTAATTAGGTCACTCATTTCCTTTTCTTCTCGCTGATTATTATTATTTATATAAATATATATCGCTCGCAAAGAAATCTAACTGCTGTATTTAAAAATAAATGTGCCTCCTCAAATTTGAAGCTATTTCAAAATATATAATGAATAATGCGTAACATTAAAATATGTCACATCAACACTAGATCTTTATTGAATGGGTACGCAGAATTTGAACTGAGAGTATATAATAATTATGATATTATCGCCGTTTCCGAGTCATGGTTTTCGGTGAATATACCCAATGAAAATATTTGTCTTGCGGGCTATCAATTATTTCGTAGAGATAGGGAAATTGGAAGGGGTGGAGGTGTTGCAATTTATATTAAGAATATTTTTGAAGCCACTCTGATTGTCAATATTCCATCAGAAACAGTTGAACAAGTATGATTAGAGATTGAAGGATAGTCGACGGTCTGATTATATCAATATTCTCAGAAACAGACGTTGAAACAACGTCGGATGGATGTTTACGACTACTCTTAAATTAATTCTTGGAAAGTGAAAGTATGATCACACCTAACGGTGAATATGCCGTGGCCTCCATGTATAGGCCTCCAAACCTACCACTGCCAAACTTTTTATCATCTTTCGAAGATACTTTATCTGTCATCTGGCCTAGATTCGAAAATATAATTTGCACAGGAGATCTTAATATTGACTACGCAGATCCCACAAACAGCTCTTGTGTTCAGCTGAATGAAATAATTGCTTCTTTTGGCCTGAATCAAATGGTTGATCAGCATACTCGATATTCTTCAACTAGCTGCAAAATAATAGATCTCATAATATGTACAGAAACACTGAGTGTAACTGACTGTACTACGCTTGATTGTTCCTCTTTTTCAGATCATTTTCTTGTATCGTGCAAAGTAGGTTTGATAAAAACATTGAACGATAATTTTTTATACACTTTCAGAGATTTCAGGAAATTTAACAGGGAATTATTTTCGCAGATTTGCATATCATCAATTTTGATACCATTTATGAGCCTGATAATATTGATGATAAAGTTGTTCTGTTCACTAATTTGGTTCTCAAACTTTTTGATGAACATTCGCCTATAAAAACCGTTAAAATTACCAAGAAAAAAGCACCTTGGATAACGGATAATTTGAAGCTCATTTCAAACTTAGAGACAAAGCTCTTTCGAATTTAAAAAACAAAGGCTAATTGGAATTATTATAAAGAAATAATAAATCTTACAAACCGAACCGTAAATCTTGAAAAAAGGGCTTACCTAGATTATCGTTTGAAAAGAAGAAAGCAATTATGGAAAGAACTGGCTGATATGAACGTTCACAACAAAAAATCACGAAATACTATCTCAGAGCACCTGATGAATGCTGAGGAAATCAACAATTTCTTCGGAAGTGTATCAAATAATTACTCTGTACCTGATGATGAAACGATCCGTTTCTTTTCTGGTAATACAGTAAATAATCATAATAATTTCTTTTTCACGAAACCAATGATCATGAAGTATATAAGACTATACTAAGTATAAAATCAAACGCTGTTGGACATGACAAGGTAAGTATTCAAATGTTACTACACTGCTGTCCCCTGATATTGCCACATATATCCCATCTATTTAATTTCTGCATACACAAAAATGTTTATCCAGCAAGTTGGAAACGTTCCCATATTCTTCCATTAGCGAAAGTTACTAATGCAGAAAATATGAGTGACCTTCGCCCAATAAACATTTTGTGTGCAATCTCGAAAGCTTTCGAAAAGATATTGAATGCTCAGATGCATATATACTTGAATGAATTTGGCATATTACCATCCTGCCAATCAGGCTTTAGATCTGACCATAGTTGTACCACGGCTCTTCTGAAAGTGATAGATGATAAACACATCTCTATTGATAACAATGAATTGTGTCTACTAGTATTGCTCGACTATTCTAAGGCCTTTGATCGAATCAGTCACCAACTTCTTTTATCAATTCTGAGTTACCTGGGGTTCACTATGAATGCAATATCTCTACTCAAAAATTACCTTTCCAACCGATCTCAAAGCGTTATCATAAATAATGAAAAATCTAAATCTCTAGAAATGAAGAATGGTGTTCCCCAGGGATCAATTTTGGGCCCTCTTCTTTTTGTTCTCCACCACTTCACAATTCTCAAAGTCCTTACGTTACGCTTCAATGCACTGTTATGCTGATGACATGCAGATGTATTTAAATTTCGAAGAAAACTCCTACAACTTGGCACTTGACCAAATCAATCATGATTTGAATACTCTCATAACCGTTTCAAATAAATACTGCCTTACTGTGAATAAATCTAAGTCAAACGTTATGCTATTCGGGAGGACAGCAGCAAGAAATCGTTGCAAGCATTTATTGAATATACGTGTTGACGGAGTCCCCCTACCCATCGCCGATACAACAAAAAATTTGGGATTGTACCTTGATAGTGCATTACGCTTCACTACACATGTATCTCATATTTCAAAACAGGGTAATATGCATCAAAGAACGAATTATTCAAACAGAAATATTTTGAACAAAAAAAGTAAAATGATACTATGTGATGCTTTAGTGTTGTCACAAACTATGCAGACGTGGTTTATGGACCAGGGCTGATGAAATCTGACAAAATGAGACTTCAAAAATTGCAGAACTCATGTGTGAGACTTATTACAGGCACAAGGAAGCAGGAACATGTTACGCAACATTTAAGGAATCTTGGTTGGCTGAACATGGAGGCTAGGCGTACACTACCCTCCAGTACGATTTTTCATAAAATAATAACAACTAGGAAACCTCCTTATCTATTCAAGAAACTGACTTTCAGAACTGACATTCATAATCTCAACTTGAGATTTCGAAATAATTTGGCTGCGCCTAAACACAAAACACCATTTTCTCGTGGCTCATTCTCATTTCAGATCGCTCGCCTTCACAACCGGTTACCCAGTGATTTCAAATTATTACAAATAAAAAAATTCGAAAAAAATATGAAGCAATATTTATTTGATAACAATTTTCCAAATTTCTTAGTATAATATAATAATTATAATGGCAAACTTGAATTGGCACATCACTTTTTCTCCGCTTATATGACTGATCACTGTATTTTGATATTTTTTTTTTTAGGAATAGTATTTCTTCTGTTATATTCTTATGGTTAGACTTTAATTTTTCTCGGAGCAGTTTGAATAGTCTACCATATTCAGTTGTATGTACTCTTTAATATTATTTATTATGAATTGATTATGATAAGTTACTCCACTGGTTGGATGGGAGAGCAATTCCTGCCATGAGCAATCATGTGCAGGCATTGAATCCTTTATTATTATTATTATATACTATATGGTGTAGGTTCTGAACCGGCGTCCCTGACAGAAAAATTATTCACTTGGGAGGTACTTTTTTGTACCAGTGGCCTGCGTAGGTTTGAAAATAAGTGGTTCAAATTGTAAGCCACCATACTTGGAGGAGTTCTATCTTTCCTATTTCTAGTAGTTTCATTTTTTTTTTATGTTCTGGTTCCCACGAAAAGGGATATCCTGTAATGTTCAGAGAACATCGTGGGAACCAAGGGAAAGAAGGTAGGAGTTGGTGTTCTTCTTAAATTTCTGGAGGTTGTATGCCTCGGGGAACACCTCCCTAGGCAATGAGTTCCAAAGCCTCGCTGTTCGTTGGATGAACGAGTCTTTGGAAAGTGATGTTCTGCAGGTCTCCAAAGTGACCACGAAGGGGTGTGATGACTGAACTTGACGGGTTAGTCGCGAAGAGACTGCCAAAGCAGGAACGATTGTTGATATTTCAGAAGAGCATCGCCCATGAAAATATCTATAAAATAGAGACAAATCGCCAACTTTTCTACGGTGTTCCAGATAAGTGAGCGAGTTTGTAAGCGAGGCATCACCGACGAGACGAATTGCCCTTTTTTGGACAGAATCCAATAGCCTCAGGATTTTATATCTATAAAATAGAGACAAATCGCCAACTTTTAGATCAGTATTCCAGGACAGGTCGGATCTGTGCCTTATAGATCATAAGCAGCTGAGTGGGGTGAAATAGCTCTTGGCACGAAACAAAAACCAAGTTTTGGGATGCACTTTTGGCGATGGGCCTCACGTGATTTTCCCAGGAAAGGTTATTGCTGATAGTAATACCAAGCATCGATATGGATGACTTCAGTGGTATGGTTACTCCTGACAAAGTTATGTTAGGCACAGTGAGATCGGCTTTTCTAGAGAAAAGACATGCTTGTGTTTTGTTTGCATTGAATTCTACCAAGTTATTAGATCCCCACTCGAGAATTGTTGCTAAGTCCATATTTATATTATTAACATTTCTTCCTCGTTCATTTCTGGTTTCACGGGCTGATATAGGGGCCCTGGAAGAGAAAGCGGTATGGAGGGTACTATCATCGGCAAAGCTGTGTACTGGACATGAAGTTGCTTTCAACAGGTCGTTGAGGTGAAGTAGAAATAGTGTTGGTGCGAGAATAGATCCTTGCGGAACACCAGCATTTATGAGTAGAGTGTCAGATGAAACTCCATCGACCACTACATGGAGAGACCTGTTTGAGAGAAAACTAGCAAGCAGAGAACACAGCTGAGGGGCAAGCCATAAGACGGAAGCTTGGCGAGGAGTCCCTGGTGCCAAACTCGATCGAACGCCTTGGAGATATCTAATGCCACAGCTAAAGTTTCTCCATACTTTTCAATAGATAGCTGCCATATATGTGAGACGTAAGCGAGCAGGTCACCAGTTGATATCTGATGGCGGAAGCCATATTGCCTATCGTTGACAATTCCTGAGTCTTCCAGATATTTCATGAGCTCGATGTTGATGGCTTTTCCATGACCTTTGAAATAATAGATAGCAGTGCGATAGGTCTGTAGTTGCTAGGTAGGGCCTTTTGCCTTTTTAGGGACTGGCTGTACTCTTGCAATTTTCAATTGGACGGAAATACCCCCAAATTGTAAGAGTGGTTGAACAACTTGCAAAGAACAGGTGTTAGTTCGGGGGCACATTTCTTGAGAACAATCGGCGGGATTCCGTCAGATCCACAGGCTTTGTTGGTGTTGAGACCCAGCAAAATCTTTCTGATAGTACGTTGGCAAAAGGTGATCTCGGGCATGTGACTGTCAATAGGTGTAATGTTCGGGGGTTGTTTTCCCGATGAATCCAGAGTGGAATTTCCAGCAAATAGGTGCGCAAAGATATTGGCTTTTTCCTGGGCAGTCGTTGCCAGTGTTCCATCTTCTTTGGTTAGAGGAGGAAATGAGCTGGAAGTGAAGTTTCTTCCCACAGCTTTGGCGAAAGACCAAAATGAACGGGATCCGTTAGGACATTCAGCAAGTTTTGATCTTATTTTGGCATTGTGGGCATCTTTTGAGCATTCTATTGTCTCTTTGCATATGCATCTAGCCTCGACATATGCTGCTCTGGTCTCAGGGCCCGGGTTTTTTAGCCATCGATGGTGGAGCCTTTGGGTGAGGACAAATGGCTTCAGGTAACATTAGGATATTTTTGTCTGCGTCCTCACTACCAGTCGATGTAGATGGTGCTGGTGATTCTTAACCTGCTTGGATATTGTCAGTTTGTTGTTCGATATTGGCAGGTGTTCATGGTACAGGTAGAGCAATATTTGGTTGTATATCATGCCTAATCAATTGTGGGTGAGCAACACCAAAATATTCTGATTGAATGGCCATATTTCTGCAAAATTGGATCCATTTTGTATGTTGGATGGTGTGAACGCTAGTAGAAAGGCAGTGCCAAAGCATTCAGTGACATTATATATAGTGAGGGGGGGTTCCTGGATGTTGCGAAAGCCGATTGTTGCAAGTTTTATTATAATATTTCTTGAGTGGACCAAAGATGGTTCTGTTTAGGGGCTGTAACTTATGGCTTGTGTGAGCAGGCAATATGAACATTACTATAGCATTTTGCTTGGCCAACTCAAATATTTCAGTAAAGGTTACTCTCATGGTTATCTATCACTTCATTATCATTATCGGGTCTAACATGTTTAATGAAATGGTTGAAAATGTCCTCAAATTCATCACTATTGGACCACCCACTAGGAGTTGCAAGCCCCAAAGTCTGGGGAAAAGAAGGAGGCACAAAATTACCAAGTGCATCAACGCATGCAATGACTGTGACACTATTACCTCTCCCTGCTGATGTTATGTTCCCAACTTGTTTCGATCCTTCTAGCGCTATAACTTTCATTGGTATGTTACTGTAGATATGCCAGGTTCATCTACATTATAGATCCTTCCGGTTGTAAAATTTTATTTCATCAGCCGTTCCTTGTATTTATCAGAGAACAAATTAACATTCGCCTTATTAAAAGCAGTAGCACTTGCTAAATTCGTTTCTTCCCTTTTTCGCAAACTCAGATTTTGCTGCCGTTTAGTAAAATATTCATGAAATGTCACCAGCTTCTTCATTTGGTTCCAAAACTCTTCTTTGCATATTCCGTAGTGAAACTTGGATGCCTTTGAGCAATATGCAACCAATTTCTCTTCTTCATCATCAATAAATATTCTCTTTTCAGCCTTCTTTGTTCAACCTCACTTTACGGCCTATCGAAGATTTTGAGGCTTGAAACTCTTCTGCTGCTTTCCAACTAGAACAACGATTTTTAATGACCATGTCAATGGCATTTTCAAATTTTTTTTCACTTGGCTTAGGCCCCGGGTGACTTTATTTTCACTTCGCGGCATCTTGAAACACTATAACAAAAATAAACAAAACACTATTGAAATAAATAGTTGGGGAAAGCAATGCATTGTACCTTGTGACAGTCCCAAGATACAAAGAATTCAATCTCCCAAGGTATAACTTTCACTTGTACCTATGAAACAAAGTGTGTTTATAATTTTCAAATTGTGGAAATCCAGTGATTTATATTAAAATAAGTGGATACGAATGTAGTTATCAACTAACTGTATCTCAATTAAATTACTCACCTCAAAATGTTTCGATTAAAATGAAGATGCAGAAGGATTGCAAGAGAAAGCAAATGAGAAAATCACATATCACAGCGGTAAAACGAGTCAAAATAGCTGACTTCACGTCATGAACGTAGTGATAAAATGGCTACTAGATGTCGCTACTCACCACTTCTCAATGCATTATTTCTCAAATGATGAGCTTGTCCTGAGTAAGATGTCTAAAAACCCTGGTGCTTGCACTTATACCTGTAAAAGTTTGGGATCGACTTGGCGACACTTGGCCTACTTGATAATAGAGATAACTAGCGCGTCAGATGGCGCCAATTTCGATTTAGTTTCAATTCAGTAACAGGGTATATTTATTTCCTCGGATTTCTTTTTGAGGCGAACTGTGCGCGGGTTCTAATTCTAGTTTAGCTATTGGTTGAAGAGAGACATCTGTCAAACTTCACCAATAGCAAAGCTAGAATTAGGAGCCTCCGAACATTGCACAAAGAAAGCACTGTAGTGTTGTATTTCGTATTTTGTATGATTTGAATTTGAGGTTAACTGCATTTTTACAGACGGAGAATTGGAAATGAAATTGTCATTAAATTGCAGAAAATATAATATCAATGCATACAATATAATGAACTATAGAAATATCATTATTAGTCAATTCGTCAAGATTTGTACTTGCTTTTGGTACTGAATACAGGCGAAAATTCGAATCGGTGGCTTTATACTGTCCACACAAAATACAAATGTGGCCCATTCTAGAAAAAGTATCCTTACACACTACACTAACTGAAAATAAAAATTCCTCACGCACTAATGAACTGATGATGAACGAGTGATTTTTTCAAAGAACAAACTCAGGAATAAGCTAAGCAAGATTTCATATCAAAGAGATGGAAAACGCATGGATGCTGCAGATGTCAGAAACTAAGTTCTGACATTAAGCGAGAATATAGACAAACATTTTTGGACAGCGCCATCTACCACTGAGAGAGAGAAGCTCTGTTGAAGGATACAGGTGGTGTCCCCCCAAAACTCTAAACAATATCGAATCAGTACATTCACCAGGGTTTTTAGACATCTTAGTCATGAGGTACAAGGTGTTCTAAGGTACAAGGATCTCCCCAACTAATATCGAAACAAATCATTCATTTCCAATTGCTCTAAAATAATTACATTTTTTCGAGATCATTGTTGGGCTCTCTTCTTAACTGATGTGGTTATCTTTTGGAATGAAGGTGGCAAGCAGCTACTGCACTCTTTCCACATTTTTCGTAAATTATCAGCATATCAACTTTATCATTTCTTGTTAAAAATCGCGACATTTTGAATAAGATCAACAATAATTCCAAAAATGAAATATTGAAGTTTAATATTTCACTCAATGTATGTCAAAAACTGACGTTTATTGAGTATATTCTTTTCTATCATTCATATCACACCTAAAAGAGAAGAGGGGTGTACCATAGTGCTGTAACATCCACTACTTTGATATATTTACTTTCCTCAATATCAGAATTCAATGCCCTACCTGAAAAAAGAATCCTGAATATTTTCATAATGAGTGCTCCTTGTCTACGGACATGAAAATTCTACTCACGAATTCATCGTAGGAAAAATGAGTTGGATAAAAACAATATAACCTGGGAAAAGCTCTTGGCTGTGGTGAGACGAGTTCGCCATAATATTTCAGCCATCATGCGGGGCTGCAGAAACGCCTATTTACATACTTTACACGCATGGTCGCTCGACTAGAGACTTTCGCCTCAGCATCGCCAACATAAAAGCGATGCACTGCTCTTGTGATTCTACGAAGGGTTCCACTTCTATTAGACCAGTCAGTAGAACGAGAAAAATCAAAATTATGTTGGAATAGACGAAATATCAGACAAATTTCAAAACAGGAAGAGGACAATGATGACAGTTACAAGAGTCAAATTTAACGGACAAACTGAAAACGTGTGACGAATATACACATTCGGGAATAAAATCGCTGACCCTAATCTCTACAGTGGGTTAGAACGGAAGGTGAGCCAGAGGACCAGCACAAAACATAACAGATATACGCGAAGGATATTCAAGTAGTCAACTAGACCTCTGTTGAATTGTTTCCCGTTCTATTCTAATTTTCGTTAAGATCTAGTGAATAAATATATTTCATGACTGGATGCACCAAGAGGGTGCGAAAACTGAAAAAAAAATAAATGAATGTAATCATGAATGTAACGGAGATTCGGTCACTCCAAAGATATGATGGTTTTTGTTCAAAGCCAAAATATAGCCAGAACACAGAGTGAAGAATACAGGTTACAATGTTTCCGTACTATGCCAATCTCGAGATACAGTACAATATTTCGCTTCACCAGAATCCTAAAAATTTATTATTTTCGTGGTACATTTTCCCTGGGATCTCTTTCAAAAAGTAAGTGTGAGTTCCAAATTAGCTCATGAAATTTTCCCATAAACTATCCAGATAACTGTTACTTGGAAAATATTCCCCTAGAATCTATGTACAAATCATCAGCTATTATGCCAGCTAGACAGGACTTCGAAGAGCATTTCGAAGTAGTCGTAAACAACTCCCAAATAACCCTAAATAATGAGCCCCAACTGGTTCAGTATACTGATAGAGCCAAGATGGACAAAAGGGCTGGTAATCCAAGTCCTACACTCTCAAAACTCCTAAGCGAAACCTCAACAATTTTTCAAGCAGAAATCAATGCTATAGAAATTTGCGCCCAAGCATGCCCTGCAAGGGGCTCCAGTGGGGCGAAAATCTAGAGGGTGAGTCAGAATCAGACCGACAAACTCCGACTACAGATTCCTCACTTCATTTCGAGGTGAAAAGTTGCTATCAAGGTATGTCCTAAAATGCATCCCCTCTGAGATACAGTGTCGAAAGTACGAAAAAAATCAAGGTTTAATTTGTTTTCTCCAAAATTCCTGAAGGAAAAAATTTTAAACTTGATACACTAATCAAGGTTTATCAAGATGCTAATTTGAAGTTATGATTTTTCATTTTCATAAACCAGTGGCGTAGTTATAATGGTATGTGGTCATATGTTCCTTCATATTTTCTTGGGACCAGTGAATGGACAAATGACATCAGTTCGGCTCATCGATACTCAACCTGATAGTCATAACATGCCATGTGCCTAAAAGTGGAGGTTTCTGAGATAATTGAGAAAAACTGAAGATATGTCCTTAGTAGAGACATAATTTCCTATGTGCAATAATCGCATAATGCTAATTTCTTACAACATATCGGAATATGTGTCAACCTCCTGAACATTCTCCAATGTTGGAAGAATAGGAAACATAGTGCGGGTGAGTCAGAATGAGACCGATAACGCCATTTTTTCATTCATCATATTATTTGATCGAATCGAGGTCGTGTATTCACTGATATGTTACCATACTTTCTTGCATATGATTGTTTTGACAGATCCATTGACAAACAAACCCAACCTCAAATTCATAATACTCCACGTAGATAAGAATTAAGGTCTGAAATTATTTTTGCGAAAAACTGAAGATCTCTTTATTTGTTGAAGTGATTTCTGCTTGAAAAATTGTTGGGGCTTCGCCTAGGAGTTTTGAGAGTCTAGGACTGAGATTAACAGCCCTTTCGCCCATCTTGGCTCTATCAGTATACGAAACCAGTTGGGGCTCATTAGTTATGGTTATTGGGAGTTGTTTACGACTACCTCAAAATGCACTTCGAAGTCTAGCTGGCATAACATATGATGGTTTGTACATAGATTCTAGGGAAATATTTTCCAAGTAACAGTTATTTGGGTAGTTCATGGGGAAATTTCATGGGCTAATTTGGAACTCGCTTATTCATATCACTTTTTGATAGAGATCCCAGGGAATGTACCACAAAAATAATAAACGTTTAGAATTCTGGTTAAGGGAAATATTCTACTGTATTTCGAGATTGGCATAGTACGAAAACATTGTAACCTGTATTTTTCACTCTGTGTTCTGGATATATTTTGGCTTTGAACAAATACCATCATGTCTTTGGAGTGACCCAATCTCCGTAACATTCATGATTACATTAAATTTTTGTTTTGTGTTCGCTCTTTCTTGGTGCATTCAGTCATAAAATATATTCATTCACTAGTCCTTAACTCAAATTTTTTCATTTTTTCCACGACTTTACGTATCATAGATTTAGAGTCATAAAATATATTCATTCACTAGTTTTTGTAATAAAATGTGATCCTTCAAATTCAAGGAAATTCCCAATTGAAACAGACAGTTTTAGGTAAAGTGAAAATAATTTTAAATTTCGTGAATTTCTTTTGGTGACAGAGCGATAGATTTTAGCAAGCTGAAATTTATATTTAATATTATATGTATTTATATATATATATGTAACAAATTGATTATTGGGGTATGCAGCAAAAGAAAAAGTGTACTCTTTAAAGTTTGTCCAAGCTTTCGGAATGTTTTATTTCCATCTTCAGGGATACTACAATGAAGAATTGAACAAATTAGTGTGTCACACTCGATAAATTGAATCTTTACTACTAAGTAATATGATGACCACAGGTATTTCTGGAGGGTTATATCCTGTCAAAAAATCAGACCATATTCATCCAGTGCTGATGACACGACACCACTCGCATTTTGATCCACCAGTATTTTCGATAAACTATATCAATCTTTGTCTATTTACCAAAAAGAATATTGGGCCGTTTCTGTCTGGAAATCTTCAGATTTGAATTCATATCAAAGTCAATAATGAATAATAGTGTACGCCAATGACAGCATCGTGGGAAATAGTTATTTGTGCAACCAGTTGGGAAAAGCACTATTTTTCGTAACGAGCGGATTTGTGCGGAACGAGCGAAGCGAGTTCCGCAAAAAAAGCGAGTTACGAAAAATAGTTTATCCCAACATGATTCACATAATATTTAATATAATGTGATCCTTTTTAATTCAAGTTGAAAATATAAAAGAAACAATTGAAAACTGAGGAACACGCTTTTAAAGCAGTAAAAAGTAGAAAATAATTTTATTATTCAACGCCTATGCCGACTTTTAGAGTAAGACCCCAGAGCCGGCAAACCTACGTCATTTTAGCAAAGCTGAAATTTCAAGTTTGAATAGTGTGATATGTAGTTGAGAAAGTATGCATACGTGCTAGCTCAAAAGCGGGGTCCTTTTACAGGTGGCAGGTACGAAAGTACATAAAAAACTTTCATAATTACGTGAAGTACGGTAATGCGTTATGTTTAACTTTCCATCACCAGTTGCGAAAAGTATAATTTTTCGCAACTGGTGATGGAAAGTAAATTTCACCACCTGTTGCAAAAAATACAGGAATATAATTTGTTATAATTTTGAGGCCAAAATACTTGAAGTACTTCCTCATTGTTATTATGTTCTCTGTGAATATTATGAAGATTACATTTTATTCGAATTCAATACATAATATGTATGGCAAAAACTGATTATAAATGATATTAACATCGTTTGAATAATTGGTGATATTGACTCCAGCTGACAATGTAGTTTTCTATGAAGCATTGATTTCCGTTTTTTCCATGGAAGTCTCTCCAAGGATGAGAACACGCTCTCAACGCACTAAAAAGTAAAAAATAATTTTAATATTCAATGACTATGCCAAAAAACGTGGGTTACCTTGTCGAAATCGATTAAAATATTCAAAGACCCCAGCATTTTAGCAAAGCTGAAATTTTTAGTATGAGTAGTGTGATATGTAGTTAAAAACGTATGCATACCTGCTAGCTTGAAAGAAGGGACCCTTTTACGGGTACCAGGTATAAAAGTACTAAAAAAACTTTTTTACTTACGTTAAAGTATGGTAATGCGTTTGGTTATTAATATCGTCCAGTTAGCCGAGCGGTCTGAGGCGCGAGATCTGAGCTCTGATATCAAAAACTGGCGAGGGTTCGAATCCCTGCGCCTAACAATTTTAATTTTTCCCATCGAAATTGAGAAATTATTTGTTTTTTTCTAATATTCATCCCAAAACTAAATCTCTTCTCAAATTCAAAGTGAAAAAATAAAAAAAATCGTCAGGCGTGGGGATTCGAACCCTCGCAAACTTTTGAGATCCAGAGCCTTAGATCTTAATTGCCAAATGCATTACCATACTATAACGTAAGTAAAAAAGTTTTTCATGTACTTTTGTACCTGATACCTGTCAAAGGGCTTTGCTCTCAAGCTAGCAAGTACGCATACGTTCTCAACTACATATTACAACATTCATACTTGAAATTTCAGCTTTGCTAAAATGAGGTAGGTTTGCCGGCTCTGGGATCTTACTCTAAATATCTTATGTTTTTTAAAATCGTAACCAGAGAGACCCCATGCTTTGAATCGTTGAATATTAAAATTATTTTTTAATTTTTAGTGCGTTAAAAGCGTTTCTTCAGTTTTTAAATATATGTTTTTAATTGATTTGTTGAAAATATAAACAGGATGTTCATAAAATCAGATATGGAATCATCTGCGACTGAAAGATAAACTTTAGTCACTATCTTCCATCGTCAAGATAACCTCTTGTGGGTATTCATGTTGAAACGGGAAACATTCTCAATTAAATATTGATAGAAATATTTTTCTGTGAATTGAAAAATCCACGATTAAAATTAAGTGATTTTTCGTGAATGTCTAAGAGAAAACAACTACTTCCTCGGCTAAAGCCACGCTGGACATTGAACTACATCTGATAGATATTCTGAAAAGGCCCTAACTCAAAAAAAAAATCTGAAATTGAAAATTTGCATTTTATTCAGATAGTTATTTGATTTTCTCTTCCAGACTTTATTAGGAACTCATGAAGATGAATGAGGCAAAGAAGAATGTTTCCCAAAGGAGGGTACTCACCAGAAATCATTCGTAACATTGACGCAGGAGAGACATCGCATTCACTGGGTCTTCAATAATTTTTGTCGACGAAAATTATTTCACGCTTCACGATCATCAGGAAGACCGGAAGAAATAAAACACATTTTCAAGAAGCAATCTCACTTTGCAAAATGGAAAAAGTTAGAATCATTTCTTTTGGAGAGACACTTTGAAATTAGTGTTTTCTGACATTAAAACCTGTCATGGGATATGATAGATTGATTTGTTGAAAATATAAACAGGATGTTCATAAAATCAGATGTGGAATCATCTGCGACTGAAAGATAAACTTTAGTCACTATCTTCATAGTCAAGATAACCTCTTGTGGGGTATTATGTTGAAACGGGAACATTTCAATTGAATATTGATAGAAGATTTTTCTGTGAATTGAAAATCCAGATTAAAATAAGTTTTTTTTGTGAATGTCTAACAGAAAACAACTACTTCCCCGGCTTAAGCCACGCTGGACTTTGAACTACATCTGAATGAAAATGCAAATTTTCAATTTCAGATTTTTTCTTTTGAGTTAGGGCCTTTTCAGAATATCTATCAGATGTAGTTCAATGTCCAGCGTGGTTCGAGCCGGGAAGTAGTTGTTTTCTGTAGACATTCACAAAAAATTACTTCAATTTAATCGTGGATTTTTTAATTCCCAGAAAAATATTTCTATCAATATTCAATTGAGAATGTTTCCCGTTTCAACATGTTTTAATATTTTAAGTTGAATGAAAAAGGTTCACTCACCAAAATTGGAAAAAATATTGTGTGTAACACGTTGGGAAACCCTCTTTTTCGTAACTCGCTTTCTTTTGCGGAACTCGCTTCGCTCTTTCCGCAGAAATTCGCTCATTACGAAAAATAGTGCTTTTCCCAACTGGTTGCACAAATAACTATTTCATCGCCAATTGCGAAAAATTTTGCTTTTCGCAGCTGGTGACGAAAAGTAAGACATTTGATAACGTCAACGAGTTTCGAAAAGAGTCACTTTAAATGTCAAAATTTGAAAAACATATTTTCACGTCTATTGTTGCAAATTCTGATAATGAAGTTCGTTTTGTTGAGGATTATTCAGCTGTGGAGTTCATTGTTTCAATTATAATTAATTAGAAATCCTATAAGAACAGCTGTTTCGGAAAACGTCAGTTTAATAAGCTCAAGTTATTTTCTCCGATGAATCGAATACGTATACTTCAAATAACATCAAAGAATTGAAAACGGGAATCATTCCATCGTTTTACAATCGGATCTACCAATATTCAATCCATATCTTCGATATTTCGAACATAATTGAGGTAGAATATAACTGATTTGTATCATTATTTTCTTCAAAGGAATATATGATCATGAACAATGAAAGCGCCTCCGGGAAAATGTATCCATGAACTGGTCTATATACTTTTAAAACGGTTTCGTCACATTGTTCCGCAAACATGTAAAGTACGTTTTGGTTTTTGCTTTTCTTTTGTTCTTTATATTCTAGCAATTACATCATGCTAAAAAGCTCCGGCTAAATGGGTACTTCCAGAGTTTCGAGGGTATGGGGCGAACGCTTGTGTTTTTTATAATAATAGTGGATGTTTCAAATGAGAGCTTTTTTACGCCTCCAAGCATATGAATTGAAACGAGACTTGAATGACATGGAAATGGTTGGTGAACTAACACTCTATTATTGTTTGGTGAGCGTGATGCTGAGTAGTGAGTAGTGAATATATCATGTTAGATCCGCCAGAGAAAAATCTTCAGGCAAGTAAAAATGATTCAAGGGGATAAAAAGCAGCAAAATAGATACCTACTCAACTCTTATTGAAATGTTTTGAGATATCTGTTGCGGTTTGTGTCTGGGATTTTTCACATGTTTTCATTAAGTATATCAGAGTGAAACTTTCGCACGAAGAATAGTGTATTCTCCTAGCATGTAAAACAGAAATACAACAGAACGACAGTGTTGTTGAGGATATTTGATATTATATATGAGAATTCGTGAATCGTTATACTCCTTGCTGATTGAAAAAATATAAAAAATTATTTCTACTTATTTGATGCAATGTTACCATCCTGAAAAGAGCTTGGAAATGGCATGACATTATTAACCTATCAGTATTTACGGATACTCATGCGAATTGTCGTTAAAATGTAGTTGGGTACAAATGTGTGTACTCAATGGTCGGATTACTTCATTATGAATACAAGAAATATCCAATGTAAACTGTGTGAACACTATCTTCATTAACAGTGTGTTAGGATTAAAGGTCAGTTATCAAAGTTTGTGTAAGATATTCCCAATTTGAAATGGTTCTGTGATAGCTGTTTAGGCAGGGTCAAATTCCATAATTATATTATTTTTTCCTCCTCTTCATTGTGTTGTCGGGATAAATAAACCGCGTTACTTTGTTGTTGTTCTTTTTCTTCCTCATTGAAAAACACGTGAGCAATCCGATAAGGAGGCTGGTTGATATGGATTCACATTCATCAACCAATCTGCTGGATTACCGACAACACAATGGAGAGGGGAAAAAAATAATATAACTATGAAAAATAAATCATCTGCTGCTTTCAAACTTTGCTTTTTTTCAAAATAATGGACCTTAGTCCCTGAATAAGACCGTGGAAACGGTCGAAACGTCGACAAATTAAATGTATATCTCCTAAAAGAAGACTGTCATTCACAAACAGAACCAAAACCCCACAGAAACTCAAACTCCCTTGTATATATATATATATATATATATATATAAATATGAATATATATATATATATTATGTAATGATGAATTATAAAATATAAATTTTGTAATATTTTTGCCCTGTATAATAATTTGTATGTGGTAATAATAATTGCCAATGAACGTCACTGTTCTCTCGTCACGTAGCTGACAATTGTTATTCCTTTTCTCACCACAGCTAGCACAGTTGGTACGCCCTCATCTCAGATAGTCGATTCAAAGCAATTTAGCCCTTATTTGATATGTCAAACTCAAGTTATTCAATGGTCGTAGGTATGTTTGTTGATCATTGTGAAAGAACAAACAACAAAATATCAAAAAGCAATTATCTCCTTTATTCAGGAAGACTTAAAATACCTGGCCTACGAGAAATAACTTATACTAGTGGGAATATATAAATATTCACGGATAATCATAAAATTGAAATCATGGATAGATAAACAGAACCTCACTTTTTTCGTGAAAGTAAAGTTTTCTGTTATTGATCAAAATAAGGTGAAATAAAGTTCTTCAGATGTGAAATACGTTATTGGTGAAATAGTTCAGGACCGGAAAATGCACTATTAAAGTTCTTATACCTGTTGGAGATGTCGGTGTTTCAAGATATGCCCTGAAACTGGATACCTTGTCACTACAAGCGCTATCAGGAACTCCAATACCATAACTCAGGAACCATACAGATGCGGAAATCAGCTTTGGAGACGTGGAAATGATATATAATTCAGGTAATACTAGTTTTGCTCTTCAAATGTTGGAATTCTTTCAATTTTTGTTCTCTCAAAATGTTGCGTCCATTCCCTTCTAATTTTATTTTCAATCTCCTCGTTGGCTTTGTTTGTTGTTGCCTCGATACAAGTTTCCCTTCTTGTTTTCCCATTTGAATTTTTGAATTCGCGCACCAAATTGTCACATTTCACTGTTTAGGTTTATCTTACTCAATTTATATATCCAACTATTTTTCCATACTTATTACTATTTACAAATTCTAATAATAATTGCTTATGATATCAACCAATTGCTATTCCTTCACAATTTCCATTTTTTACCTATGACCATCTCTTCTCTGATTGATTATTATCATGAAGACGTTTGCTGTTCTACCATTGGTTACTTTTAGTCATCTCCAATTTCATATACTGTATGTTTCAAAATTACAAATGTGTTGATCACCTTTTATCCATGCAAATTTTGTAAATTTAGACTTTTTGTTGGCTTTTTTCCAATTATGGTTTATGATCATTATGACAGTGTATGAAATTGATTGTGTTATATTATTTTGACATTTTTATCTATCCTATTATACAAAGGCTTATAAATAATAGAACTTCAAAAGTTATTCAAAAAAAATCTCTTGGAACTAATAACTATTTAGTAATTATTATTTTTGTGGGTTTTTTCCTTATAAACCTTTAACTGGCATAACATAACATAACAATATATATATATATATATATATATATATATATATATATATATAATATATATATATATATATATATATATATATATAATATATATCCACTGTGGAAGGTCCCTTTGTTATTGGCAACGTCACGGATAGGACTTGGCTGTATTCTGAAGGTGAGTGGTTTTTTCTTGATAGTTTATACTCCTATTTGTCTCTAGATGTGTTTTATATTGTTTAATGATTGATTTGCTTCCGTTCTTCTTGTATTCTCTCTTTCATTGTTCTTCAAAATTTGGTACGGATTTCTTTTTCCAATATAATTTTTTATCTCTCCAAACTTGATTTTTTTCTTTGGCAACCCTCACTTTTTGTTTATTTTCACAAATTTTAGGTTTTTGCTCACTTTCTGGGACACTTTTTCTTATTCTAAACTATTCCTGGATTGTATCTACAATTTACATTTCTATGGCTACATAATATTACAGAGTTTGTTAAAATTCATACTCACTTCTATACTCAAAATTTTTATATTTTATTATTTCCGTCAAAATGTTTTTGAGTGCTGTCATGTTCCTTCTGATTTGATTACCATACAGGATATTCAATTGAATACATTTTGTCTACTTGAGATCTAAAGTTTATTCATGAATTTTATTTCTATATTTTTTTTATAGGTTGTCACATTGAATGTATTGTTGGAAGCCAAATCATGACAATAGAGAAACTCCAGTGCGTTGACTAGAAATTGGTACAAGGTTCCAGAGTAGCAAAATGTATAGAAAAATTGCAAAAAAACATAGCATGTATTTATGTGATATATAAGTATCATTATATCACTTATTATTGTTTTTACATTGAACTAATATTTCTCATCATAACAATATATATATATATATATATATATATATATATATATATATCTATATCTATATATATATATATTCGTATATCTATACAGTGACCTGCAGAAAGTACGCATTATTTGGGAAATTTTGACAAATATCGATACGTGCAATCGCTTCTGCATCAAAAAGAACCTCAGAAGACGTTGTACAGTGCCGTACGTCTTTTCGTGTAAATTAAAAAAATTTGAAAATTATGTCTCAAAACACACTTATCGAAAAAATATCGAAAAAAGTTTTTCAGAATGACGTTTATAACTATGTACATATTTTGAAGAAAATCTGAATTAAAAAAATAAAAATTTTTTTTTGCATAAAAAAATCAATTTGGAAAAATTCATTTCTGACAAAAAAACATCAGTTAGCCAAAAGTAATATTTTAAATTATATTTTGTAAATAGTCGCAAGCTATTTCTATTTCATTCGGAGAAAATTTGAAATTTGTTAATTTGTCATGTGTTCAGCTGCTTCATAAGGGGCCACTGAAATATCTCCAGGACAGTATATCCCAATACTCTTATTATAATAAGGACCATGTATCTACACAATTTTTATTTGAATTTTTCATTGAACAAAAAAATTAATTAATTTTTGACATAACAAGAACTTTTAAATTTTATCTTTTTATCTTCAAACAATTCAAAATAAAATTAGAAACTGAAATAATTATAAACCAAACAATTTCATACATACTCGAAACTTTGTGATTGTCCCTTACTCGACATGTCTACCCTGACGTTCAATACACGTAGTTGTTCGGGATTTCATGTCGCTGGACACATTTCGCAGCATTTGTGGTGTAATATTATTAATACATTGTCGTATTACTTCTTCTAAATGGTCGATATTATGAAATGGCTGATTTTTATGAACCTTACTTCAAGGTACCCCCATAAAAAGAAAGTGCGTCAAATCTGAGGATCTTGCAGGCCACGGGTTTTCTGAATATCGTCCTATCCACTTATGAGGAAAGTGTTCGTTAATCCACGCTCTTACTTCAAGGGTACTATGTATTGACGCTCCGTCTTGTTGGAAAAAAAATATATTTTTGTTTCCAGCGGTAACCCATGTAAGAAATAAAAAAACTCGTTATTTGAAAACTCTAAACAATTCCGTGAATTAAAGTTGCCCCTAAAAAAGTGAGGCCCAACGATCTGCGTATCTACTATGCCGCACTAAACATTACTTTGGAAGGAAAATTGACTTTTTGCCTCTATCGTCTAATTTGGGTTCTCATCAGCCCACCATAAACAGTAACTGACAGTATCGTTAGATGTAAAAGTCGCCTCATCAGTAAATAAAACTTTTGAAAGAAAATTTTGGCATTCTCCAATCATGCCTTAGAACCAAAATGGAAAATCTAAGCGACCATCGAAATCTCTATCGAGTAAGGTGTGGATGAATTTTGGATTGTATGCACGAAATTTATTATTCTTCAAAATTCCTCCAATGGATTTTTCAGATACACCAGTTTGTTCCTGCCTCTCCGATAGTGCCATCTGTGGTTTCTGTTACCGATAACAAAACATGTAAGGTACCTTCTTCATTAGTGACGGGCTTACTATGTGGATTTTGTAACGATTTTCTACACTGCCTGAAGCTTTAAATTTGTTTGAAATACGCAACACAGTAGATCCATGGATATTCTTATTTGGATATCTACTTGAGCTCGAAGCTCGTTTTTAATCTATAAATTGTTCCACTTCGTACTCAATCATGGTGTTACAGCTAGTGTCTTCACAAAAATCCAAACAAAATCGCTCAGTACACATACCAGAATAATTCTCTCTCTCTACGAGTATGGCACCCGCCTCTGGTGAATGATCAATTGAATCTACGAGAACATTTCCTATCTCAGGAGAACAGGATATTCTGACAATAACCTCTACCTAGAGAGATGCACGTACCGGTCATAAGAAAGAAGTAGTCGCAATGGAGCACTGAGTAGGTCATATATCCAATTTGAGAATTAGAACGTCTCAGGTAATATTGAAAATAAGTGCATTTCTTGTAGCATCACTCCAATAACTTGTCGAGTACATCTATCGTTTATGAATATAATTAATAATCTGGATTTCTGATGTGATTTGGATGTACGAGTAGCGTTAAATATTCTCTATATGATTCTGAATTGAATCTTTTTTGAGAATGATAAATGTTTTTGTTTTGGGATTGTTTATCATCATTCTTATCTTCTATCTTTTCTATTTGTCTTTTATCTAAAGTGAACAAAAGACACTCACTTCACTAAATGATTTCCACTAAAGTGGGTTTACGAAACCACGGCACGTGTTTCGCTATACAATAGCTTCTTCAGGAGGAGAACTCATCAATCACGATATATCATATCAAATAGTCAAGCAGGTAATAGCAGGTATATGAATCCAATTTGGGATATTCATCAGGGAATGAGACCAAGAGTACGGAGATTATATCCATAACATGTTTCAATCTTCAGTAAAACAAATTAAACCTTATCTCCTTTGATGTTCAAAATTTATTTCCGAGTATTCCCCAGAAGAAATGATCACTTTGGTAGATAATTTTCAACAGATCAATGTAAATCCAATTATCAAACAAGGGAAGACTTGCTCACAGTTTGTTCATCTCAAAATTATTTCCAATTTAGCAATAATTTCTATTCTTCTGATAAAGGAATAATAATGGGTAATCTATTGCGCCCTTTGTTAGCTGAAATATTCATGGGAAATTTGAAACAAAAAATTCACAATAATCATTTAATCAAAAAATTCGTATATTGGTACAGGTATGTGGACGACATTTAAGTGTGCTGCGTGGAAACCGGAAGACAACTAGAAATGTTTTTCGACTTTATCAATACAATGCACCCTTCAATTAAATTCACAAAAAAAAGGAAACTGATAATTCTTCAAATTTTTTATACCAGACTATAACAAAGATTAGTAATAAACATAATTTTTCATAAACCTTCATATACCGACAACACGATACACAGTACATCAACGCATCCATACCAACATAAATTAACAGCATATATCAGTATGATACACAGATTAATTAATATTCCGCTTTCAGATGAAAATTTCAATAAAGAATTGAATATAATCAAACAAATTGCTATTAATAACGGTTATAGTCCAAAACTTATGTTAGAGAGTCGCGAGTTCTGAGACGCGATGACCCACATCTTCTGTTTGGTGAGGAAAAAGTCCATCATTCGAAAACTCCACAAATATTTTTGAAATCGGGCAGGGCCCACTCCAGTACGAAGGGAAAATGTCTATCGACTTTTTCGACGATTTCTATATGTCTTCCGTTATGATAATTTCGTTTAGAAAGTGACTATAGTAATCATCTGACAAAGCGGAAGACGATTTGGTTGAGGCGCACTACTCGAAACCTATTTTTGAAAATGTTGGACCCCAAAATATATCTTCTTCTTCTTCTTCTTCGCACAAGGTGGGCTGGTTCCGAAGAACCCCGTACACGTAGGCCTCTCTATTTGGGCCCATTGTACGCCCACTTGTTCTGAGAAACTCAGCTGGGCATGCCGATTTCTTTGACAAAATTCAGCCTTCCTCAGCTGAATCTCCTTGACGTCCTCTGTTCAGAATTATGCTCCAGTTGATCTCCTCTGGTGCAAAGGCTGGCACTAGTGAGATGTGGACGATTCTGTCATCTTCCAGGCACATCTACATAGGGATCATCTGTGATCCATGAGTTCCATGGCCTGTTCAGGTGATTATGTCCCGTTAGGAGCCCAGTCACAGTCTTGATGTCCCGTCTGTTAAGTGACAGGATCTCTTTAGACATTTTTTTCCTTGGCTCCTTTATGTGGAGCTTTGATTGCCCCAAAATCTATCATCGCAAAAATTTGATGTCTTCTATATGCTTGATTTTGTGTTCCTTTACTATGTTAATGTCTTTACATCGAGAAAATCTGAGTGGTAGACTTTTTCAGTAGGGCCCGGCCTCAGGGTTGGCCAAATAAACAAATTAAAAAACTCGCGGGAGCAGCTAAGTTGAAAAAAATCGAAAACTGCCCGTGGAATCAATCTTAAGCTTCCAAATTTTGCATGTAGCTTTTTCAGGGGCCAGAAAAACTAATTTTCGAAGGAAAGAGTTTTTGGACAATTTTTCACCCCTTCCCACCCCTTTGAATTTCCTCTATTTTCTCTGTTTATTCGTGGTAATCTTTTTCGTTTGAAAATTGTTCTCATCAATAATTCAGTGTATAAAGTTTAATAAACTTACCCCAACTAGTGGTTAATGATAACAGGAATATATTTCAACCTCTATATAAGGGCTCTGCGCCCCCGCTGCCTCAAATAATCTATTTGAGCGGGGAAGAGCACATAAATGAACCTATAGGGAGATTAATGAATGCCACTGTAACATATTCGACATTTAGAAGACACTGTATATATTTTATTTTTATGGAGTTGCCTAGTTATAAAAACGATTTGTCAGATATTGTCAAATATTGTAAATAGTGTCACACATTTTGCCTTTTTCTCTGAATAAAACTATTTTGAAAGTCTTTTGTGACGACTATTTCCATTTTGCCGACGAATATATTACATTTTGGTCCTTTCGAGCCGACGGAATCAGACTTTGGAATCACTGCCCAAATGAGTTCAAGAGGATACAACCTGAGACGACCAGGTGCACGTACCAATCACCATTTGGATAGAGATTTTGTATGGCCTCATCATTTTGGGGTAGACAACACTCCTAATGATAGATCAAATCAGAACCATGCATCCAGACTTCGGAAAATATACCATCTCAAGGACAAATAGTCCCGAATGAATCCAGAATCCAGAAAACCTGTATGGAATTGAAACCATATCCCAAAAATCCAGACATTCCCGACATAGTACGACTAGTTCAATTAGAAGTAGAAGACGAGAGTTAGCCCTCAATATGGAAAAAGCGAAACAAGAAATTGAAATGAAGAAATTGGAACTAGACAACAAATTGAAATTACTTCAAATAGAGCACGAATTTCATGATCAAGAAATAAACGAAACTAGAGAGTGAAGAGATAAACATTCAGAAAAATTACTTTTGGACTGATTCTTCAACAATTTTACATTGGATAAAGGAAACGGGAAAAAACTTGGACAGTTCAAATCACACAGAGTCGGAGAAATTTTAGAATTGACAAATTCTTCTGACAGGTATTGGATTTCTACTAGTTCTAACATAGCAGACGAAGCTACACGTACATATTCGACAACTTCTCGACAGATCAACTTCGACAGATGGTTCAGTGGACCTGAATTCCTTAAAGAAATAGACCCTGAAAAATGGCCAAGGAGATCATTCGTCGAATGTAATGAAGAAGAATCAATGAAAAGTGCTTCCGTGAATTTGACTTGGAAAATTACAGAATTTGAAATTTTACCCGACATAAAAATATTTTAGAAGTGGTTTCGACTAATAAGAACGACAGCTTGTATAACAAGAATTTGCAAAATTTGGATTAAGAGACTCAGAAAAAAAAACATTGATTTTCCAGAGTATCTGACTGCAGGTGAGATGAAGGAAGCTGAATTGAAATGGATTGAGAAGAGCCAGTATGATAGTTTTTTCGAGGATATCAGCATGCTAAAAGATGCGAAAACCCTGGACAAGAAAAGCAGATTGAGAAAATTATGTCCCGAAATCAATGATGAAGGTGTACTGGTACTCAGAGGTAGACTAGATTTAGCAAGAGATTTAGATAAAACCGTTAAACGACCATACATTTTGGATCCGAAAAATGCCTTTACAAAATTATTACTCCAGCATTATCATGAAAAGTGTGGACATCATGGTATCGAACTTGTCCTGAGTGAGTTAAGACAACGATTCTGGGTCATCGATGCGAGATCAGCAGTAAGAACAACTTTCTCGAAATGTTTGAAATGTAGGAAGCGTAGAGCACAACCCAGTATTCCGATAATGGGACAATTACCTACTTCAAGATTGAATTCCAACGTTATTCCTTTCACATATACCGGACTCGACTATTTTGGCCCTATGTATGTTTCAGTAGGAAGGAAAAAGAAAAAACGATGGGGGGTGATTTTCACATGCTTGTCTATTAGAGCTATCCATCTGGAAGTGTCTTACTCTTTAACTACAGATTCAACCATTATGGCGTTAAGGCGTATGATTTCACGAAGAGGAACACCAGAAATGATTTTGTCAGATAATGGAAGTAATCTTAGGGGGGCCTCTGAAGAACTACGCAAGTTTCTCCGTGAATTTGACACAAATAAATTTGGAGAAGAACTTGGAATGAAAGGAATGGAATGGAAGTTCATACCACCGGGAGCACCGCACATGGGGGGGTCTTAGGAGAGACTGATACAATCAGTGAAGAAGACTTTCCACGCGATCCTGAATAATCAGACTCTCAAGGATGAACTTCTTTTGACACTATTCAGTGAAGTAGAGAATATAATTAACTGTAGGCCCATCACACATGTATCAGTGGATCCAGACCTCTGACACCAAATCATTTTATTTTGGGAAAATCTCTTGGAAACGAAATTCCTGAAAATATGATGAAGTCATTCGAAGATGGAAGGAATCTTAAGAAACAGTGGAGGAAGTCACAGCAATTGATAGATTGTTTTTGGCGTAGGTGGGTGAAAGAATACATTCCTCAACTGATGTGTAGAAAAAAATGGATTGATGACAATGATTCTATCAAAGATAATTATAGACGAAAATGCTCCAAGGAATAGTTGGAAACTTGGGGTAGTGCAGAAATTGTTTCCCAGACCCGATGGAAAAGTAAGGGTTATAGAAGTCAAAACCCAAACCGGACTATATAGACGGCATGTTTCAAAGCTGTGTCCCTTGAAAACAGAAGATGCTAATGACAATTAGATTCGCCATCAAGGGGGAGAATGTAACATATTCGACATTTAGAAGACACTGTTTATATTTTATTTTTATGGAGTTGCCTAGTTATAAAAGCGATTTGTCAGATATTGTCAAATATTGTAAATATTGTCACACATTTTGCCTTTTTCTCTGAATAAAACTATTTTGAAAGTCTTTTGTGACGACTATTTCATTTTGCCGACGACTATATTACAGCCACCAAATGAATTCTTTGGCGTTGGGCTCGTTAAGCGGTTCATAAATGAATTAAGTTATGAATAATCCTCATCAAAAAATAAATGAATAAAGTTATAAATAATTAACGATCCTAACTGCAAATAATTCATTTGGTGGCATTCATTCATCTCCCTAAGTTTATGTGCTCTTCCTCGTTCAAATAGATTATGTGAGCCGGCGGGGGCGAAGAGACCTCTATAGGGATGGAAATGTATTCCTGTTATCATCAACTACTAGTTGAGGTGAGTTCATCAAACTTCATACATGAAGCATCGATGAGAGACATTTTCAAGCGAAAAAGATTACCAGGAATAAACATAGAAAATAGAGGGGTGGAAGGGTGGGAAGTGGTAGAAAGTTGGCCAAAAAGTATTTCCTTTAAAAATTGGGTTTTTTGGCCCCTGAAGGAGCTTTGTGCAAAATTTGGAAGTTTAAGATTGAACTCAAGTGAAGTTTTGGATTTTTCAACTTAACCGCTCCCGCGAGTTTATCAATTTGTTTATTTGGTCAACCCTGAGGCCGGGCCCCACTAAAAAAGTATTCCACTCGGATTTTCCCGATGGAAAGACCATAACAAAGTGAGGGACTACAAAATCAAGCCTATAGGAGGCGTAAATTTTTTGCGATGGGGCCCAAAATTTTCGAGTAGTGCGCCTCAACCAAATTGTCTTCCGCTTTCTCACTTTCTAAACAAAATTATTATAATATAGAAATCGTCGAAAAAGTCGATAGACATTTTCTCTCCGTACTGAAGTGGGCCCTGCCCGATTTGAAAATATTTGGAATTTGGGGTTTTTGAGGGATGGACTTTCATCTCACCAAACGGAAGACGTATAGCTTCCCATCGCGATTTTAGACCCGCGGCTCTCTAACTATTATGGATAATATTCTTCCAGAAAAACTTTATAAAAAAGCTATGATAGAAGTGTTTCCTACTCTAAACGAAAAACAAAATTTCAAAGTTATTACATATTCAGGCCATCCTACCGAATATAAAACAGATGATAATTTAAGTAAATTTATTGACAACAATAAAGATAAAACTGAGGAATCTGATAAATCTGGAGTATAGAAATTAACTTGTCGCTCTTGTGCATTTTTTACATATGCCAAATAGGCAGAACATTAAAAAAACTATTGACAGAACATAGAAACTGTTTCGACAATTGAAGAACAAAACGATTTCGAAATATTACATACAGAAAACAAGGTTATAAACTCGACTTTCTAGAAAGTCTGGATATCAATAAATTCACGAAGTCGCAATTTTTGCTTGATGACCAGATTAACCTAAATAATTCTCCCTTGTTGAATTTGTTTTACTGAAGATTAAACAGGTTGGATGCCTGATATTACCTGCCTTGACTATTCAATATGATACATCGTGATTGATGAGTTCTCCTCCTGAAGAAGCTATTGTATAGCGAAACACGTGTCGTGGTTTTGTTCGTTTACTTTAAAATGAATTTTTATAAAATATCAGAAGCATCAAATCAAAATGTATCTTCTATCAATAGAATCTTCCATGACAACGACAAATGTTTTTCTTTTAGGATTGTTCATCGTCATTCTCATCTTCTGAATGGTCACGGTTAGAGGCCAATTACAAGTGAATCAATTGGTTGAAGCGTCCCTAAATGGGGAACGATAGATTTGAGAAAATTAAATGACATACATTCATCCGAAAAAAATATAGCTGGTAATTTCCATCGAATATGAATGAAATATTGGGGTTATGTGGAGCGGATGTCTATATAATTCAGTGGTTGTACAAATTGAATTTCAGTTTTTCATATGTAATGTGTGCTATGTGGGGATATTTCGAACAGTCCAATCAAACCCAAAGGTACAAATAAGGTAGTGGAAAGAATTCTGGCAAGATTATACGTCGTTCCAGATAATTGCACCTATTTATGTTCATAGCCACTGGAAAAATTATTCTCATTCTATTTGATCTCATGGAAATATTGTTCAGGAGTATATCCATATGTAAGTGAGTTTATTCAGTTTGAGCTTGAACATACAGTATTTGAACGTATAGAATAGAATTAGATCAGATACATTTGTTTGAATGATACATTATGGTACATATGTTAGTATAGTGTTAACAGGTATACCTAGTATTATTATATGATGTAACATGAATAAAACAGATAATTTACAAATAAGAAATACAGTATATAATAATAATATATATAAAAATAATAAATATTATGTACTTAGTAGTTCATATCTAGATCTCAAAATACAGCATAAGATCCTTAACTAATGTAAATAACTAATTTTGAGTCGGCGCCAAACAAACAAGCAAATTAATTAGGTAAGGCGTAAAATGATGGCATCGAGTTGCGCGGTGACATTCTGATGATTTTTTTGAAGTACTGCAATGATCTTCGTTGATTGTTCGTTTGGCGCCGACTCAAAATCAGTTACTTACATTAGTTTAGGAGCTTAGTTATTAAGACTGAGGAGGTTTATTTTATTTTTTACTTTTCAGTTCCGTATTTCGTCGGTTTAATTTTTTGTTGAAAAGTTTTTATTTTTCACTTTTTTGTAGCTGAAATCTACTAATTACTATCTATTTGTTTTTTGATTACTTCCAAAATACTTACTTACCCACCTTACTTCAACTTAAAAAATGATTATCTATGTTGAAAAACGAAACATTCTCAATTGAATATTGATGAAAATTTTTCTGTGAATTCTTTATGAGTTCTTAATAAGGCTAGAATAGAAAATCAAATAGCTATCTGAATGAAAATGCAAATTTTCAATTTCAGATTTTTTCTTTTGAGTTAGGGACTTTTCAGAATATCTATCAGATGTAGTTCAATTGTCCAGCGTGGCTTTAACCGGGGAAGTAGTTGTTTTCTTGTTAGACATTCAGTCCAGCGTGGCTTTAACCGGGGAAGTCATTCACATAATTCAATTGTTTTATCAATATTCAATTGAGAATGTTTCCCTTTTCAACATGAATACCCCACAAGAGGTTATCTTGACGATGGAAGATAGTGACTAAAGTTTATCTTTCAATCGCAGATGATTCCACATCTGATTTTATGAACATCCTGTTCATATTTTCAACAAATCATGATTATCTACTTTAATTATTATTGTTATATAATATAAATTATTTTTGATAGTTCTGGTTAGTTATGTCATTACTTTGTATATCATTCCATCCTCCCATAGAATATAATGATTGTGACGGATGTAGGAGAACAAAAATAATGACAATAGCGATCTGTCATTGTCAACTATATATGTGTGCCAATGTTCACAAGTGAAAAACCCATTATCCCATATTTTTTCTCCACAAGGGTGGATAATTCCAAATATGATCTACTATGAGGTATACCCTATCTAATTAAAAAAGAATCATCCAAATCGAAGAAGTTATGCCTGATAGAATCGGTTAACGGACCAGAATTCAGAGGGTCAGTGATCAATATCTTCATTTTGTACCCTTAGGGGTGGATTTCATCTTTTAAATTCAAATAGGACCATCTTCGGAGTACACCCTATCCACTGAAAAAACATTTATCGGAATCGGACGTCTCAGTAAAAAGTTATGCGTGGTCATACATAAAAAAAATATACGCGTCGACTAGAGAACCTTCTCCTTTCTGGTTTCGTCGGTTAAAAATAGAATAAGCCACCAGGAACAGGGCTTAAGTTGTGGAGCATTCTTCTGCATGACATCAATATTTCACTATGCAAATATTAAATTACAAAATTGTACGTACTTGGGAGGTATTGTACTTGAGAACGAAGATGCAGATGAGCATTGGTTTGAGCAATATGTTTTAAAACAAAAAAATAATAATGAGAAACAATTGAAAAAAAATTATGTAATTTTCATCAATTATGAAGAATTTTCAGAAATGGTTGATGGTGAATTATCATATAATGTTTTATATGTGATGAAATGTTTCATGCCATTTACGAACCATTCCTCAATATCTTATTGGGTGTCGAATATGGTCTACTGTATGAGCGAAGTTGACAAAAATATTTTTTCATAATACCTAGATCGACAGTACGTATTTCCTCGATCGACTTTGAAATAGAAAGCCTTGCATTTATGTATCGATGACATTGACAGGCCATAGACCGAGATAGATGGAATTACACACAAGAAAGTGAGAAAGAGAGAGACGAAGAGTGGGAGTAGATGTTAGAGCTTTGTGAGTATCCGAAAGAGGCGCTGAAGCGAGGAGAAGAAGTTAACCATGACAGCGTAATGTTCATCATCCTTTGCTGTTGTTGTACATATTACTAGAATTGTTTCCTTTCTGATGTACTCCTGTTTCTAATACCTACAATTCCATTTCATCGAAACATCATTTTCAAAATTGTTTGAATGTGTCAAATGTCATGACAGCGGCCCACTCGCTTTATTTATTTTTCCTAAAAAATCATCATTTCTTATTTCTTATTTTGCAACAAATATATTTTACAAAGTAGACCCAACAAATCCTATTTCGGCAGAAAGCTCTTGAAGAATACCATATAATGATGCAACAAAATTGAGGATGTTGCATTTTGAAAAGTCTAGTTATTGTCATTTGAAAATTATCATTTTCAAGAACTTGTAAAGAAGGCGATGGAACATCGACTATTAGTTCTCAAAGAATGCGCTGAAGTCTAAGGAATCGACTGGAAAAACGTTGGTTGATTTATTCCGAATGGTTCTGAAGTTAGGAATTCTTGGCGAATCCATAAATGTAACAGAAATGGAGGGTTGTGTTTATTATTTTGGGGCATCCTGTATATAAATAGAAATATTTCAAAATGTGCCTTATTATCGGACCTATCTTTTAAAAAAAGTCGATAGCTTGGAAAGAGAAAGTTATGGAGCTTGCACGCAGCCCTGGGTCACCCTGTATATACAAGGTGAGTCCGAATAAGACCGACAAACTCCGATTACAGATTCCTCACCTCATTTCGAGGTGAAAAGTTGCTATCAAGGTATGTCCTAAAATGCAACCCTCTGAGATACAGGGTGTCGAAAGTACGAAAAAAAATTAGATTTAATTTGTTTTCTCCAAAATACCTGAAGGAAAAAATTCGTTACACAATCAAGGTTTATCAACGTGCTAGTTTGAAGTTACAATTTCATTTTTTCGTAAACCAGTGGCGTAGTTACGATGGTATATGGTCATATGTTCCTTCAAATTTTCATGGTACAAGTGGATGGACAAATGAGCGTTTGACATCAGTTCGACCCATCCATACTCAACCCAAAAGTCATAACATTCCATGTGCCTGAAAGTGGAGGTTTCTGAGATTATTGAGAAAAACTGAGTAGAGACATAATTTCATATGTGCAATAATCGCATAATGCTAATTTCTTATAACATATCGGAATATGTGTCAACCTTCCGAACATTCTTCAATGTTGGAAGGATTGGAAACATAGTATGGGTGAGTCAGAATGAAACCGATAACTCCATATTTTCATTCATCATATCATTTGATCGAATCGATGTTGTGGATTCACTGATATGTTACCATGCTTTCTTGCATATGATTGTTTTGACAGATCAACTGACAAACAAACCCAACCTCAAATTCATAATACTCCACTTAGATAAGAGTTAAGGTATGAAATAATTTTTGCAAAAATCTGAAGATAAGTACTCTATTTGTTGAAGTTCATGTCGGAGTATCATTATCAAATCCATTTCTTAAAATATTATTCAATCAACATGTTTTTCATGAAGAAAAATAATTATTGTGTATTTACCTATATCTACTAAAATGATTTCTTTCGATTCGTGATAACTAGTTGCACAGTCGAGCCTTCCATGCTAGTTTGTGGTAGGCTGTTCAGTGCACCATTGATCAACGCATAAAACATACACGAAATTTGGAACTGAAAAGAAACGTAGCCTTTTCTTATTGTTCCCGATAGAAACACACTGATATATCGACACTCACATTAGACATAATTGCTCTAAATTCAGTAAACATCATTGTGGTGCGAATAGAAAAGATAATGTTACGGAAGAACAAATTCTTGAACGATTAGCAGCAGATCATTCTACCAGCACTCGGGCCATTTCGTATAGGTTGCAAGTGTCACAATCAACAGTAAGTCGGGTAGCACGCCAACAGAAGGTAGATTTTTTGTGCATGGTTTTTGAGGATGTATGAAGGAACAAACGACTTTTCAAGATATGTTCTATTCAAGAGATGGATATTTCAATAGTAAGAACAGCCATTTATGGGATGAACAAAATCCGCATGAAATGTTTCCAAAAGGCTACCAACAAAAGTTTTCAGTGAATATTTGGGTAGGAATGCGATTACTGCACATAGAAAATTATGTCTCTACTAAGGACATATCTTCAGTTTTTCTCAATTATCCCAGAAACCTACACATTTAGACACATGGAATGTCGAAACGTTTAGGTTGAGTATTGATGAGCCGTACTGATATCAAACGCTCATTTGTCCATTCACTTGTACCAAGAAAATATGAAGGAACATATGACCACATACCATCGTAACTACGCCACTGGTTTCGAAAATTTCAAATTTCAAATTCCAATTAGCACGTTGATAAGTCTTAATTAGATAACCAAATTTAAAATTTTTTTCTTCAGGAATTTTGGAGAAAACAAATTAAATCTAATTTTTTTTCGTACATTCGACACCCTGTATCTCAGAAGGGATGCATTTCAGGACATACCTTGATAGCAACTTTTCATCTCGAAATGAGGTGAGGAATCTATAGTCGGAGTTTGTCGGTCTCATTCTGATTCACCGTGTATATACAATGCTTCTCAAAAGTCCCCTCCCCCCCTCTTATTTTTGGAACGATTATACATAAACAAGTGAAATTTGGAAACTGAATATTGAAGGTTGTAAACTTCCCCACTAGTGATGATAGATGACGAAATCGTCAAAGATGACGTCACAAGGCCATTGTGAACAATAATTTTAAATGGAACCCTACGGCAAGCGACACCTCTTTTAAAAAATATCGAAAAAACCTATTCAATGATACTAATTTTGTTTGTGTTTTTGACAGTTTTAATGGCTCATTAGTAACATCAAAATTTAAATTCCATTCAGTATGATATTAATTAGTGATTTAAGAATCAGTATCTACTTGAAGAAATTGCTCGAAGTGACCTCCATTTACTTCCTGAGAGTGAAATATCCTATTTCTAAACTATTCTCGTACTTTTGCAAATGTTTCTGCGAAAACAGCCTCACATTCTGCAACAATACGTTGTTTTAAAACGTCAATATTGTCAGGTTCAGTGGCGTAAACCTACGATTCAAGGTACCCCCACAGAAAAAAAAAAACAAAGGTGTGAGGTCCGGTGATCGAACTGGCCATTCCGTTGAACCTCGTCGTCCAATCCATCTACCACGATACTCCTCATCCAAATACCGTCCTACTGCACCGTAATAGTGTGGAGGAGCCCATCCTGTTGGAATGTTATTTCGAAATTGCCGAATTCCTCTGAACTATCTTCCAAAATTTCAAGGATTAACGGTTTATTGCGTTTTGGAACAGCTCCAGATAAACCTCTCCAATTAAATTAGTGTTTAAAAAAAGAGGCCCAACAATGTGGTTTCCCAGGATACCTGCCCAAACATTCACCTTCTGGGGAAATTGTGTATGTGTTTCACGAAACAGGTGAGAATTTGCGTCACTCCAATACCTCACATTCTGTGTATTTACATTTCCATCTAGATAGAAAGTACTTTCATCACTGAAACAAATTGTTTTGACATAGTCTGGCTGTTGGTTAATTTTAGTTTCCATATTTTCACAAAATTCTAGTCTTCGGTCTGGGTCGTCGTCTGAGAGTTGATGAACCATTTTTTATTTGTATGGATGAAATTCGTTTTTTTTTTTCAACACCCTGTATACTGTATTTCGACTGACTCCACAGGTAGATGTAACGTGAGTTGTTAAAGAAGTAGGATTAACTATTACTTCTGCCAGTATATCAATTTTTTTCTTATGAGAAATTTGTGGTCTGCCAGATCGTTTCGCATCATCAATACTACCCGTTGTTTCAAACTTACGAAGAAGTTCCCTCAAATAAGTCCTCGAAACAGGGCGATCGAGAAACCTCTCATTACAAATGCGTTCTGCTGCATGAATATTTTGTCCAGTTTCACCAAGAATTAGGATCGCTGCTACTTTATCACCTAAAGCACGTACCATTTCGCTTCTCGAAGCACTTAAACGTTTGGCTCACAAAACTGTTTAACAAATTATTAAAATGTACAAAAATATTAAAAGTACCAAAAGCTGCTAAAACAGTTAAACGTTCGATCAACAATACATAAATTATTAAATGAACAAAAACTTGGACAATTACAAAAACGTCGAATTAGGGAGACTAACGGAAACGTCAGCTTATTTGACAACTATCCAGAGGCGGAGCTTGAATTTGGAATTTTAGTATTAACTGATTTAATTCATCACAGCTTTGCGTTTTTCAAAAGCGAGTTGCCAAAACTGCCATAAACACAAACAAAATTATTATAATTGAATAGGTTTTTTCGATACCTTTTAAAAGAGGTGTCGCTTGCCGTAGGGTTCCATTTAAAATTATTGGTCACAATGGCCTTGTGACGTCATCTTTGACGATTTCGTCATCTATCATCACTACAACCTTCAATATTCATTTTCCAAATTTCTCTTGTTTATGTATAATCGTTCCAAAACAAAGAGGGGGGGAGAGGGGACTTTTGAGAAGCACTGTATAGATGATTTATAAATATTTTCAATTTTCAGGAATTTTGTGGTGAGATGAAAATATTAAAACACGTTTAGTTTATTTTCCAAACTCAATAATGAACTGAACTGAGAACAAAGTCAAGCTCATACAAAGTACTCCAAGTCGAGCTTTCTATTTGAATGTATGAATCGAAAATTATTATACAAGTGAAAAAAATCTGAATCACAAATCATTTGCATAAGCCTAGGTAGTGGGCAGAGGCCCAAAGGGCTTCGTTTATTTTATTGCTTGATATTGGAATGGTTGGCTGTAGCTATAATCTGAGTCATAATTCAGTGGGGAGCCAAAACGGCACTACGGGAATCAGAATGGGAGATTAAGTGAAAAATTCAATATGTAGGAAACGAGACATTCAAATCCGGAACAGATCGTTACAGTTATGGATTTATGGCCTTTGTTATCTCCGGAACAATGCCATTTTGATGGGGATGATTGTCGTCGAGGGGTGCAATTACCAGGAGGGCGTCGATGCCACGCTACTGTTCATGACAGTTCAAAATGTTCATCGAATCGAATGAGTCTCATATTCTTTGTGGGGAAAATCAAACGTCAATCAAAACGAATTTCGAATTATCGCGGGTCATTCGGTTTTTGTTCTGTTCGTTCAGCTGTCGTGTGCAAAAGTTTGTTACCACCCTTGACGAAGTACTTGGCCGCTGTTGGTACGAATTCACTTTGTCGCGTGAATCGGACAGCATCGATGGAAAAAATCAAAAGAGAAGGGTTTTTGTTTTGAAAAATCATAAAATACAGAAAAATGAACGGAAAATTGCAGCTTCTATTCGATCGGAGCTAACTTTTTGTGCAAGAACATTCATTAGTGACACATTTTCTGATGAAATAACCCTCGAAATTCTGGAAAAAAATTATTAATAATTTTTTTTTTATAAGACAAGCTTTTATTCAAATGCACTGAAGAGTTGAAAAGAATTGCTTTGGATGTGTGCAGTTGGGGTATTCCGTGAGTTATAGATTCGAAAGCTTGTCGCGCAAAGTTATCAGTTCGAATACAAAAGCGACAAGCTTTTGAATCTATTACTCACGAAATAACCTACGTCACACATCCAAAGCAAATAATTCAACTTTTTAGTGCATTTGAATAAAAGCTTGTATTTAAAAAGGTTTTTTATTGATTATTTTATTTTGTAATTTTTAGTACTTAAGTAGGCATCAGTATTTTTGTTGAAGCATCGTTATTATGAGGCCTTTTTTCTGTACGTTCTGAGCTATCTAGTCCTTCAACGAGGAGACCATCTAAAGATTAACTCATCCACCATCTTGGAGTTGTCATGTTCAATTTATGAATTTGAACTGAAAATAAATAATTTTCGACTAAATTCATGATAGCCTACCCCAAAAAACCTGACATACCAATTTTGTCAGAAAATTCACAATATCCGACCCCAAAAACCCCCACATACCAATTTTGAATCGAATCGTACCATAATCACAAAACTCGTCCGCCATCTTGAAGCCGCCATTTTCTTTTTTTCTCAAACAGAAATTTCATATTGCATTATCACCGGAATTATGAACACCCGCCAAATTTCAGCTCAATCGGATGTCGGCAAGTGCTCCAAAAATGAATTGAAAATTTTGAACCGGAAAGAATGGCAGAATGACATAATAATAATATATAACAATAATAATATACATAACAATAATTTCTAGATACATTTGGAGAAAGAAAAAAAATTAAACCTGTCAATAGGTTACAAGATTGGCATAAACCATTCTTACTATTGCACCTCAAAAATGATAATAAATGAAAAAAAAATACGAAGAAAGAGAAAAAATACCCAAGTAGCACAGAGTCATAAAATTAACATAATGACTTCTATAACGTCTTAAAGACCACGTATTTGTAATGTTTTAGAACCAAAAAGTTAATGTGCGTTTTATAACCTTTAGGCGTCGCTATGACGTCGTGTAGTAGATATAACGAGAGTACAATAAAGAATTCTCAAGATGAGTTGTAATGTGGTTTGTATGTAAATAAGTTGTATGTGTCGTTAAGTAGAACTTAAGAGCAGTTGCTGTGACGTTATTATGACTATGAACATATGTGGTTCAAATGAATAGATTTTTGAAACGTTTCCACGACTACATATTGTACTCATGTAATGTACTTTTATCAACTGATGAACTTTGGTCGTAATGATTACATTATGTATCTATGGTTAGATTATTTTTGTTGGTAATGTTATTTTTCTTGGTTAGGTATATTGTGTTTGTATGTGGAATATTCAGTTACATATGAATAATTAAAATGCCAAAATCAAAATCCAATATGCCCTACAAGAGAACTGGAGCATATAGATAAATTTTTGAAAAAATATAAAGAGGAAGGGGTGCCTACCCCAAAATCAACTCAGTCTATCGGGACACTGCAAAAAAATGAAGTTCATCCAGTCCCAGATGAAAATGTACCTGGAACAAGTTCAGAACCAACCTCAAAGAGTATCACTGTGGAAAGTGCTTTTGAAGGAGAAAGTATGGATGAGGGTGATGAAGAACACTTAGAAAAATGTTTCGTTTTCAATTAAAAATTGAGGAACTGGGCATTAGTTCACAAAATTCCGCATACTGCATTGAATGATCTGATGAATATTATAAAATCTTCAACACAAATTGGAAATTTGCCTAAAGATTCTAGGACATTACTGGAGAGATAAATACAAAATATTCAAATATAACTGTTCAACATAACCTCTATTGTAAATGTCAGTGTATATCTTCTTCTGTTTTGATTTTTGATAGCGTTACGACGTTATTACAACAAAACTTGCTACTAGTGGTCACAGCGACTACATTACAACTTTTTTATGTAAGATATTACGACGTCTTTCAGACACTCGTAAACTATTCTATGATAGTACATACCGGAGTAATTACAACTTTTCGACACTAGGACGGCATCCATGTTTTTCGATTGATTGATAACATCATTCTGGTAGCCATATTGGAACAAAAATATTTAAAATAAAAAATATGGGACCCTGGGTGTTATACCAATTTAAAAATCATTGGAGATGTGCTAATCAAGTATCTTTCGTAATATGGTCTACATATTTCGACGATTAATGAGAAAAATTGATGAAATATATTTTTTCTGAAATGAAAATAAATATTTATCTCTCTTCATTTTCGAAGCGCATGAATTTTTAGTGAGTAGAATTGGATTTTGATCGTAAAAATGGATTTGCTTGGTCACTAGAATTTCAGAACATTTCTAAAAACACATAAATGAATCATTTTTATCTCGATAACTATCACGGCCATTTGTTGTTAGGATGATCGGTGTAGGACATTACCACAGAGTATCATGAACATGTAAAGGAAGACTGAATTATGTATTATATTATTATTATATAAAATCTTTTGATATGGTATACATATTGTAATACTATATTAGAAAGATTTATGACCTTCATGCATAATGACTACACTAAGACCACAGAACGACGTAATAATAATATTCAATCCAACCCTTATGCGACTGCCTTATATAAGTCTATATCGGCAAGTCATTACCACTACTTTATAACGTCGATGTGACGTCGCAAGAGTGCCTTTTTGTCGTATTGGCATACATAGCGACGTCTCAGCATATTACAAGACATAAGTCATGGACTTTTGCGAAAGGTCTTGTAGACGTATGTACAACCGAATTATGACCTCTGTGTGCTACTTGGGTATATAGACGTGAAATTAATTATAATTGTAATAATTATGATGAAGGGTGTTTATTCCATTGTTTTCTCGATGAAGATTTTATCAACTACAGCATGAGACATTATTAAAACAATTTTAGAATAAAATCAAATCATGAGATCCACTCCCATACATATAAAAATATACAAACACTATATGGATGTTGTTACAATATTAAATCAATAATGGTATAATGATAATGTGAATAATATAAAACAACAATGATAGAGAGAAAAAGAAAAACATTGAAGAATACAGAACAAAAATACAATATGAAAGAGAATGAATGAAACTTACAAAAATAATAGGTGATAATTATTATAGTGGAGAACACATATATATTTAATAATGATGATTATTTGATAATAGATTTTGCTTGTAACAATTTTTGAAACACAAAATAGATTCAGATTGGAGGATCGGCGGGAGGTCATTATATAACTTTGCGATGGTATAAGTAAAAGATCGCTTGAAATGCATAAGAACGAAGCAAGTTAAATAATAGCTTGTAAAATGGATTGAAGGAATGTATAGAGGTGCAAAAAAGTTTGCCCCGACAAACTCAGGGGTACATACAGAAATTTCAAATAGATGGCGCAGAAGTCGTGAAGATTCAACAATTTATTACAATATCTGTGGCATTTCCCAATTCAAGGAGGCACAAATACACGAATGATGACATTTCAACCTTGCCCCTATCATCAATCAACCTGATATATGAGACTTGTTCGTTTGTCAGCTGATTTTTGAAGATTCTGAAAAGGAAGAGACTGATGAAATATGCGAGAAAAACTAATAATGTATCAGATGAGCCCTACGAGGTCACCAAGTTATTTTGTTCCGATAACTATCAGTGATCGATTTTTCGTGAGGGCATTGAGTGAGTTCTTTCTGATAGCTATTGGTTATCGGTCTCTTGAAGTGAAACTACTTTGGGCATAATATGAATAGAGTTTCAAGGTCGAATTTGAGTACAATGTTTCAAATGAAACGCTTCTGACGCAAAAAAGGCGGAAAATAAGTACTTGGCCAGAGAGAGAGAGAGAGAAAAAAGAGAGAACAATGCTATATACCTTGCAGGGTTCGTTTTTGTTCTCCACTTTGTGCCTTCATTCGTTGTCTTGCATTTTGTAGTGAGAGTGTGTATATTGATTCTTTATGTTCTGGATACTAGGAAAACATTTCATTGGTAGTTAACTGAATCAATAACACCTACACCTAATAAATCATTCATTCGAATATTGCGGAATTAATGGTGATTTATTAGAAACAAACAATGCGCTCAAATTATTTAAATATACCTCATCAATACCAAACTCAATAAATCGAAATGCATAATATTCTCAAAAAATCGCAGTTAATCCACCGACACTCACTCTATACAACAAAAATGTTACATTTACCTCGAAATCACTTCTTGGGGAATGATATTTGACCAACAACTCAACTGGAAATCAGACATCAAGCAACCCACTCTCTCGTGTCGAAAGAGACTCAACTTTCTGAGTTACCTAGCCCATAAACAATGGGGAGCAGATGGATCGATCCTACTCACTCTGTATAAAGCACTTATACCCTCCAAAATTGACTATGGCTGCATGGATATCGTGATTTCATAGAAATATATTCAGATCCCTCCAAAACAAACCTCGGAGTAGTAACACCTGATACAACATCAACATATAAACTTTTTGCAATTACCTCTCCAAGCAGTACGTTTCGCAAATTCATGTGGTTCCAAAAAGTTCATGATAATATCAGATTCACTGAGCTCATTTCAATCACTACGTCGAATGTATGTCACCCACTCGATAGAAAGGTTAATCAAACGTTTCATTACATCCAATCATCGGATAAACAAGTAGTTCTACCTTGGGTCCCTTTCACATATAGGAATTCCTGGAAATGAAATAGCCGACGTCAGAAGCAATCAATAATGCAAATCAGGTAGCAGTTCACACCTCCGATAGATATGAAATCAAATATAAAAAACAAGTTACTGAACATTTGGAACACTCAGAGGCAAACATCATAATCAAAACTCCTAGAAATCAAACGTTGGACCATGAAAAAACACGTTGATGAACAGAAGAGAACGGGTGATAAAGACACGACTACGCTTAGGACACACGAGACTCAGCCATGGATTCTGTTATCTGGACAAAATGAACCAGTATGTGACATTTGGTCAACAGGGAAACATATTATAGTGCAATGTCCCATGTTCCAGATCTGCCCAACTTCAATGTTAGACTATAGTTATAGTAACAAAATATTCCAACTTTTGAATAATATGAATTTGATCAACAAACTTTACCGTATCATAAAAACCACCGCTAATGATCAAAAGGGTTGAATCGGTTATTTGTAACAAAAACAGCTGTTTCATGTCTCAGTATGACTATGTGGTTTTCCCTACACTCGAATCTCTTCTTTCGAAAACTAGTATAATTTAGCAAAGAAAAATATATGGAACAAAAAAAATATACATAGCTACAAGCTAGTACCATCACATTCAAACCTGAGAAGTTTCTTACACATAGTCGTTGGCATAACCACTCCATGCCAATGAAAATTAAGCTCCTAATACGTTCCAAGTGACGCCACAGAAGAATAAAGAGAAAGTCACCATCCTCCTACCGTGTTTCATGGTTTCATGGTGGGTGTAATGTTCTGGAAAGGAGGATCAGAACTTTTACATACAATGTTACTTTTTTCTAGAAGCAGTTGTTTTGAATTCATGTGTGCAGTTCACAAATAAGTTTATTCTACGTTCATGCAGAAAACAAAACTTTGTTAAACTATATTCAGTGAAAAAACTGGTTTTTCATTGCACTAGTGCAGAAAAAAAATCTTGTAATCATATGTCATTCTACTACAGCGTTGTATTACGTTTTAAACATTTGCATATTTTATATTATTTTTGATCATATTTATTACATACTGGATTACGAAATTACTAGAAAATGCAATTTACCTATTGAAAATAAGTTAAATTGTTTCTAACATATTAGTTCCTAACTTTCTCGAAGCAAATCGATAGTGCTAATTAATTATTAAATATTTTGCTATTAAATTAAGCTTTTTATTTTCCTACACTTAGTGCCACCTGAATAAAACGTATTTTGGTTTCTGTAGAAATGTACGATAGTTATTTATGCAACAAGTGTGTTGATTGCACTCGACGTAAAATTTTTCAACGAGGCATTCAGGCCGAGTTGGACAACACGTTATTAATTATTCAATTTATTAATATCACTCCAAGAAAGAAGTGTTGAGTATTGCTGCAGTAAATGGATTTGATCTATTTTCCTAGACAACATCAGAGAATATCAGATTTGTATTTTCAATTAAACTCACAAATAGTAGTTTATGTAACAAGTACGCAAAATGAGGCTTTCGCGGACGAACCTTAATGTTTACGGACGAGGCGCTAGCCGAGTCCGTAATATTATGATGAGTCCGCGAAAGCCATTTAGGTACGTGTTGCATACTATATTTTGTTGCATAAGCTTTCCAAAGAATGTTTGATATAGGAACTAGGATTTTATTTCTGCTATCAATTCGCAAATATATTTTTAGGCAGCACCGGCAGAAGGCCGTGTAAAATATCGAATCAAATTATTTATCACCGATGTGTCAAATGTGAAATATGTCAACTAGTCAATAACATTTTCGTTTGTTGTTATGTTCTCTAATTGTGTTTTCAGTCATGTTTTCAAGGATCCAACTATACTAACGTATTATGGGGATATATATAGTTGAATATAATAAACTTGTAAGTAAATATGACAACCATGCAGAAAAATACTCCAAATTCGAAAGAAAATTGCAAATGTATTCAGTATACAATAAAATCCTGTTTTCTTCTAGTTTGACATTCGAATCGTGAAAGTTAGATGTCGCCCACTTCGTGGTTATCCTGAATAGTAAGTGACATCTGGAATAAATTGAATATAAATTGTTTTCATCCAATAAATGTCTGAAGGTTTACGTGTGAAAATCTAAAATTGATTTGGACCCAAACTAAACCATTATTCGTATATTCTTGTGGGTGGATTATTTCTTGTTTGAATTTACTATCATTTTGTTTGCGATTGTTCGAAGAAAGAACGCGTAAAATTCATCATGTTTGTACCTACCGCAACAATAACCACTGGCAATTTTATTCAGAAAAAATCGAAATTTCTAGTTCTTCGGCGGCAAGATGTTATTGGTTCATGGTTTTTATAGTATTTTTAAACACCCTTCAATGTTTAGTTATGTTTTATGAATGAATAAAATTCAGTTCGTAAAGTGTTGCCATGGCGACACTTCACGTAAAAGTCCGTAAAAGTAGCATTTTACGGATTTTTCGTAATTCCCAAAGTTGCCATTTTGGGGAGCGTATACAAAAAAATATATTTAAATGAATAAAATTAGTGAGAAATGATAAATACTGAAATTATATCATTCCTTGAAATTGTATCAACCATGTTTGCTTTACTACTTGTTTTTTTACATCAATTTAACTTTTTTGTGTACTGAAGCTATTAATGTTTCACTACTCCATATTTTCCACCTGTAAAGGGGTGCAATGCTCATTGGAAATCTTTTGTTTTGGCGCTCTCAGCTATTGCATAAACCACAAAAAACTACAGCACCCCTCGAGACGTTTAGTTCTCCAACCAGAAGCAACGATTGTTTTCGTCTCTAGTCAAGACGTTCTTTGCATCAAATGGCGACTCAATCTTGTCAAGATGTTTGAGAGGTCGTCACGTAAATATTCAAGATGGAAAAATAGTTCGTAGTTCCAAAGGGAATACACAAACAAGTGTCAACCCACAAACAAGTGTCAACTTCAGTGGGACATTCATGTGCTTATTTGCTACTTGTAGTCAATCACTGTAACCTGTAATTCATATGTAAACACCCGCAAATAAACACTATTCTATTCTATTCTATTCTATTCTAAAAAAAAAAATAATTCAAAATGAATATATTACTAGTTTCTATGTAAAAAACGGATGGAAAAAACTTTCAACATCATTCCCCCCGTGGATGCGGACTTGGGCCTCACTAAATTATCACTGTTGTGTTTTCGAATAATTTGTATTTCTCAGGGGACCATGGCACAGTTCACAATGACAAAAAATGCCCCAATATTCTTTTCTTTCTGAATTCCTCATTGAATCAGTATCAGAAAACAAAAGTTCTCGCCTCAATCACTATTTCTTTCCAGGTGATAAGAGTTTTCGAATCGTACGTTTTGGACAACTCTACATTTTCGTAGTACGAATAAATATATTTTTTCGAAACGTGTTGAATAAATTTCCTCCAATTGTTTATAATTGGTTCCTATAGATTAATATTGGAATAATGACTTACCCAAACGTACCGAGCAAAGGAATTTCTAGTTTATTATTTCACTACAGATTGTGAAGAAAATGTATATCATCATCACCTTTCCTTAGGTTGAAGTATTTTTTGTGTTTTCCATATCTATGTGAAACAATTTCCCCCATGAATAACATTTTAGTCCAATGAACTTTTTCATAGATTCACATCCAATTACACCTTCCTGTAATTTCTAAGAACTGAACAACAGAATGAACTATTTCCAATATGCCACTTTTATATTTATTGATCAATGCCAACATAGCTCATTCATATTTTTTATGGGAAAATGCCGTTCGCTGGCAAACATATTTTAATGCTCCGCTAAAACGGGCATTTACATCCGAAACATTTTTTTCCCCGCGGAAAACAATCAATCAGTGTCCAAGTTTACCTCTTAACGTCTTTCCCAGAAAGTTTGTGAACACTCGACATGAAACATGTTTCGTCTGGAGTACTTTCGAGAATGTAATGTATATCTTTTGCAGTGGACATTTTGCGATCGCATTACGCAGACCGCGAAAATTCACAGATCACTTTGGTGGTTTCGAATGCTATGATTGATGAGGAAGGTGAGCTACACAGATTGTAGGACACACTTTTATCACCATCAAAACCTCATATTCCAATTCTTGGTGAACAAATCGCAGACAGAAATTATAAGTTTGAACAATCCTGCAATCGTTACAATGATTGCCCTCAGTGATTGAATCAAATATAAGTCGATATTACAAAAAATTAACATTAGAATTTGAGTTAGGTAGGACTGACTAATTTTTTTCTGTACACGAATTGAAATGAGAGAATAATATTATTCATATTTCATATATTCGAGAACCAAAGTTCTGGAAATATATGGAATATCTCAATGAATTATTTAGTTTTGCTCTTGACATCCCTTCTCGAATAAAGTATTATGATTGTCTGCAAATGTGAGAGTTTACTTCTTCAAGGAATCATAAGACAGAAACGAAGGGTACTTTCCATCACATTCATATTCTAGAGAGGAGGAGACAGCAATTACACAACTGTTTACGATGATAATAATAATAATATAATAATAATAATAATAACGTTTATTGAACAAGCTCACAAGTTCCTATGTTTACAATTCAACGTTGGAATATATTGCGAGTGTCGAGCACTTATAAGAGATAAGCACTAGTCACTGTGTGCGATAAAAAAAAATATATAAATGTAAATGTTTCAGTTTTATGATAATATAAGTATAAGGTACAAGCTATATAAAATATAAAATGGTACGAAAAGTAAAATGACAATAAATATATACGTATACACAGTATAGGATGTAAAATGGAAAATTTAGTTGAAAATATCAAATATAATCTAAAATATAAAAGTATAAAAGTTTGGGATATGAATATTTTGTTTTCAGTTATTTTTGGGGTCTATAATTTTTTCTATTGTTGTTTTATTACCTGATACGAATTTTTTTAGGAGTATTTTGATTTTTTTTGTGGAATGTATATTTTTAATTTCGAACGTAAGCGAGTTTATAATTTTGGGGCCTAAGTAGTTTAAACTTCTTTGTCCAACAGTTTTATTCATGTGTGGAACAGAAAAGAGGGTTTTTGATCTGGTGTATCTGGAGTTGTGAGCGGTTTCTAGAGTGTATTTATTTTTGTATAGGTGGTTGGCAGCATTATAGAAATATATTTGTCTTGGATTAAAGAGCTTAATTTCCTGGAGTAATTTTTCCGAAGAATATGTATGGGGTTTTCTTAGAATAATTTTGTAAAAAGGCTTGAGTATATTTTCTAGCGGAAGCAGATGAGTTTTCAGTATTCCACCCCATGCAATATTCCATAACTGAGGTGTGGTACTACCAAGGCATTATACAGGGTAATTTGGTCATTTTGATGGAGAAAATTTCTGGATTTATAGAATGAATAGATTAACGATCGTAGTTTTTCATGATATATTCTATATGGGTCTCCCACTTTAAGTGGCTGTCAATATGAATACCTAAGTATTTTACGCTCGTGGCTGAGTTTATCTCGATAGTTTTGTGATTGTCCACGATTTGTAGATTTTTTAAATGTGGTAATTTTTTTTTATATGAGCTGAAAGTTATAAAAAACATTTTTTCAAAATTTATGGTGAGCAATTGATTTTTGAACCATTTTTCAATTTGAAGAAAATCTTTTTCAACTCTAATTTTAATCTTGTCCCAATCCACATCGTTATAATATATGACCGTATCGTCTGCGAAGGTGATAATTTTTCCAGCTGTATCCAGAAGGAATAGGTTATTCACGTATAGTATGAATAGCAAGGGACCCAGAACGGTTCCCTGCGGTACTCCGTATTTTGAAGTTCCTGGAGTGCTGAAGGTTCCATTTATGTTCACGATTTGTATTTGGTTTTCTAGATAGTTCCGAAATAGATCTAGTTGTAAGCCCCGTACTCCAATATCCTCTAAGGATTTGATTAGAAGCGAAAAACTCACTGTATCGAAAGCCTTCGCTAGGTCTAGAAATACGGCTATCGATGGTTTCTGGTCATCCAGGTCACAATAGATTTTTTCCATCAGTCGTGCTATTGGGTCTTGGATTGAGATACCTTCTTGAAATCCATATTGCTTTTCCAGATATGATCTTATACTTCTTTAGATAACACCAGACTCTTTGTTTGATGATTTTCTCGAATATTTTGGCAAAACTGGATATTAGGATATAGGTCGGTAGTTTGTTGTAGCTAATTTATAATTTTTTTGTATATTGTTTTACCACTGAGATTTTGAAGATTGACAGGACTTCTCCAGTATCGATTATAAGATTAATGAGAAATGTCAGTGGTTCTGCAATGAAATGTAAAATTTGTTTTAGTGTTTCTGCCTTGATATTATCATAACCGGTTGCTTTCTTATTTTTTAGATTTTTAATCACTTCTTTCATTTCTTTTTCATTTGAGAGATAGAGAGAATGTGTTAGGCGTTTCCTTGGTGTTTTATAATTTACATCTGGAGTTATCTTTTCTGCGGGATTTTCGCCCATGTTAATGAAGTTTTCATTAAATTTTTTTGATACATCCAGTGGGTTTGTTATAAGTTCGTTTTTGTTGTTTTTTATCATAGTAATAGTCGTTTTGTTGGAAGATTTTGATTGCAATGTATTTATTGCTTTCCAAATGCCAAGTTGATTATTTTCATTATCGATTATTAGTTTCCTGTAGTATTCAGCTTTTCTTATTTGGATGAGTTTTCGAATTTTTTAATTTTTGGGTTAATTTTGTCAATGAAATAATTTTTTTTTGGTTAATTGATTTAACGATTCCAGGTGTTATCCATTGTTTTCTTTTTTGTTTATCATTTGGTATTCGTTTCGTAACTGTACACTTTTCAATGCCATCGGAGACTATTTTTGAAAATGAGTTTGCACTATCTTCAACCGTGTTTTGTTCATAAACGCAACCCCAATCTGTATCGTTCATAGTTTGTTTCAACTTTTTGTAGTTTATGTAGGAAATTTTATTTTGTTATTTATTTACAATTTCTGTTTGGGACAATAATTTGTAGAACTATCACAAAATGGTCTGTTATATCAGTAAGCACCACTAGTGGTAGGGTGTATTCAAGGTCTGTTTTTGTTTTTAGGAGAATATGGTCTAAGCATGATTTTGTGTCACCTTGGACACGGGTATAATTGAGAGATAAGTGCCATGTGAAGTGGAATGAATAGAAAAATCGAATTTAAACGGTTTTCTTCACATAAAGGATTCAATATAAAATTGAACCAGAGAAAGGTAGATCTCAGGTGAAAAACAACTACTTTCCTGGCAAATACCACGCAGAACGTTGAATGATATTCACCTGAAAATCCATGCATACTTCCATATAATATCAATGGACATTGAATGCAAATGTTTCTTTCTGATAAGCTCGATTATGTTTAATTTATGTCGTGTTCACCTAACAATCCGCATACCGGTTTCAGGCTTCTTGGCCCCATCAGTACGGAGTAGTCAACCAGCCAAAGGTCCAAAGAACTCTGGCTGAAGTGAGACACAACGTAAACAAACCATCATCGATCTTTAACACCTATAGGTACGCCGGAAAGATAAACTTTAACTGGCGGTACCTAGTGACAGAAAGAAACACTCCGAAAATCTCCACCTCGATAGGTTTCTAAATAAAGATTCCTTCTCGGTAGAGGCAAGCCCGTCTAGCATATAGTGAGAGATAAGTGCCATGTGAAGTGGAATGAATCGATTTTCTATTCATTCCACTTCACTGGCACATCTCTTATGCTAGACGTACCTCCTGAAGGAATCTTTGTTAACTATCAAAGTGAGGATTTCGAGTATTCTTTCTGTCACTAGGTACCGCCAGTTAAAGTTATCTTTCCGCACTAATGTACAAGATCGATGATGGTTGTTTACGTTTGTCTTCACTCAGACCAGACGCTGGCTTTATCACGATGCAAGAACCGAAATTCTTAGGCAGACATAAATTAAACAGTAATCGAGCTTATCGAAAAGAACATTTGCATTCAATTCCATTGATATATGGAATATGATTTCAGGTGAATTCATTCAACGTTCTGCGTATTGCCGAAAGTATGTATTTCTGGTTCAATTTATATTGAATCCTTTATGAAGAAACCGTTAATTCGATTTCATTCATTCCACTTCACTGGCATATCTCACTATATCTGACGGGCTTGCCACTCCTACTGAAGGAATCTTTCATTTAGAAACCTATCGAGGTGGGAGATTTTCGGATGTTTCTTTCTGTAACTAGGTACCGCCAGTTAAAGTTTATCTTTTCCGGCGTACCTATAGGTGTTACAAGATCGATGATGGTTTGTTTACGTTGTTCCACTTCAGCCAGAGTTCTTTGGACCTTTGGCTGGTTGACTACTCCGTACTGATGAGGGCCAAAAGCCTGAAACCGGTATGCGGATTGTTAGGTGAACACGACATAAATTAAACATAATCGAGCTTATCAGAAAGAAACATTTGCAATCAATGTCCATTGATATTATATGGAAGTATGCATGGATTTTCAGGTGAATATCATTCAACGTTCTGCGTATTTGCCAGGAAAGTAGTTGTTTTCACCTGAGATCTACCTTTCTCTGGTTCAATTTTATATTGAATCCTTTATGTGAAGAAAACCGTTTAAATTCGATTTTTCTATTCATTCCACTTCACATGGCACTTTTCTCTCACTATATGCTAGACGGGCTTGCCACTCCTACTGAGAAGGAATCTTTTATTTAGAAACCTATCGAGGTGGGAGATTTTCGGAGTGTTTCTTTCTGTCACTAGGTACCGCCAGTTAAAGTTTATCTTTTCCGGCGTACCTATAGGTGTTACAAGATCGATGATGGTTTGTTTACGTTGTGTCTCACTTCAGCCAGAGTTCTTTGGACCTTTGGCTGGTTGACTACTCCGTACTGATGAAAGCCAAGAAGCCTGAAACCGGTATGCGGATTGTTAGGTGAACACGACATAAATTAAACATAATCGAGCTTATCAGAAAGAAACATTTGCATTCAATGTCCATTGATATTATATGGAAGTATGCATGGATTTTCAGGTGAATATCATTCAACGTTCTGCGTGGTATTTGCCAGGAAAGTAGTTGTTTTTCACCTGAGATCTACCTTTCTCTGGTTCAATTTTATATTGAATCCTTTATGTGAAGAAAACCGTTTAAATTCGATTTTTCTACGGGTATAATTGTTTATCATGGATTCATATCCAAACTGATTGAGAATATTCAAGGACTCTGTGGCGTAATCAACTTTTTTAAGTATGTCAATATTTATATCCCCCACAATTATTTCATAATCATATTCTTTATTTTTTGATTCAAGAAACTCTTGCAAATGCATATTGAATCTGAATGGATCTACTGATGGCGATCTATATAGTGCCATCACATGAATGATTTTGCTATAGATGTGGATCTCTAGTTTTGTGACTGCGACGTCACCTAATTTAAAAATGGATGAGTTGTATGGAAGAGAACTCTTCAAGTATATAATAGTGCCATCATTTTTGTTAGGGTTAGCTTCATTATAAAAATATCATATCCTACCAGTTTATATAGATCAACGTTTTCAATTCGGTATGTCTCAGTGAAAATTATGTAGTCAAATGTACTGCTTTGTTGACTCAGGAATACTTTCATTTCCTCAAAGTTTCTGTGTATACTTCCAATGTTATTGTGCATCATTTTGAAGTTTGCATTTCTTTCATTTACTGACAGGATTTGACTGCATTGTTCTGAATCATTTACAGTTTCAGTGTGAATTCCATTGCATTGGAAATTTCGGATATAGTTATCCATAGCGAAAACAATAATATATAAAATTTGTAAAAGCCTCAAAACTATATATTCATTATTTAAAATGTCTTGGAAAAAAAGAAGAAAACGGCGATAGTTTCGGTATACCTTTCTTTGCAGCTTGTTTCCCAAGGGAGTTGCACTGATTCATTGGTATTTCTAGTGAGGGTCATCACTGGGTGTCTGAAGTGCAAATATCTCTACCACCTTATTTTAATGCAAGATGTGAACAGATATTTTCTGTAACATAGAGCCAAAGCACCAATTCTCATTACCATAACTTAAAAACTGTGGGAACCGCTATAAAAAGGTTCACCCCCATTTCATCCCTTTAGGGGTTGAATTTCTGAAAATAAGTATGTTTTTATATGTTACAAAACATAACTTCAGAACTAATGGAACCTTCATACAAATTCTCACCCCTCATTTCAAACCTTGAGGGTTGAATTTCTAGAAACACTAAAACAAGTATTACGTCATTCGTAGAAAAACCTCTAACTGAATAACAAACGGACTCGTACTATACAAATTTTCAACACCCATTTCCAAAAACCCCGAAAAACGTGCTCCTTTGTTCGAAAACAAAAGCAAGAATACCAATTCTAATGACAAAACTAACTTCAAAACACATGCTACTTTCACTTTCACCCCCACCCCTTCTCGCCCCTTCTCGCACATTTTCAACCCTTCAGGGATGGGATATAAAAAAAAACTTTCTTTAGTGGTTGCCTATATCATCAACGCTGTCGAAATTTCAGCTTTTTAGGTCGAGTGGTTTGATCGTATGTCAGTCAGTGAGTCAGGACATGTAATGAGATTTCTACTTCCAAGAGAGAAAATTCGATAAAAATTATACATACGTAAAAGTAGTCTGGGATATAATACCGAAATGAAAGTCCTGGGCAATTTGGATACAGGCCTCGTAATGGAAAATGAACGATTATTAGCTGATTCAAAAGCCATAGTCTATACTCATATGCTGACTCTCACTGAGTCTATATTTCAGTATATATCAGTTCGATGCTTCGCAAATTCTGCTGTACTACACAAATGCATCCGTTCATTGTTGATGAGCTTCACTGTGATGCATAACAAGTACTGCAAACTACATCTGCCAATACACGAACTGGGCTAATAGATTAAATAATTCAATATTTCAACATGGTTCAGTTTGATGCTTCTCGATACCGAAATACGAACTATAGGTCCATTTCTTCCAAATACATATTGTATACTCTGCCATCTTTGGTTTATATAGTTAATCGATTGTTCAATAGCTCACAACTCTCGGCAATAAATATTGGATGTAAACGCTGATTCTATTTCAGAGGGCAAATTTGGATTTGATTCAACATAGTAGGCTGCTTCACTCAACAATATTGTCGTGATCAGGGATTTTTCTCGACTGACTGGGAAATTTTCATCTGATGAATGGAACATTACCCTTTTAGAAAAATGTACAAACTAATTCAAAACCGAAAAATATGGAAACAAAAGTGGACAGTTGAAATAAAAAATGATGATAATTCAAAAATAAACTCACATTATTTAAAATCCAGATTCCTGTATGTTGATAACCTTGCCCAGCACACTTCTCAAACCACCACTTCCACTATTTCTACCTATTGCCATTTTTTGGTCAATCTTCGACGATGAGTTATGTCGATGACTTCGGAAAATGATATTTAGAAATAAGAATGATATTATTAGTTTCTCACCGTCGTTGAATGGAATAGAAGAATTAATTATGAATATTCTCCCGTCCGAAAATCCATAAGTTCAAAGTGAAATATTTGGTATATTCCAAACCATGCAACTCATTTTTCTTCCGATTACAGCTACACCCAAAGAACAACTGCTTATACTATCTGCCTGGACTGGTTCTTACTACTTTGGATGTCCATTTCCCGAACTAGATCATTTCTTCATTGTAGATTCCTTGAAAAATAATCAGAACTTACAATTATATCAAACAAGAGAGCCATGTGAAGTATAATATTAGAAAACAAGGGACTTTGGAGTCTTCTTCAGAACGAATTCAATATACATTGAAACGAGTGGCCACAAGCGAAAAACAACTTCTTTCCTGGGAAGAACCATGCAGAACGCTGAATGATATTCACCTGAAAATATATGCAAACTTCCATTGAAAATGAAAATTGATTGCATCTGTTTCTTTCTGATAAACTTGATTAAGGTTCAATTTATGCTAGGTCCGCCTAGGAATCCGCATACCGGTTCTCGGCTTTGGGCCCTCATCAGTACGGAGTAGTGACCAGTCAGAAATCCGAAGACCTCCGGTCGAAGCGAGACCCAACACAAATGAAGAAAACATCATCAAGATTAAATCACCTGTAGGTACGCCTGAAAAACTAACTTTCAACCGGCGGTACCCAGTGACAGAAAGAAACACTCCATACTATTCCCCTCCCCTCCCCTAACCCTCCCCTACCCTCTGGGCATTGAATGTCATCGAAGTCATTTTTGCAATAGAAATATTCAATAAATAATTAATTAACCAAAATACAATTAAAATACACCCCATTAGTTAAAAACAGCCACAAACACCAAAAGAGCTTGATAGTCCCGCAATCATTGAAAAACCTCCAGCATTATCTGTGTCATGATCCAATCCCCGCACATACTGGCATCCCAAATTCAAATGAGTTTCGCTCTAGATTTTTCCAATCAACATGTAATTCAAATTGAAAATCCTCCGGATCGACTTGCAGCTGGAACTTTTCAATAAAAGCGTGTATCCGAAGTAGAAAGAGTAGCTTTCGTTGCTTATAAGATAAGCCATGAGTAAATAGCTTTTCGTAATTGGATATTATCCTCACGGTTCATCGTAATCCTTTTGGAATTGAAACTTGCTAGGGTAACGATCTTGGATGTTGGGTAAACATATGAAATTATGCATTTCTCTTAAAAGGATATCGCCTCAATGTGACCTAGATTATGTGTTCGAGATGCTATTGGTACGGGATATTCCTTCTCCCATCGGATGTGACCGAAAACATCACCGACTAATGGAAAACAGGGTGCATAACAGCTAACAGTTGATAGTTCATAAAAAAAAAACAGATTTTTACAGTCTTTAATAAGCCAGAAAAAAATATTACCTACCAAAACCAAGCTTTTTTGCGGTTCCCAAAATTTGGACGAAATTGAGAAAAAAATTTATATATATATATATATATATATATATATAATTCATTTATTTGCATCAAATAAATACCGAATTATAATTTTTTTGAATCAAGACTGATACAAACAAATAAAAGAGAAACCACAAAGCTTGCGCTGTCCGTGGTAAACTCACTATTTGTCTAAGAGAGAGACGTGCGTTTTGACAATGGAATGATTATACCAATTATTAATAACAACAATACAATAATAAGAGGAGAAATTAGTTACTAATTAAGAAAGTTAACATGTATAAGTAAGTAAACGGACATATTATTATCTTGGTGAACTAATATAAAAATTAATGAATGTAATAAGATCAATAGAATAGATTATGTTTAAGTTGTCTCTGATTACCCAATGAAAACGACTTAATTTTGTGTCTGAAGTATGTTTCGGAATTGGATGTATCAAAATTAAATTTATAAATCGTGGTCCAAGAAACGCAAGATATTTGGTACCTACTGTTTTAGTAGCTGTAGGGATTTTCAGTTTATTGGAATATTTAGCTCTTGTTGAGTATTTATGCGAGATAATGTCGGTTTGTTTTTTATTTTTGTATAGCAAACATAAACTTACAGCTTCAAGGAAGAAGGTTTGACAAATGTCTAGTATCCTTGCTTCTTTATATAAGTTATCAGTCACCCCATCCTATAATTCCATATGGTATACGAGAATCTATTAGAGCAAAATAAAGCATTTTAAGGTGCTGTAGAGTTGAAATTATAGCTGAGTATTCAAAGCGGCCCAAAAATGACCTCATCGTATGTATAATATTGTTAACATGGTAATCCCAACGACAGTCGATAGCTATCCCTAGGTTTTTTATTTTCTCAGTACATTTTATTGAGATTATTTTATTATGATTATTTATCTGTAATGTGTTGAATTGGGGAAGACTATTTTTGAAGATATATATATATATATACAGTGACCGGCAGAAAGTACGCATCAAATGGGAATTTTTTTTAATATAATATTTTGACAAATGTCGATACATGCAATCGCTTCTGCATCAAAAGAAACCCCAAAAGATGTTGTACAGTGCCGTTCGTCTTCTCTTGTTTGGCGGGAAATTTAAAAAAATTTAAAATTATGTCTCAAAACACACTTATTTGGGAAAATATTGAAAAATGTTATTTGGAAAAGTTGTTCAGAAGGACATTTTATAGTATGTACAAGTTTGGAAAAAATCTGAATGAAAAATAAAATCAATTTTGCCATAAAATTTCAATTTGGAAAATATTTCGACAAAGAAACTCATTAGTAAAGCCAAGAGTATATTTTGAATAATATTTTGTAAAGATTCACAGCTACTTCTATTTTATTCGAAGAAAATTTTAAATCTGTGGATTTGCATGTGTTCAGCTGCTTCATAAGAGGTCACAGAAATATCTTCAGGACATTATAATCCCGATACTGTTTATTATTGACAAAGAACCATGTATCTACAGAATTTTAATATGAATTTTTTATTAGAACAAAAAATTGATTGAATTTTTTACATAATTACATTTTATAATAAAATTAGAAGCTGAAATGATTATAAACCAAACAATTTAATGCATACGCGAAAGTTTGTAATCAATTTATTTTTTGTTTGAATAAAAAATTCAATTTGAATTTATGTAGATACAAGGACCTTTATTAATAATGAACAGTATCGGGATTATAATGTCCTGGAGATATTTCAGTGACCTCTTATGAAGCAGCTGAATACATGGCAAATCCATAGATTTCAATTTTTTTCCGAATAAAATAGAAGTAGGTTGCGAATATTTACAAAATATCATTTGAAATATTACTGTTGGCCTTACTAATGAGTTTCTTTGTCTAAAATGTATTTTTCCAAATTGGAAATTTTTATTATGGCAAAAATTTAATTTTTATTTTTTTATCTCAGATTTTTTTCAAAACTTGTACATAGCTATAAAATAACGTTCTGAACAACTTTTTCGAATAACATTTTTCATATTTTCCCAAATAAGTGTGACATAATTTTTTTTTTTTTTTCTTTTGGCGAATTTAAATATTTTGATTTGCCATAATAATATTTTAATATTTATTTTTTATTCACAATGTAATATTGGCCCAAAAGTATATTTCAAAATAAAAAATTCAATGATTTCATTGATATGAACGAAATAACAACTGATTGTGAAACTCCGGCATAATCTTCAATTTGATGTGAAATGTTCATTAACGAAAGAACTTCATAGCGAAAAGCGAAACATTCTCAATGATTACTGGTGAGTACTCATTTCTGGATAACATTCTTCTGTGCCTCATTTATCTATATGAATTCCTAATTAAGACTGGAATAGAAAATGAAATAACATTCTGAATGAAAATGCAGATATTTCACAATATCTATCAGATGTAGTTCATTGTCCAGCGTGGCTTTAGCCAGGGAGGTAGTTATTTTCTGTAGGCTATTTCAAAAAATAACTTCACTATTTCCGTAGATTTTTCAATTTTCAGAAAAATCCTTCTATATGATTTTTAATTCAATTCTCGGGATAGGTCCAAATGAAGCATTGTCATACTGATGTATTTTATTTGACGATTCGGCAGGAAACTAACGCCGTTCTCAAAATATTATTGATCAACTTTAAAAATAGGGAACACATATGTGCCCCTTTTCTAGAATATTTTGATTTGCAGTTAAAGATTACCACCTAGAAAGATCAGTCACAAACTCAGAAATTGAGAAAAATGTCAATGTTTTTAATAATTCGAAATTGAAAACGCCAATTTTTTATCACATTCAAAACGTACTTCCGTTTGGGTTATAGGAAATTGTATTGTCTATGAATATTCCCCCAACAACCACAATTGGCGCTAGTGTTTGGGGGAAGTTAATCAAGTGGAAGAAATCTAGTTTGAATTGAGGAGCACCTTCAAATTTGAAAAGTTAGAAAAACTTTTGGGATTTGAGAAATTATTTTCACAAAATGTAATATCATTTCATGAGGACCGAATAGAGGCAAACAAAAATTGAAATAAAATCATGTGTTCCCTATTGTTGCAGTTAGAAAAATACATGAATGTGGGGGGCGGGGATGAATTAGACTCACCATAAAGGTAGAATTTCTATTTTTTATTGGTCATTCACTCATAACTATATATCGATTTTTGTACCAGGTGATGTAGAAGAAGAACATAATTTCGTTAAAGAAACAGACGGTTGTGTGGATTTTTATAGACTGAAATGGCCAGCAAACTTATCAGACGTCGACTCATAGTATGTGTTTTTATGTCATATGAATCTGGTGTGAAACATTATTCTCTTTCAGATTCGTACATGGGTGTTCGTTTTACAGGTGGACGTTGAAAATATCACAGAAGGATGTGATAAAGTTTATTGATCAAATAAATGTATGTTTTATCAATTGAATATTTTTTTATTTCTATAGCTTCGTAGAATTCACGTTTTCGTTTGTGTTATTCTGTTCTTAAAATTTTTGATTCATTAAGATTTGAATTGTGATAGAACAGAGATTAATTTTTGGAAATAGCAGTTTTTTTTGTCATACTCATGGGATTTTATCCTTGACGCTAAATATTGACTTGTTTGTACTATGTATACACATGTGCAGTCTATACATAATATTTCGTACACTACGTGTGACTTTTTCTTCATTGGGAGTTGAATTTTTAGTTCATTGAAATTGTTTCTGAGTAGGTTATGACCCTTGAAGACGATTGAAATGTCATATTTTGATGAAAGATTCTTTCGTTGTTCTGACAAGCCTTGTATATGAGAAATAGGTAGGTATTATATATATATATATATATTTATATGTGGTGAATTAGTGACTGGCATATTGTGTACAAGCTGATTCTATGTGGGGTTGCAGTCAAGTATGGGGCTGATTAGGAAAACTCTTTGGTATCCGTCAAGCTTTCGGCAATCTTTATTGCCTTCCTCAGGATGACTACAATTGTATGGATTACATTATGAAATTATATATTATTTGTCTACTTACTAACGTGAGATTGATGTAAAATTAGCACATTAAATGAACAGAAATTCATGAAAGATGAAATAAATTTTGACAATGACAACTTCTTTTTTAATCAATTCAAAATTAAGGCGGAAAATTTTGATCACAGGGCGATATATCTTTTCTGTTATTCATTTATAGCAAATAAGTATAGATTTGTGTAAGATTGTTCAAATCAGTTCTTTTATTCATTGATTCCTTATCATTTTTTATGTGAACCATCTATAGAAATATTCTTTTGTTTTCATTGGTCTCGTTATCTAGAATTTCCGTATTATCATAGTCCATCCGATGATCTCTTTCATTTACATGTTCAGAAAGAGCACATGAATTAACATTACGTTTACAGTCGCTCTTATGGGATATGATACGACTGTTAAGGATTCTTCATGTTTGACCGACATATGTTTTAGAACAGTCTCTACACGGTATTCTATAAACAACATTAGATTTTTGTTTGTTTTGAATCGAACTTTTCACTTTTGTGTGTAATTTTGATATGGTTTTAAATTTTTCTTCGCGATTTTTACATTTTCATTTTTTAATACATTTGTTAGTTTTGGAGTGAGTTCTTGGATATGGGGAAGAGATCTAAATATAGATGTTCCCAGTTCTTCTGTTCTGAGATTTTGTTCGAATATTGAAGGGATTAAAGAGTTTCTTTGGTTAAAAAGTAATTTATTGATTAGATTTTTTGGATAGGAATTTTCTAGTAATATTTTCTGAAATTTGATTAGACATTTTTGTTGTGAATTGATATAGTGATTCTTTCGATTCTAGTTTTCATAGCTATTATCAAATTGATTTTCATTTTTTGTGGATGGTATGAATAGTAGTTGATGAGTCTATTACTACATATTGGTTTTCTGTACCATTTTGTAATAATGGTATTTTGTTCGGTTCTGATTAGACTCATATCTAAGAATGGTATACTGTTTTGTATTTCTCTTTCTGAAGTGAATAGGATATTGCTGTCATAAGGATTGGAGATGGATAGAATCTCTTCAATACTATCATATGGTACAGATAAAATCAAATCATCCATGAAACGTTTGATAAAAGGAATGTTAAAGTTCACTTGAGAAACACAATTATCGCTTAAATCATCCACTACAGTTTGACAAAATTGGGAAAATATTTGATCCCATAGGAGTTCCAAAAATTTGTTTAAAGAATTTATCGTCGAATACAAAATACGTTGAATCAAAAATGAATTCTAATATGTTCATAAAATGGGACTCATCAAAGGTGCAATAATTTTTGATTTGGTTCCATTTTTTGGAGATACATTTTTTAATTAGTGTTAATGGTAATTAGTAAAGAGGGAGATTACATCAAGACTTATTATAACATGATTTTGTGGGAGTTGATAATTATTGATGAATTCACTGAATGTGAAAGAATCTTTTACATAGTATGGGTTTTCTGTTTCATAAGCATTAGTTAATATCTTGGTTGAAAATCCAGAGAGTTTACTGGTGGGAGTATCAATGGAAGATACTAGTGGTCTCATTGATAGGATTGGTTTATGAATTTTTGGTAATGTATAAAAACAAGGAGCTACCGAATTGTAAATCATTAGAGATTTTGCTGTAAAGTACAAGTGGGATCAGATTTGAGTTGTTTGTAAAAATGTTTATCTTCTAATAAGGTCTTACTTTTGTCAATATACTCATTTTTATACATTGCCACAGTTACATTTCCTTTATCACTGTTTGTTATGATAATTTCTGGGTTTCCTTTCAAGTATTTTTTTGTTTTCATATATAATTCATTTAAAAAATGCATATTCCGATTATTTTTATGAAAGAAATTTGTTATAATGTTGGTAAATTGAGATCTGTATATATTTTTCTCATTATCATCGAATGTTTCTATGATATATTCCAAGTCAGCTAGGTGATGTGGAATATTAATATCACAGTTATCGGAAGATATACTGAATTTTGGGCCAAGTGATAGGAAATTCTGAATATCGGTAGGAATATTGATTTATGTTAAATTTTTTAATTTTTTTAATTTTTTAATTGGGTTTTCCTTGATATGCTATCTTTTTATTCTCTCATTTATTATTATGGTAATTTGAATTTCCAAATTCGAAATTTTCTTTCTTAATTTATTATTGAAGTTATTGATTTGATAGCCTGTTATTCCTTCTTGGTGGTTCATCAAATTTGTCACATTCTGTATTCCATTGGTGATATGTTTTGGAAATAAATTGAGTTCTCTACATTTTAGGAGGAATATTTTTCTGTTCTTCATTTTATGAACATATCAGAATTCATTTTTGATTCAACGTATTTTGTATTCGACGATAAATTCTTCAAACAAATTTTTGAACTCCTATGGGATCAAATATTCCCCCTATTTTGGCAAACTATGTTATGGATGATTTACTCGATAATTGTGTTTCTCAAGTGAACTTTAACATTCCTTTTATCAAACGTTTCATGGATGATTTGATTTTATCTGTACCATATGATAGTATTGAAGAGATTCTATCCATCTTCAATTCTATGACAGCAATATCCATTCACTTCAGAAAAAGAAATACAAAACAGTATACCATTCTTAGATATGAGTCTAATCAGAACCGAACAAAATACCATTATTACAAAATGGTACTGAAAACCAATATGTAGTAATAGACTTATCAATATATTCATACCATCCACAAAAAATGAAAATCAATTTGATATAGCTATGAAAACTAGAATCGAAAGAATGACTCATATCAATTTACAACAAAAATGTCTAATCGAATTTCAGAAAATATTACTAGAAAATTCCTATCCAGAAAATCTCATCATTAAATTACTCTTTAACCAAAGAAACTCTTTAATCCCTTCAATATCCGAACAAAATCTCAGAACAGAAGAACTGGGAACATCTATATTTAGATCTCTTCCCCATATCCAAGAACTCACTCCAAAACTAACAAATGTATTAAAAAATGAAAATGTTAAAATCGCGAAATGAAATGTTAAAAACATATCAAAATTACACACAAAAGTGAAAAGTTCGATTCAAAATGAACAAAAATCTAATGTTTATAGAATACCGTGTAGAGACTTCTAAAACATTTGTCGGTCAAACATCAAGAACCCTTAACAGTCGTATCATATCTCATAAGAGCGACTGTAAACGTAATGTTAATTCATGTGCTCTTTCTGAACATGAAAATCAAAGAGATCATCGGATGGACTATGATAATACGGAAATTCTAGATAACGAGACCAATGAAAACAAAAGAATATTTCTAGAGATGGTTCACATAAAAATGATAAGGAATCAATGAATAAAAGAACTGATTTGAACAATCTTACACAAATCTATACTTATTTGCTAGAAATGAATAACAGGAAAGATATATCGCCCTGTGATCAAAATTTTCCGCCTTGATTTTGAATTGATTAAAAAAGAAGTTGTCATTGTCAAAATTTATTTCATCTTTCATGAATTTCTGTTCATTTAATGTGCTAATTTTACATCAATCTCACGTTAGTAAGTAGACAAATAATATATAATTTCATAATGTAATCCATACAATTGTAGTCGTCCTGAGGAAGGCAATAAAGATTGCCGAAAGCTTGACGGATACCAAAGAGTTTTCCTAATCTGCCCCATACTTGACTGCAACTCCACATAGAATCAGCTTTTATATTTATATATATATATATATATATATATATATATATATTTATATATACAGGGTGTCCCTGGACTTCCTCTTTTCCTCTCGTGAATGTATAGAGAGGGTCAAAATATCACCAGTACTTCATATAACTTTTGTTCCTGAAAGCCTTCGTTAACAAGTTACGGGCCCTCAAAGTTACAAAATGTAAAATGTTTTTCTCTGATAACTTTCAAAGTTAATATTCAAAATCATCTAAATTTTGGTGATTGACTGAACGAATGAATTCCTCTGATGAGCTCTCATGCAGGAGTCATTTGTTCTGCTACAAAGTCAGGAACGGACTACCCTCGATGGTCCACACCCCAAAACTTTGAAATGACTGGGATTTGTCAATATGTTTTAACAAAACAAGGTTACCCGGACAATTTCCTGAATAAAAGTACTCGTGTGGAAAATCGATCGGAGCAACGATTTTTGATAAAAATGCATTTTTGTTCGACGACATCCAACCTGAGATGTCTACCATTATTCGAAAAGATGAATTTGTAATGAAAATAGAAATGATAGGTACAATGTTCATAACGAATTTTCATCATGCAAACACGTTTACCTTACAAAACTCATGGTGTAAATAATCAATCGCAAGCCTCAAGATCAAACAGAAATGCAAAATCCGCTACAAAAACTGGTTTATATGACCCCCGTCTCTCCCAATACATTTTCTTAGTCGGCGCAAACACCCTCTCTGCACTTGAAATAGCATGCCAGGGTCGTTTCGTATGGCTTCACAATGTAATGTAATTCTATTTAACAAGGCATATCTGGTGTGAATAGGTGTAGCGTTAACGAGGCTCTTCAGATGTCCCCACAGAAATGAATCCAATGGACTTAAATCCGGAGACCGAGGTGGCCCACCTCTACCAATCCATCTATTGGGGAAAATCTGGTTCAGATGGTCCCGCACAATCAAACTAAAATGAGGAGGAGCGCCATGATGCATAAACCGTATATCTCCTCGGGTTTGCAATGGAACATGTTCTAAAAGTCCATTCAAATCGTTCTGAATGAACTCCAAATAACGTTCTCCATTCAATCGGTCATGTAGAACGAATGGTCCTATAAGATGGTTTCCTATGATACCAGCCCAAACATTCAACATTGAATTTCAAATGCTCGTCCATAAAATGCATGCATATCTGCATATTCGTTGAATGTAAACTGTTCGGCCATATCAAAACACTTCAAGCTGTCCTATTAGAATATTGACAATACAATGACAACGCACCACTCAACAAAACAAAATCGCATTCCAGTTGTCATTTTTTATCCACACTGATTTTATTTCTTTCTACAAGGTGTTTTTGTCAACATCTGTGGAAGAAATGGAACATAAATTTATTCACCGGATATTTTTCAACTATTCATGTGTAGCCGTTACTGTAGTTCATTCGTTTGCTCTTTATTAGTTATGTCTTCCGATGTGCGTTTTTTCAGCTAAATTTATCTTCGGGTTAATGATTTTCTCCCATGAAATTATACTCATCAGTGAAACTCCTCAACATTTAAGCTGTGAATACAAATTTGCAACATCCAAATGTTGGGTTTCATGAGATTCAGATAACACAACACGAAACGTGCTTATTCCACGCGTACATACAAAATATGGACTGAATTCGATATTTCATAGTTCAAAAACACCACGAATCTACATAACTTAATATTTCATTTGAAAAAATATCTACATTGTGAATGAAACTTTCAACTAGGTACTGTACTTTTTGTTTACGACTTAATTTTAGCATATTTTGTATTATCCCTCTTATAAATGTTGTTGAATCAACGTTAGCATTAGTATTTCTACTGTGAAATTTTTTTATTTCAAATAATGGTGGACGATCGGGTTTGATGTCGTCGAGTAAAACTGCATTTTTATTAAGAATCGTTGCTCCGATCGACTTTCCATGCGAGTACTTTCATTCAGAAAATTGTCTAAGTAACCTTATTTTGTTGAAAACTATTGAAAAATTATCTGTCATTTTAAAGTTTTGGGGTGTGGACCATCGGGGGTAGTCCGTTCCTGACTTTGTAGCAAAACAACTGACTCCTGCATGAAAGCTCATCGAAGAAATTCATTTGTTTAGTCAATCACCAAAATTTAGATGATTTTGAATATTAACTTTGAAAGTTATCAAAGAAAAACATTTTTCATTTTGTAAGTTTAAGGGCCCGTAACTTGGTAACGAAGGCTTTTAAATTATTTGAAGTACTGGTGATATTTTGACCCCATATATACATTTCCGAAAGGAAAAGAGGAAGTCCAGGGCCACCCTGTATATATATATATATATATATATATATATATATATATATAATCTAACCTCTTGAACACCCATGAATGACAAGTGTATAATGCCATTTTATAACGAATTACAGTGGTTGAAAATCTGAAAACATGTTTTGTTCTTTTTAAAATTCGACAAAATTTTTGGTAGCGCAGCCTGCCTAATTTCAGGCGACCTGCTCAGAAGAAAACTTTGGCAATTATCGAATGCAATAAAAATTTCACTCGACATTCAAATAATGTAGAATGTTCAACTGATTGTGTGGTGAATGTACACGTTGCAGAATGCCAGAGATATATATTCAATTTCAAAGTGAAAAAACAACTAACCTTGTTATATCCAAACTGGTGATAAAGTCAGAACTAGTTGACTTTGGGGCACTCATAGACCAGTCAATAGAGATTTTTTCGTGACAAAAATACTACCAGGAAACCAACTGTGCCATCATACGAAATACGGTTATAACCTGATATGTTTCCCACTCGCAACTTTCGTTGCTTAATTTGTTATAAACATTTACATGCAAAAAATTTTTTTTTTGTTTTTTGCTTTTAACATGAAAACGAATGAAGCAATGTAGATGTTCTCAATGGACAAATTGTAGAGAATCAAAATAAAAAAAATTGATCGATCAGATTATTAGTAACGAAGAAAAACCGAAACAACCTGTAAAAATCTGCGTTTTTTTTTTTAATTCATAACATCGCCATTTTTTCAGTTTCAAAGCAGGCTCTTCACGACATAGTAGGGATCGATATACATTTAATTTTTGAAAAACACAGGCACAATTGCAGTTTGATTTTTTTAATGCAGTTCATTGTAGCAGACCTGGATGCGTCATAATCAGTCCGATTCCAATTTTCACAAAATATTTTGGGAGTTGAAGTAAAACGACTATTGTCATTTTGCGTTAAAATGCTGCGAAATAGATTAGAAATACTTGCATTTACCGAAAACGGTGCATGAAAGCTGTTGAAGAGTGGAGGTAGAGCAGCAGATTACAACGGGCGCAGCGCGCTTATGATACTATACATACGCTTTCTTGTATCTGCTACTCTACCCCCACTACTCAGCCGCTTTCACACACTCGCCCATTTTCGGTCATGTTTTTAAGTATTTCGCATCTCATTCGCAGCATTCCAACGGAAAATGAGAATGAACATTTTGTAGTACCATACTTTTAATCTCGAATTTGTTTTGAAAAATTGGAATCGGACCACCTATGACGCATTCAGGTCTGCTGCAATAAAAACCATTGAACAATTCAGATCGCAATTATGCCAAAACCAATGAACCGACTGCGCCTGGGTTTTCCATACATAAAGTACATAATTTTAAAAAAACATATTTTTTCCGGTTTTCCGTTTTTTTTTGAATTTCCTACAATTTGTTCACTGACATTAACGTGATTGATTCATTAGTTTTCGAGTTACAAGTCAAAAACGTTAACAAAAATTAAAAAAGTGGTTCTGAATGTTCATAACAAATTAAGTTATGACAGTTGGGAGTAGGAATCTTAACAGGATATAACTACAGACCGTCTTCCGTATGATGGCACAGTCGGTTCCCTGGTAGTATTTTTGTAACAGAATCAATAAAGCAGAAAATCTTTATTGATTTGCCTATTATCATAATTATCACAGTTACTCGTCTCAGTCACGAACACAGTTGGAAAAGGAAACGTTCGTAATTGAATATTGTTTTGAAAATCAATAACACGACCATTGTAGTGATTCAGATATTCCGAACACGTGAACTGAACGAGCAGGATTCTTGCATGTACAGTTCACAAAGCTGTCTACGAACGAAAGGTTGTTAGATTCTACTAGTGTTTTCCAATTAGCTGATTTTGAAGAGTAGAAGACAAGAAGAATCACTCTTCGCATTTATTAATGAAGTAGTAAATTTCAATTCTGGTTGGATTTGTACTGGAAATAATGATATAATATAAATAGAACTAGAAATAATAATATAAATACAAATCATTTTATAATTATAAGATAGTCGAGAATGTTCAAATTAATTATCCTGCTCATCGCCTACTGTTTTCCGATTATTGAATACAAGAAAATATATGAACGAAAATTTGTAGTTCTTCACAAAATATAAGCCTCAGTAAAAAAATGCAAAAATTATATTCATCGCACATAATGGCTACGGGAATTCTCAATATCTCAGACAATGTCCATGGAAACTACTATATCATCTCGAAAAATCTTCAGGATGTTCCACAAACCCATTTCGGAAAAGGAATTGAAATCATTTACAGTTGAAACTTACTACAAACCCTTCTTATTTGATCACCAAATCATAGATATTGTCGAAAAAAATATATGCAAAATACATTCCAATCCGATCTATCAAGATTCCTGCGGAATACAAATAACGTATACGTAAAATCTCTGCTATTGCGGTTTTCTTATTCTGATGGCTGGTTTCAACTCCTCGGGAACTATATAACTGAAATCTACAATGAATCAAAAAAAGTATAGTCACGAACAATTCAAAATACAAAAAGCGCATTTTGGAAGAAAAAAAAAGTTGGAGCCAGAAACAAAAACAAATATGGAATATAGTTGAGAAAAAATAGAAAATTCAAGATCTACATCAAATATTCAAATAAAAGTAGAAAATAAAATAGTTGATAACAAGAATGTCATTGCAAATGCTTCGGCTCGAAAGTATTCAACGATTATACTTCAAAGTATGACACTAACACATTCTATTTTTTCCCTGTTTTGAGCTGTGATGTCCTAGATGTAATAGGTTCACTGAAAAATTCTAACTCATTTGGAATAGACTGCATATCCACCAAAATCATTAAGAGTATGGGTGTGTACATCGCTTATATTATAAATCGATTAATAGAGTCAGGAGAATTTCCAAATCATCTAAAAACAGGTTTAGTGCCCCTATTTTCTAAAAGGGTGATACATCTATCATGAGTAATTTCCGACCAATAACAGTACCGACTGTGATAGGTAAAGTTATTGAAAGATGTATCTATAACAGATTTGAAATTCTATCAAAGTGCCAACATGGTTTTCGTCCAGAAAAAACGATTGAAAGTGCTTCCTACAATTTTTTTGAATATATTTACTATTCTATAGATATAGGAAAATTTGTTGGAGCACTTTTTTTCGATCTATCAAAAGCATTCATTACCATTGACCCAAACATTATCGAAAGCAAACTCTACTCTTTAGTATTTCGTGATAACTTTCTGTCGTAGTTAGTCTCATACATGCGCCTTAGAAAAATATCTGTAAAAATTGAAGAGCATAGGTCTGATTTCTATTCTATGGACCTGGGAGTTCCTCAGGTCCACTGATTTTTTTATTATTTATAAACGATCTACCACTTCATATAAGCACACAATGTATAGTTCTCTATGCTGATGATTCAACTTTGGCTGCTGATGCTGACAGTCCCGAGGAACTCCAAGGTAAATTGAATATATTGTCAAAGGAATTCAAAACCTGGTGTGAAAAAAATTATTTAATTGTGAACTCAGACAAAACAGTGTGTATGCAGTTCTATCGCAGATCAAAAATTGTAACAAATTTTCAACTAAGAGGATGATGTAATTAATCTCCCTGAAAATACTAAATTTCTCGGAACTTCCGTAGATAGTAATATGATAAAAAAGTTGAATAGTGGTTATTATGCCATTCTACAACTGAAAAATATTTTTGATATAACTCAACTGATCAATATTTATTATGCCATAATCTACTCCCACATCTCCTGTAATATCAACATCTGGGGCAGCTCCAGCAACTCCAACAGAATATTTATTCTACAGAAAAGAGTCATCAGACTCATTTTCAATCTAAAGATTAGATTCCTGTAGATAATATTTTAAAACATTCAATATCTTAACACATCCATGTATATATATATTTTTGAATGTCCAATTTTATTTCTGAAACACAAACATATGTACGACACTGTTTCACAACATCATAATTATTCCACTAGAACGGAGATCTCATCAGGATCCCGACTCATAATACATCATTCTTTAAGAATTGTCCGTCATATACAGGAATTACAATTTTCAACCATCTTCCAACTGATCTAAGGAAAATTCAAAGCAAAAATATATTCTAATCAAAATTGAAGAAATATCTGCAAGAAACCTGTTTCTACAGCATTTCTGAATTCTGCACTCGAGTTAAAATGTCTGTGTATATATGACATTTATATTTTACATTTGATTTGTTTTAAATTCGAGATGAAAGTAGAAGGGCTATGTCACTACGAGCGCAACCCCTATTTTGGGGTGGGTTTTGGCGAGCGGTTGAGGGGGTGGTTTTCGGGTGGGGGTAGGGATGATGGTGGCGGTCATGGGCGGTTCGTTGTGGGAGGGGTTTGTGAAAAAGGGGGGTGGGGTGATGGCGGTGG
>JAFIRS010002691.1:0-191065 GCA_018342105.1 Gonioctena quinquepunctata | reverse complement strand
ATTTTTTTGTGAATGTCTAACAGGAAACATTCTTTCCCGGCTATAGCCACGCTGGACATGCACATCTGACAGATATTCTGAAGGACCCACCCAGAAGAAAAAATCTGATATTGAAAATTCGCATTTTCTTCGAAAGTTATTCATCTATTCCAGTCTTGATTAGGATGATTACATCTGATTTTATGAACATCCGTTCATATTTTCCAACAAATCAATCTATCATACCCCATGACAGCTTTTAATGTCAAAAAATCGAATTGTCTCTCCAAAATAAATGTTTCTACATTTTTCCTTCTTTGAAAGTAGATTGCTTCTAGAAAATGTGTTTCCATTCCTCCCAGTCTTTCTGTTGATCGTGGAAGCGTGGAACAAATTTTCGTCGACAAAAATGTATTGAAGACCTAGTGAATGCGATGCCTCTCTTGCGTCAATGATACACATGATTTCTGGTGAGTACTCTGTTTTGGAAAACATTCTTCTTTGCCTCATTTATTTATATGAGTTCCTAATTGAGACTGGAATAGAAAATAAAGTAACTATCTGAATGAAAATGCAAATTTTCAATTTCGAACTTTTCTTCTGAGTTAGGGTCCTTTCAGAATATCCATCAGATGTAGTTCAATGTCCAGAGTGACTTTAGCCGGGGACGTAGTTGTTTTCTGTTAGACATTCACAAAAAATAACTCCATTTCTATCGTGGATTTTTCAATTCAAAGAAAATTATTTTTATTCAATATTCAATTGAGATTGTTTCCCTTTTCAACATGAATACCCAACAAGAGGTTATCTTGAACGATGGAAGATGGTGACTGAAGTTCATCTTTCAGTCGTAGATGATTCCACATCTGATTTCATGAACTTCCTGTTGATATTTTCAAATAAATCAGATTTTCACTATTTTGCACAAGCCTTTGTACACCCCCGTGAAAGTTGTAATGCAAAAAAACGGTAAATATTTCCTTTGTTTATAGTCTAAAGAAAGGGATGTCCTGGAACTAATCTAAACATATATGTATTTTTATATGTCTAGGTTTTTCTTATCCCAGAAGTACCGTTGTATCAAAAGATATATTAACAGGACGGTTATGTACTTAGCGGCTAGCGGCGCAAGAATATTGTAACAGAACATAAATATTATATTAACACTAACGAGTGAAATATACGAATTATTATAATACGCTTTATTAGTGTTTTAGTTTCTTCATTATATTCTAGCTTTGGTGATTTTGTTTTATTAAACAAATGTGCCTATTACCGACTGAATTTTGATGATATATTTGGTGTTTTTTTTTTCCATATTATTGGCAACTCTAGGGAAAAAAGCATTGTTGGAAGTTGCAAGATAGTTAAAATGAAATCAATCAATCAATCAATCAATATATACTTTATTGTCTGAAGAGTTGATTCTTATTGACAAAGCATGAAAATAGAAAAAAAATAAGAAATGTATAGATAATTGGATACGTGAATGTCAAGTGGATAAAATGTACGAACATAAAGATAAATATTACATAATAATAAAAAACATATTGTCAATCTACTTTAAAAAGAAGGACTATTGAAACAACACATTATAAACAAACACATTATAAAATAAGATATCATTAACAAAAGGGTAACTAACTAACTAACAATTACCACCCTTAAGATTTAACAGTAGTCTTGCATAATAAATCAAAACATATGAGATAAAAAATAAAAAATTCAATAATATAAATATCCAGTACCAAATCAATTCCCATAAGGAACTATAGTATATCATCATAATATTCTGCAGGTTCTAACTAACAATTACCACCCTTAAGATTTAACAGTAGTTCTTCAGAGAGTTATGTTTCTATAACTGGCTGGCAGATGATTATATATTTTTTGCTTACATGATGGAGTTTTTGTCAGACTAGATTTAGGTAAGGGTAAGGGAACACAACCTTCATTTCTTGTTTTATGTTTTCGTGTTTCAGTAGGTGTTGAACCATATTTTGTGTGGATGAGGCATACAGTTTCCAAAATAAATAAACAAACAGTGATAATATTTGTTGGCTAATAAAAGTGGTTTGCAGTGATCGTGATATTGAGCTTTACACAGGTATCGATTGTTTTTTTTGTAGAATAAAAACACATTGAAACAGCTGGTTATTGCATAAACCCCAGAAGGCAATGCCATACCTCAAATGTGACTCAACTAGGGAAAAGTAGACCATCCTAGCCGAGGCTACGTTTAATTCTCTTGAAACAATTTTCATTGCAAAGCAGCTAGAGGCTAACTTCTTGCTCAAGGTCGTTACATGCTCATCAAATTTTAGCTTGTTGTCTATAATTAGACCTAGAAACTTAGTTTGTGGCTTATTTGTTATTATCTGGTTATCTAAGTACAAATTATCAAAGTCAAACTTAAAGGTGACTAGATTTTTTTTTTTAAATTGAAACAGAGTCGATTGGAGTCACACCATTGCTTAATTTTTTCTAGATCGAGAGCAATTGATTCTTTCAAGTGATTTATGTCTTTGCTATGCCATAGAATGGTGGTGTCATCCGCAAAGAAAGTGAATTTTCCTTGGATGCGAATGGTGGCTAGGTCATTTAGATACAATAAAAATAGAATAGGACCTAGAACCGACCCTTGTGGAACGCCCATTGCGACTTTGCCACTGTTAGAGTAGTTTTCCTGTATTTTTACTACTTGACTCCTTTCTGACAAGACGTGCAGGAACCAGTCTAATGAGGAATTTCGGAAACCGTAAAATTGTAGTTTTGCAGTAATATCTCATGGCTGACACAATCAAACGCCTTGGAGAAGTCGCAAAATACCGCCGCTACGGTTTCTCCATTATTCAAAGTAACATATGTATTTTCTAGCAACGAGAAAAAGCATCATTTGTGCTTTCGAGTTTTGAACAAATTGGGCATGGCTTAATATGTCATTTCTGGTAAGATGTACCATCATTCTTCTTTTGACTAGTTTTTCTATTATTTTGATAATGTTGATAATAATGAAATTGGGAAAGTTCGAGGGATCATCTGAGTCACCACCTTTGTACAAGGGATTACAACTGCTTGTTTCAAGCAGGAAGGGAACTGTCCCATTCTGAAGGAACTGTTAATTGCCTCAGCTAGGTGAGTAGGACATGGTCAGGTAGATTTTGAAAAATTTTTACAGATAGGCCGTCCATACCCGATGAGTTCTTATTTTTTATTTCATTGATAACCTCTTTCAGCTCAAATATGTCAGTATCTTCAAGGTGAAAATTTTGTGCAATGCTAACATACTTCAGATAGTCTAAAGAGTCGACCTGTGAATTGAGATTGGTTGTGAGTTTGTGGCCTATGGAGCAATAGAAGTTATTTAAAATATCAGGGTCAATTTCAATATTGATTGGTTGTGATTTATTTTTTCCTCTTAGTTCATTAATTATCATCCAATTCTCTCTTGTTTTATTTTTTTTTGAGTTGCTTTTGCATTATTGATAACTTGTTTATATATACGTTTGTAAGCATTGAAATAAGTTATAAAAAAACCATTTTGTACTTGTTTTCTTATGGTATGCAACGACCTCAAGTTTCGTGCAGATATTTTGATGCCTTTAGTTATCCACGGTTTTTTATTTTTTATTTTGAGCTTTTGCAATGGAAAACAGTTCTCAAATAAGGTTGATAAATAATTATGAAATGTATTGATAGGTTCCTCGGAATATTTGAGAGTGTTCCATGGTATCTGTTGACATTTCTTCTGCAATTTTATGAAATTTTTTGCACTAAAAATCCTGCCATACCTAAAACCATTTTTATGAGGTGTGATATTGAAGTTGTTGGACTGGAAAAATACTGCTTCATGATCAGAGATACCTGCAGGAATAGTACAACAACTAATACTATGTCTATCTAAATTTGAACACATATAGTCAATTATAGTAGCAGAATTTTTGCTGATACGTGTTGGTTGTTCAACATGCATCATTATGTTGAAGGAGGACAACAAATTCCTTAAATTTTCTCTAGCTAGGGAGTATTCAGCAAAATTTACATTAAAATCACCGGCTAATATGATGTGAGCATTAGGCGGCAAGCTGGATAAAAAGAGTTTCAAGTTTTCTAAAAGGTATTCACATCAGAAATGGGTGCTCTGTAAAGGCAGATAAGGAATATATTATTTTTTCGCTCATGTACTAGAGAGAATTCAAACTCTTTTTCCACTATTAGGTAGTCATATCTATCTACAGCAATAAGCCTGAGATTGTGAATTTTATTTTCATTCCCTAAAATCATAGTACCACCATTCTTAAATTGATTCCTGCAATTCTTAGCAACTAATACATAATTTGGAATATAACAAGTTTCAGAATTTAGTAGCCAGTGTTCAGTTAGTAAGATGAAGGTTGGCAAACCCTGCTCCTCTACAAATATCAAGATCATCGACTTTATTTCTGATACATTGAATGTTCAATAATATAATTGATAATGTGCTATCACCTAATCTATTGTGGAGTCTTCTCGAGTTTTCGCTAAAAAAGAATTCAGTTCTGATGTATCACATTCAATTTTATCATTGTTGATTAAATTACTTCCTAGATTATTGTTGAGAGTTTTCAAAACAATGTTATTACAAGATAATCTGAAGTTTAGGGTAACTTCTACCTTTTCAATTACTTCAAATTTACTTCTGTGTTGTTTGCTGTCACTAATAAAAGTAATTGAACAGTTTCTATTTGCTTTGGTGAAGTGGCTGATAGCCTTTCTTATAATATTGATGATGACTCTATCAGAGCTTGAGTGACATTCTGAAATAATTAATAAGTTAGTTGTTTTACTTATGTTCAAAATATTCCTTAATGCTAGGTTTAGAGATCTGGAGTTGCTTACATTGATGGTATTGAACAGAATCATAACAAAGTCTTTCTGGCCATATTGTAATGTATCACAGAAAATGTTTTTTGTTATATCAGACAGCTCAGTGTTGGGCTTGATGATTTCGTCCAAGTTAAGATTCAATTTGTTCCTATTTATGATTGAGAACAGAGGTTTTTTGAATCCAGTTGCGTATTGGTCCCCGACAATCATAATCCTATGTTGAGGTGGTGATGCATCATCCACATGAGTCTCAATTTCTTCTGGAGTCACATGGGTCTCCATCAGTTCCCTTTCTAATGTAGTGTACTCTTCAGTTGCATCATGACTTCCATTCATTATTCGATTGCTGGAATCCGATTCACATTCAATAATTTCTACAGTGAAATCGGAATTTTGATTTTTTTTGAGATTATCACGCACTGTTTTGACTTTATTTCCTTTTTTATTTTTTATTTCTAGTGCTTCTCTTTTTTTTCGTCCTTCGCTGCATTTTTTTCTGATTTTCTTCATTTTTTTCACTTTTTTTGGAGATTGATCAGTTCCTTTGATACAGGAATTTATATCTTTGTTACTTTCATTTGTCAAGATGTTGTCTTTTAATTCATTTTTTATTTCTAACAACTTTTTGTCAAGTTTGTTATTCAGGTCAATCAATTCCTCTATTTGATTTCTTAAATGAAAAAAAGTATTTTTTTTATTCGAAGATTCTTCATACCCGTGTCATGAAGCTTACTTTGGGAAAGGAAAAGTATGAATGATACATGGAAATCGACAATTATTGACGGGTTTCGGAGTTACAATCTATAATATAAAAAAGCTTGTCCTGACTGATTTGTCATCGCCGAGCTAAAAACGCAGAAGTGAGAAACGTGACATTGAGAAACCATGTCAAGAAACATGGAGGAATAATTTTTCTTGACAAAAAATCTTTTCAATCAATATAGAGTTTTTCTCGACTTATAACCTTCCACAATCCAAATTTAAAAAATATATAAAAGTGTACAAGGCAAACTTTTTTGTTCCTTGATTTTTTCTCAAGTTTCTATTTGATTTCACTTGTTTGTCAGTTTGGGTCAAACCTTTAATTTGAAATTTCACCTACTTCCAATTATCCAATCGATTGGAGACTTGGCAGGCGTTCATATATGGGTGACAATGCATTATGACATTTTCATAAGAAAAAATTAAGATGGTTTATGGTCCGATTCTATTTGAAATCAGTATCAAACAATTCAAGATGGCGGACGAGAGTTGCGATTTAGAGTCCTATTCTATTGAAAATTGGTAGCCATATGTAGAAGTTTTTGGGGTCGGATATTCTGATTTTTTTGTCAAAATAAAAAAAATCAATTTGGCAAGCCGGCTTTATGGACCAATTCCATTCATAACTGGTATCTAGATGTTTCTAGGGTCATAAATTATGGATTTTTCGTCAAAGTTAAACAATTCAAGATGGTGACGAGTTTTTTCATTTAAGCTTCGATTCCACTCAAAATTGGTATCTGAGTGTTTTCGGAGAGAGAAATTATGAATTGTTAGTCAAAATGGAAAAATTCAAGATAGCGAACGAGTTTTGTGATATGGTCCGATTCTATCGAAAATTGGTATCTAGCGGTTATTTGAGTCATAGTTTTGTGATTATTCGTCCGATTCCATTTGACATTGATATCTAGGTATTTCTGGGGTCGAAGATTACGAATTTTTCGTCAAAGTTCAACTATTCAAAATCGCTGACGAGTTTTATGATTGATGGTCCTATTTTATTCAAAATTTTTTATATGGGGGTTTTAGCAGTCGGACATCATGCAATTTTTGTCGTAAATGAAAAACTCAAGATGATGTACGAGTTTCATGATTGATGGTCGATTCTATTCAAAATGATTATCTACGGATTTTAGAAATTGGGGACTATGAATTTTTTGAGAAAATTGAAATATTCAAGATAATGGAGCTTGATGATTTATGGTTTGATTCTATTCAAAAGAGGTATCTAAAGATTTTTGAGATCGTTGATTATGAATTTAAGGTCAAAATTGGAAAATTTAATATAGCGGACAAGTTTTATGAATTATGGTCCTTTCACATAAACAGACGGGATATTTGAATCAATTCTTAATTTTGTTCTATACAGCGCATCCATGCAGAGCGTTGTTTGATATGAATTAGGATTTTTTTTTATAAAAAACTATTTTCAGCACTAAATTCCTCCCTGGGAATTTAGTCATCAAGCCTCATGTGTGAAAAATGCTACCTCACAAGTGAAACGGTAAACGCGTTATTTACACAACTATTTCAATGGATTCTTGGATCAATTCCACTTGTTGGTCTTGTATTTCAAATACATTGTCTCTCCGTATGTCAGTTTATCAATCAGAAGTGTGTTTTCAGTTTTTCGAAAAACGATTTGGAAATTAAAATTATACACGATTGTTTTTGCAATATGTATACAATCTGTGAGTATTTTACCAAATACTGATAATTATACATTCCAGATAACGTATTCAATAAATATTGAGTTTATGACTGTTCAAATCAAAATGAAGTATTCTATTCTTCGCTCGATGGTTTAGATATAAATAAAAATCAATTCAACATTTTCTGAAGGTAAGCTTTCATTAAAATGCATTTAAAAGGAAAAAAAACTTTAATTTCTACAGGACCGCCATTTGTATCCAAGATCGTCAGCGCATACGACATCTTGCGGTTCAGAAACAAAATAATCACGGGTATACTGAAACCTTAAAGAACGAGACATCAGTGAATATTGATAGATATCACATTGTATCATATACTGAAGTGGAGAGAGACAGTTTGTCTTAGACGACTGGACGGTAAAGATCGGTATTGAATATAAAGTAAAACAAAATATAACAATGGTAAAACAGGTAATATCTATCATCTATCTATCTAATCTATCTATCTATCTTTGATTGACGCTACATTTTCTTGTACCCAGTAATCAGAAACATGGAAATCTGTCTACACTGATCTGGAACTATTCAATTGTCCCGGAATCATACATAAAACCGAAGAAAATGTCCCAGAACTAACCGGTTTGCAAATATATAACTGGCATGTATTGCGATATTGTTATTTTCTGTTCTATAATAAATAAGTATTTCTCTTTCTCACCGATAGTTAATGATGATTTTTTATAGTCGTAACACTATACCATTGAGATGACAGTAGCTGTCCAAGCATTTTTACTATCATGTGTGGAAAAATGCTACCTCACGAGTGAATGTATAATCGTTAATTTCTCAACTATTTCAATGGATTCCCGGAGATACTTCACTTGTTGGTCTTGCATTTCAAATACCCACAATTATCTCTTCGTATGTCAGTTTGTCAATCAGAAGTGTGTTTTCAGTTTTTCAAAAAACTATTTGGAAATTAAAATTATACACGTTTGTTTTTCCAATATGTATACAATCTGTGAGTATTTTACCAAAAACTGATAAGTATACATACCAGATAACGTTTCCCATAAGCATCGAGTTGATGAGTGTTCACATCAAGATGAAGTAGACTATTTTTTGCTTAATGGTTTAAATATGAATGAAAATGAATTCAACATTTTCTAACGGTAAGCTCTCATTAAAATGCATTAAAGAGGAAAAACTATGTCTACAGGACGGCCATTTGTATCCAAGACCGTCAGCCTTCGGTTCGGGAAAAAGAATGATTCGGTATACTGAAACCTTCACTTTAGTGAATCTTGATAGATATCATATTGTACCATCAATTGAAGTGGAAAGAGACAGTTTGTCTTGGACTATCGAACACTAAAGATCGGTATTGAATATATACATAAAACATAGATTACTACAATGGCAAAACAATTAATATCTATCATCTATATATCTACCAATTACACTACATTTTCTGGTAGTATTCACTAATATAAAAATCTGTCTTCACTGATCTGGAACTATACAATTGTCCCGGAATCATACATTAAACCCAAGAAAATGTCCCAGAACTAATCAATTTACAAATATATATCTGGTATATGTTGCGAGATTGTTATTTTCTGTTCTATAATGAATATATATTAATTTTTTTCACCGATTGTGAATGATGATTTCATATAGCTATAACTCTATACTATTGAGATGAGACTAGCTGTCCAAGCATTTTTAAAAGAATGTGTGAAAAAATGCTACATTCAAGTGAAACGGTAAAAACGTTATTTACTAAACAATTGCAACAAATTCCTGGAGCAATTTCACTTGTTGGTCTTGTATTGCAAATACTCACCATACCTTCGTATATCGTAAACATACCAGATAACGTTTCCCAGAAGTATCAAGTTTATGAGTGTTCAAATCACAATGAAGTATATTATTTTTTGCTAAATGGTTTAGATATGAATAAAAATGCATTCAACATTTTCAAAAGGTAAGCTTCCATTAAAATGCATTGAATAGGAACAAAATATTTAATTTCTACAGGACGGTCATTTGTATCCAAGACCGTCAACGCCTTGCGGTTCAGAAACAGAATAATCGCGGGTATTCTGAAACCTCAATGAATCTTGATAGATATCACATTGTACCATCCAATGAAGTGGAAAGAGACAGTCTGTCTTGGACGATTGAACAGTAAAGATCGGTATTGAATATATACGTAAAACATAGATTATTACAATGGCAAATCAATAATATCTATCATCTATATATCTACCAAATACGCTACATTTTCTGGACCGTCCGTATTCACTAACATAAAAATCTGTCACTCTGGAACATTACAATTGTCCTGGAATCATACATTAAACCCAAGAAAATGTCCCAGAACTAATCAATTTACAAATATATATCTGGTATGTGTTGAGACATTGTTATTTTCTGTTCTATAATGAATAAGTATTTATCTTTTTCACCGATTGTAAATGATGATTTCATATAGCTGTAGCTCTATACTATTGAGATGACAGTAGCTGTCCAAGCATTTTTAAAACCATCTGTGAAAAAATGCTACCTCACAAGTGAAATGGTAAAATAGTTATTTCATCAACTACTTTATATGGTGGTGATTAATCATCGAGATATTTTAACGCGAGAGCGCGTTAATGTTCGAGATTATTAACCGCCGTTTCAATATACGAGTTGATTATAAATTTTTTTCATCGACATTCGAATAATATTCAAATCCGAGTATGTGTAGTTGCCTATAACACAATTATACATTAATGGACCAAATCGACCATTTACAGATTATTAGTGGTCGATTTTGGTGTAAGTTTGGTTGCATATATCACAAGCATGCATTAAAAGATACTTCGAAGGTTGATAGGAGTCATTAACGATCGATTTCATGTAGATTAAACAGACTCGTTGGTACGAGGTCGCCAGAAAACGTTATTTACTCAACTATTTCAATGAATTGTTGGTCTTGTATTTCAAATACTCACTATTGCCCCTTCGTATGTCAGTTTGTCAATCAGAAGTGTGTTTTCAGTTATTCGAAAAACCATTTGAAAATTAAAATCTGTCAGTATTTTACCAAAAACTGATAAGTATGCATACCCTTAAGTATCATGTTTATGAGTGTTCAAATCAAAATGAAGTATACTATTTTTTGCTTAATGGTTTAGATAGGAATAAAAATGAATTCAACATCTCCAAAGGGTAAGCTTTCATTAAAATGCATTTATAGGAAAAAAACTTCAATTTCCACAGGACGGCCATTTGTATCCCAGCCCGTCAACGCCTTGCAGTTCAGAAACAGAATAATCGCGGGTATACTGAAACCATAATGAATGGGACTTCAGTGAATCTTGATAGATATCGCACATTGTACCATTCACTGAAGTGGAAAGAGACAGTTTTTCTTGGACGATTGAACAGTGAAGATCGGCATTGAATATACATGTAATACATATATTATTACAATGGCAAAACAACTAATACCTATCATCTATATATCCACGAAATACGCTACATTTTCTGGTACAGTACCGCGTATTCACTAGCATAAAAATCTGTCCACCCTGTGCCGGAATCATACATCAAATAAGAAAATGTCCCAGAACTAATCAATTTATAAATATATATCTGGTATGGGTTGCGAGATTGATAATTTCTGTTCTATAATGAATAAGTATTTCTCTTTTTCACCGATTGTGAATGATGATTTCATATAGATGTAACTCTATGCTATTGAGATGACAGTAGCTGTCCAAGCATTTTCACAAGCATGTTTGAAAAAAATGCAACCTCACAAGTAAAACGGTAAACACCGTATTTACTCAACTATTTCTATGAATTGCTGTAGCAAATTCACTTGTTGGTCATGTCTTTCAAACACTCCCATTGCTCCTTCGTATGTCAGTTTGTCAATCAGAAGTGTGTTATCAGTTTCTCGAAAAACCATTTCGAAGTTAAAATTATACACGTTCGTTTTTCCAATATATATAAAATCTGTGAGTATTTTACCAATAACTGATAAGTATACATACCAAATAACGTTTCCCATAACTATCATATGAGTGTTCAAATTAAAATGAAGTATACTATTTTTCGCTAAATGGTTTAGATATGAATAAAAATTAATTGAACATTTTCGAAAGGTAAGCTTTCATTAAAATGCATTCAATAAGGAAAAAGTCTTTAATTTCTACAGGACGGCCATTTTTATCCAAGACCGTCAACGCCTTGCGGTTCAGAAACAGAATAATCGCGGGTATTCTGAAACCTTAATGAATGAGACTCCAGTGAATCTTGATAGATATCACATTGTACCATACACTGAAGTGGAAAGAGACAGTTTGTCTTGAACGATTGAACAGAAATAATCGGTATTGAATATACATGTAATACATAGATTATTACAATGGCAGAACAACTAATACCTATCATCTATACATCCACCAAATACGCTACATTTTCTGGTACCGTACCGCGTATTCACTAACTTAAAAATTTATCTACACTGATCTGGAACTATACAATTGTCTTGGAATCATACATCAAACCCAAGAAAATGTCCCAGAACTAATCAATTTACAAATATATATTTAGTATGTGTTGCGACATTGGTATTTTCTGTTCTATAATGAGTAAGTATTTCTCTTTTTCACCGATTGAAATCATGATTTCATATAGCTTCCTCCACCTCTATACTATTGAGATGACAGTAACTGTCCAAGCATTTTTAGAAGCATGTGTGAAAAAATGCTACCTCACAAGTGAAATGGTAAAATAGTTATGTAATCAATTAGTGTATTAATTGTGGCGATTAATGATCGAGATATTTCAACGCGAGAGCGAAGCGAGCGAGTTAATGTTCGAGATCATTAATCGCCATTTTAATATACTAGTTGATTACAAAAAATTTCCGTTGACCTCTTTCCTGGGGCCATCGTGAAATTTTCGATATTAATTTCTTTCAACTAGGAGGAAACTTACAATATTTGGATTTTAAAATACATAAATTTGACTGCGCGAAGGTAATATGATTTGACATTTGAATAATATTCGAGTTGGTGTATGTTTAGTTTCCTATAGCACAATTATACATCAAAGGAACAAATCAACCATTTAAATGTTTTTAATGGTCAATTTTGGTGTATGTTTAGTTGCATATATCACAATTTTGCATCAAAAGATAAATTGAAGGTTAATAGGAGTCATTAACGATCGATTCCGTGTAGATTAAACAGACTCGTTAATACGAGGTCCCGGAAATAGTTATTTAATCAACTAGTATATTAATGGTGGCGATTAATGATCGAGATATTTTGACGCGAGAGCAAGCGAGCGCGTTAATGTTCGAGATCATCAATCCCATTTCAATATACGATTTGAATACAAAATTTGTTCATCAACATTTGAATAATATTTGAATTCGTTTATGTTTAGTTCCCCATACCACAATTATACATTAATGCACCAAATCGACCATTTACTGATTATTAATGGTCGATATTGGTGTATGTTAGGTTGCATATATCACAATAATTCATTAAAAGGTGAATTGAAGGTTAATAAGAGTCATTAACGATCGATTTCGTGTAGATTAAACAGACTCTTCAATACGAGGTCGCAGGAAAACGTTATTTAATCAACTATTTCAATGAATTCCTGGAGCAATTTCACTTGTTGGTCTTGAATTTCAAATACTCACCATTGCCCCTTTGTATGTCAGTTTGTCAATCAGAAGAGAAACGGTAAAAACTTTATTGACTCAACTATTTCAATGAATTCATGGAGCAATTCCACTTGTTGGTCTTGTATTTCAAATCCTCACCATTGTCCCTTCGTGTGTCAATTTGTCAGTCAGAAGTATGTTCTCCGAAAAACTATTTGGATATTGAAATTTTAAACGTTCATATTTCCAATATGTATACAATCTGTCAGTATTTTACCAAAAACTGACAATTATTCATACCAGATAACACGTTTCCTATAAATATCAAGTTCATGAGTGTTCAAATAAAAATGAAGTATACCTACTATTTTCCGCTAAATGGTTCAGATATGGATAAAAATTAATTAAGCGTTTTCTAAAGGTGAGCTTCCATTAAAATGCATTAGAAAGAAAAAAAAAACTGTAGACATATCAGGAGCAGATTCAAAAACTTGCCGCGTTTTTAGTTTGGTTTGGTATTCTTGCGTTTTTGGATATGTTGTAGGCGACACATTTGGAAAAACAAAATTTCTTTTTTATGCATTTCAATAAAAGCATTTCTTTTTTTTTCCATTCATTTTTGTTCAATTCTCCCCAGTCATTTATGAAATACGTCATCTTGAATTATCGGGTTTTAACAACAAATTTATCTCGAATTATTACGGAATCGAATCATAATCACAAAACTCGTTCATCATTTTGGAACCGTTACCTTGAATCCCTAAAAACCAATTTTGAATAGAATCACGAAACTCGTCCGCTATATTGAGATGCTATCTTGAATTTTTCAACTTCGACAAAAAATTCATGAAGTCGCCATTTTGTTTTTTAACTAACAAAAAATTCATATTGCATATTATGAACCTGTGTCATTTCAAGTTAATCGGACGACTAGAAGTGGGTCAAAATTCAATACGAGATTTGATTCAGACAGTGTGGGTTCAATAAAAGCGCGTAACAAGGCAAGTAAAACGAAAGATTGTAAAAAATGGCACTCATCTCGGAAATAATTTTCTACTCCATTATCGTAGGGTATTGCGCCAACTTTTGAAAACATCTCCTGTAGGTATTTTAGTTATAAAACATGAGTTCTCAATTCATGTCCTGGAAGTATTCATTAAACATAAAAAACTTCCGGGACGTCCCTGAACTATGCGTATTATATAAAAAACTTCCAGGACTGACCCGGAACTATACAGTTGTCCCTGAATCATACTTTAAACCAGAAAAAATGTCCCGGAACTCGTCAATCTATGATTTTTGCATATCAAATTCTTTAAACTTAATTGTGCTGAATTCTGATTTTCATTCTTTGTAAAGTATAGTTTGACTGATCAAGATCAGAACAACTTTCTTTTATTTATATAGAGCAAAGACAAATTTTTTGTGTAAATCAAAATTTAATCTTGAAACTTCAAATTCAGTATTGAATATTAATGACAAATCTCAGCACAAGCTGATTTGTATGTTCAAATAATCTTAAGCAATAATCTCTTGATGAGAGTACACTCAACTGTAACAACTGTGCGTTGAAGAGTGCATTGAGAAATTCCAAATTTCAAGAGGTTGGATTTTTAGTAAAAACAAATTCTGACACAAGTAACATTGTTTTTCATGTTGTGCTGCTGAGAACTATCATTCGATGGACAAGAAGCTTGTATGTTCCACCTGATCGGTCGCCCAGCAGCCCTGATTGGGAGCCACATGACTACGTGAAGTCTAGCTACGAGCCACACATTACACAATCAGAGGTACATCATCGTCGATAAAACCGACAGGTTCACCAACCAAAAGCAATATTTCTTTTTTTTTGGAAACTAAAAATTTGTCATACAGCAGACCTATGATACATATTTGGTATACAGCAAAACCTTATGTATATTTGGAAATAGACTAATATAAGTTTGGTATTTGATTTATTGTTGTAGTTATTTACAGAAAGAAACATTATTTGATTTGAAATTATTATTGAATAGGAAATTTGAATTTTTATCCTAATTTAACAAAAAATTCTGGCGTTGATTCAAATTTACAATTTCTTAAACCTTTGCTTGAAACATAAATAAATTCGAAACTAGCAAGGTGGTCCAAAGAACTCCACACCGCTCTTCACTGAATAGTCTGGGCATTCTATTACAATAATTAACTTGAATTTACATTATAAAATGCAATAGTCAATTACATTGATTTCTTTCCATTTAGTCGCCAGAAATCAGCTTTTATGAGTTTTAGGGAATTTTATAATGAGCAATGCTAGTGAAATCTTCACATATGTGTGAAAATTCACAAATTGTTTTTCGATATTTCGGTTGACAAATTGCAGCATTGTGAAATCTATCTTTTTATGTGGACTGCAGTCTTTTCCAAAGTGTTATATTCAAGGGCAAGAGTGTTCCAAAAGGGAACTGGACAAACAATTTATCTTTTCGGGCCACAGTCGGTTGCTTTGGGTGAGCATTGTTGGTTAGAAAGAGAAATGAAATCACATGAAAGTTTTTCACTTGATATTACAATTTCAATACAATTTTATTACAATTTCAATACAATTTTATTACAATTTCAATACAATTTTATTACAACTTCAATACTAATTTTATTAATCTTGCTCATACACAGTGTAGTCCATTTTTACTATACCGTATAGAAAATAGAAATGAAAACTAACCCCGGTATCTGTACAATTAATTCTTACAGTATTTTGAAATCTAATATGTTCAACCAGAGAATGCAAATTCGATATAATACAGTTAATTGACCAAAACTAATTCATGAATAAAATGAATATTACTTCGTTTCTGATTTGAGGGTGAGAATTGGACCTCCAAAAATAATATCCAGACGAGTGAGTTATCGATAAAAACTCATACTCAATGAAATAAAAGAATAGCGGTTGGACAAGGAATCCGAAAAACTAAAGAAATTGTTTAAACGAATATTTTTGTTTAATAATTGTTGTGAATATATAATTTCATCAATATATAAAAAATGTAAAACTAAAAATGTGTTGTTTAACTTGAACTCGACTGAGTAGGAAATATCTGTTGTCCCACCCTATACCTCTGAAGGTATCCAGATACATTTTTTGATAACATTTGTTATCAAAAAATGTATCCAGTATCTCCGTGTGGGACTATAGCAAAGCTAATCAAATGGAATTTATTATTATATGAAAAGGTGAAAACAAAAACCATTGCTTATTGAGAAGTTTTTTTTTTAAACGTTTGTCCTACCACCTATCATTGTCACATAAGCTTCTATTTGACACATCACTACTCCTAAAATAAACATTCAGGAAAGAAGTATAATAATTTTGTTGGGAATCGAAGATTGTGGTTAATGCATTCAAAATAATAGAGCTTGATAGTTTTTGTAGAATGACCATTCTGAATAGATAGAGCAGGGTTGAAGAAATCTAGCTACTAATTTTTGCATTTTGATCGGCACACATCCTATTGTTTTCCGTAGAGGGTGACTATAGTGGCATTTCTTTCTAGATAAAGTTACTTCGAATCACGGAATCACTAATGATAAAAGACAAAATAAAGTTGACATACCACGTACCAATGAATCTGTGTTTTCTTTTTCAGAAATGTATTCCATGAGAACTCTTAGAATCATGTCCTCGATTCACTCTCAGGTAACACTTTGTGTAATTTTTTTCTTACTAATTTTTGTTTTGTTACAAAGTGAAATGAGGGACGAATTTCGGAATAGAATGTGCAATGTTCCTTTATCCCCAATTAAAAATAATTATATTGTGAATGATACTCTAGTCAGCTCCAAAGATTCAAATAGACACGAGGTAATCATTATTAGAGTTTCATATTTTTTTGCTCGACTCATTGATCATCTTTGAGATAATATAATCAGATCATCTTTGAGATAATATACTTGATAATTGTATTGAATTCTATTTTATTCTTGATTTTTATTCGGAATAGTTCTCAGTTTATCATGAACTTATAACTAGAGTTTGATATTTGAGATTTCAGATATTCAAGGAATAAAAAAAAAAATACATACTCAGTTACTGTTGGATTCCCCACGGAAAATTAGTCAGAATGCATAATGCTTCTGTTTATGCAGTTTTCGATAAAAATGTCCGACTAATGTTTTTTTTTTCGTAGTTTTTGTTTCGAATTTATTCTTATTTAATATTCAATATTCTGTGATTTGATCACTCTCAATCTCGTTTTGAATTCATACATGTTTTATTGTTCACATAATAATTTTCCATTTTATGGCATTTATATTCTTCTACAGTTTTTTTAACAGCATGTACTGAATTTTAGATACAAAATATATTCCATGAATAATGAATTTTTTTATAAAATTCTTTCTTTATTTTCAGATACTCTTTAGACACTAATTATATTCAAAACTAAGAATCATCAAGAACTACCAACCCAATTTTCGGAAATATATTCCAAAATATGAGGCATAATTTCCTAATAACCAATATATTTAAAATTTTAGTTGGCTGTGAATAGTTGGGAAGGATATAATGGTAATGAACATGATTATTTTTCCACAGATAAGGATGAGGTAATCGAACATAACTGTTACTACCTCCATTTCCTATTTTAGTGTTCATAAAAATTATCGACCCCTGCACCGGATTGTAAATTTTCAGATTTTGAGGTATTTTTTTGGTAATTTGTTTTTTTATAAAAGTGAAACGATAATTCATTTTAGATTTACACGTTAGTTTCTAACACAGATGTAGCTGAAGAGAGAGTGACTTGCCACGTGCATGGAGATACGGTAATTTGAATTTTTATGCAAAATATTATTCTATGGAAGAATGTTTTTATTCTCGGTTCATATATAATTCATGTCTATTCCTAAGTGAAATATTACAATGGGGAAAAACTTCATTTGATATTGAATTTTTCAGGTTGATACAAGAAGTGAAAAAAGTATTCATATTCTGAAACATTCTGATTACGAAAACAATGGTAATGCTGATTCAGGATGCAGTTCTATACCGGATGTGAGTAATTTCTTATCCTTTGATTTGTCAGTTTGGATGAATTGTACTATGTATTTCAGATCTATTCTCCTGTGGAAGACTCCGACAGATCCAACATTTAGCCCAAGACAAAAGACAAGTTATTAAGTATTTTTTTTTATTTATCCTTCATCATTCGCATTTATTTGGATGCTATTCATCTCAAAAAAGTACATTTTTCCGTTTATTATTTCGTTATCATTTATTTTCAGGTAAAAAAAATGAATCGTTTTTGATCTCTGCTCTCAAATTCTTTCAAATCATCGACAAATGAGTCTTGGAATATTCTTCCAGCCCTAGCAAACGAAATGAGAAACTACCTTCTACCCACGAGAAACCAATACCAAGAAATAGAAATGAAAACTCACCTTCTACATCTAGAAGCACTGAAAGATTGAATGTTGAAATTGATAGTCGTCCTTCCACCTCCAGTAATATCAATCCGAATGAGAATATATCTACTTACGGGGATATGACTGAATATTGTGAAAAAGATATTCCTAGATTACCAAATACTGATGAAGTTCCATCAACAAAAAAGAGAAGGAAACCAGATTACTGTTACTTTTGTGAAGAAGAGGTGCTCATTTTTGCTAGGCATATTCAGAGAAATCATTCTCATGATTCTGAAGTAGCCAAAATCCAAGGAAAGAAAGGACCTCATATGTATTTTGAGAAAACGAGGAAATTACATAAGAAATATGAATGGCCTCTCCAAACCAGTGAGATCACCCCTCCTTGCTCCCGTTGCCTTGGTTTCCATTCTAAAAATTATTATATAGGCACAGGAAAAACTGTATGGAAGACAATTCAGTTAATGCACAAGTAGATGGTCAGAATACTCTCATCAACAATCTTAGTAAGCGTACTGATTCTCGCCTAAAAAATTAAGTGTTTCCTCGAATGATGCCAGATAAAATCAGTCTGGAGGCAAAAACAAATCCTCTTATTTGTGTGTTTGGTGCACAATATTTGGAAATACATAAGGAGAAAATTTCAGAAGTAACATCTCGGAAGATGAGAGAACTTTCCAGGATTCTTATAGTATTGAAAAAAAAGAACCGAAAATAACCAACCTCTTTCAATCTTTGCAACCAAAATATTTCAATTGAATTTATGATCCAGCGAAAATTGTGGCACAATATGACAGTGTGAAAGATTTGTATGTTGCCCCAACTTACGCTAAAAATATTGGTACATCTTTGAAACAGTGTTGTGATATAGCAATTCGACTCAACCTAACACAACAATCTTCGATTTCCACAGCGGAAATAGAAGTGAACTTGAAGAATATAATAGATCTTTACTACGAGTTGGAGATTCGAAGTATCCAGCCAAGCAGGAAGTGATCTCAATATGCAAAAATGGAATAAGATTACCATCGTTCCACTTGCTGAAGATTTGAAAATATGGTTGGGAAAGCCACAGATGCTGTTAACACGTTAACTACTGGTTCTTATGATAAAGAAGCTTTCACAGTTTTACTGGAAACTATATATTGTAGAATTATATTGCTCAACAGGAAGAGACCTGGTGAGCTACAAAGACTATTCCTTCATATTCATCTGAGTTGCGAGTCTAAAGAAGAAGCCACTAGGTGTGAGCAATTTGATCCAATTATATCCTCAACTGAAAAATGTTAATTGCAGAATTTCAAAAGGGTAGTTATAAGAGGAAAAGGGGAAAGAGGTGTGGCTGTTTTGTTCAGCAAGGATGTGCAAGAGCATGTACTCTTATCGGTAAGGAATAAACAAGTGAAGATAAAAATCCATATTTATTTGGTAAGCCAGGACTCATAACTGGATATACAGTTTTACAAAGTTATGCACGTCCAAGTGGAGCGAAAAATCCCTCGACCATAACTTGTACCAAGTTAAGTAAGCATTTGGCGACATTATCCCAGTTGTTTTCCTTGAATGAAACGGAAATTGACCAGTTAGCCACATTTATGGGACACACAATAGGTGTCCATAAAAATTCTTATAGATTGCCTGATGATCTTCATCAAACTGCTAAAATTTCGAAAATTCTTCTTTTGCTTGAGAGTAGAAATTTCGGTGAATACAAGGGAAAAACACTAGATGAAATTTACATTAATTTGGATAAAGATCTCCTCGATTCGACAAATGAGTACAGTGATAAAAAAGATGACGGAAAAGATGAAAGTTTAATGGAACATGATATGTTTTTACATGATGTTGAACAAATGGGGAAATACTCCGTAGAAGATAATAAAACCGATAGTGTGACTGAGATTAGAGAAAATAGTAGAAAAAAAAACATTGAAAGAGGAATGAAAAGGACACTGGTGAAGTAGACTGTAGAGCAGAAAAAAATTGTCACAGAATATGAATGTGACGAATTGAAGGTAAAATACTCACAATTATTGGAAAACAAAGACTGGACAATAATAAAGGTATTTGTTCGAAAAGTAAAAAAATATTCTGACACTAAGATTTTATTTCTAATTTTTCAGATTACCGTTTTGAAACGAGTTTACTTATTGAGGAATTGTGATATTTTGTTGTGTTTTAAAGATTCCAGAGAATTTATTTTTGTTTTTTTTTTTTTAATGTATTTATACTCACAAAACTTTCAGAAATATATATATATATATAGTGTATTATTTCTTTAAGTTCAATCAGTTTTTCCCAAAACTGTATCTGTATTTATTGTCACAAATTCACTAATTTCACATTTGACTTTCTGGGAAAATGAATAGATTAATATTGATTAGCAAGGGATTGATTTTCCGAAAAGAAAAACTTGACCATCTCCCAATGCCATATCAAGTATACTTTGATTCTTTCGATTAGTAGTATCACAACAGGTAAGTGATGGGATAAGGAACAATTGTGTTGTGGTTATCTACCTGAAAGAGCTCAAAAAACTAATTTTGACAACATAAAAGATTCCAAAAAAAGTTTTGTGTAAAGAACTCTAGAAATTTTATTATCTGCTGGGATCGGGTATGGTATATAAGTGTTGTATTTCACGTATTTTTGTTACTATAGTGGAATACCATATTTTATTATTATATCATCCATGACCGGTCCCCAGCAATTATACGATTTTTTTGAGAAGGAAGACATTACCTCATACGTTTCTGCGTCCACCAGAGATACGCTATCTAGGACAATTCTGATAGAGTATACTGGTTCTACACAAAAAATCATACTCAAAGCTGGTTTCAGATTATCAAAAACTTCAAAAATAAAAAAAGTATTTCTATATAATATTGCGTCATTTCACCATCATATCATTATCACGTCCGGTGAATAATTTGTTTTCATATTTAGTATGATACTGCGTCCAATTTGCATAATATCTTTCATACTCAGCACGATACGGCATCCAGCGCTGTTGCCATGTTTTATCACACATTTTTATTTAACTCGCTTCGTTCATATGCTGTCATTCTTTCCGGTTCAAAATTTGTAATCCATTTTTGGAGCACTTGCCGACATCCGATTGAGCTGAAATTCGGCAGGTGATCATAATTCCGGTGACAATGCATTATTAAATTTTCGTTGGAAAAAAAACAAAATGACGGCTCCAAGATGATGAACAAGTTTTGTGATTATGGTACGATTCGATTCAAAATTGGTATGTAGGAGTTTTCAGAGGCGGAGAATGTGAAATCTCTGTCAAAATAAAAAAATTCAAGATGGCGGACAAGTTTTATGATTGTGGTCCGATTCGATTAAAAAATTGGTGTGAGGATTTCCGGGGTCGAGATTATTAATTTTTTGTCGAAATTTATGAATTCAAGATGGCGGCCCAAAATGGTGAAAGAGTTTTGTGATTATGGCCGATTCTATTCAATATTTGTGTGTGGGGGTTTTCGGAGTCGAAGATTATGAATTTTTTGTCAAAATTTATGAAATTGGAATGGCATATGGATTACTGTTAGAGGAAAAAAAATGGCGCTTCAAATGGCGGACGAGATTCAGGTTTATGGTCCAATTCGATTCAAATTGGTATGTGGGAGTTTTCATGGTCGAAGATTAGGAATGTTTCTTCAAATTTCATAAAATTAAAATGGCGGCTCCAAGATGGCCGATAATCTCTGTGTTTATGATCCGATTCTATTCAAAATTGGTATGTGGGGGTTTTCGGGATCAGAGATTAAGGATTTCTGATCAACAAACCCAAGATGGCGGGCGAGTTTTGTGATTATGGCCCGATTCGATTCAAAATTGGTATGTCAGCAAGACTCGATGTCTGCCCGATTCGATTCAAAATTGGTATGTCGGGGTTTCTGGGGTCGGAGATTACGAATTAAGTCAAGATCATTGATTTTTAGTTGAAGTTCATAAATTCAAGATGGCAACTCCAAGATGGCGAATGAGTTAATCTCTAGATAGTCTTCTCATTGAAGGACTAGATAGCTCAGAACTTACAGGAAAAAAAGCCTCATAATAACGATGCTTTAACAAAAATGCATAGGTTAGGGCGTACGTATTGAATTGAATCTATAAGTCACGTAATAACCTACGTCACACATCCAAAGCAATTATTTTTTTTTTTTTAGTGCATTTGAATAGAAGCTTGTCTTCAAGAAGGTTTTTCATTAATTATTTTATTTCTGTAATAAATTATGGAAAAATCCTCAAAAAAAGAAATAAAAAAAATACTTTTGAAGTAATAAATAAAATTATTTCATATAGTAATCCTAAAGTTACTTTTGTAGTATGAAAACCCTGATATGTTTTTTCTCGAACAATATCTCATTATCCTTGATATATAATTAGTATAATAGTAAATAATCCTAATAATAATAAATTATGGTTATAAATAAATCATTTGATTAATCCTATTATTGTAATTAATCAGTTTTGTTCCCTAAATTAAGTATTTTCTGATGTCTCCAAATGATTAGGCATTAGGTGATGTCTTCCTTCACTTCCATTATATGTATAACTACACATAAAAAATATAATAATTGCTGGGGACCAGTCATGGATGATATGATAATAAAAGATGGTGTTTCATTACAGCAACAAAAATATGACAGATACAACACGAATACACATTTCCGATCCCAACAGACTATAAAATTTCCAGAGTTCTTTGAAATATTTGAAATTTACTACTCGAAAACTATTTAATATTGGAAAAATGTAGAAAATGATATAATTATCCAATTATCCAACGTTCCATAAAATTCACAGAGAACTGGGTTTTGGAATCGTTCATGTTGTCATTATATATTGGTGTTTTTTTGTGCTCTTTCAGGTAGATAACCACAACACGAATTTTCCTTATCTCATCACTTACCTGTTATGGTAATACTAATTGAGAGAATCAAACTATAGTTAACGTCCTTCTCTTCGGAAAATTAATCCCTTGCTGATCAAAATTTATCCATTCAATTTCCATAAAATCACCTGAGGAAGAAGTGTGGGGCCTAGGCCGGCCATGTGTCTAGGCCGACAGGGGGTAATATTTGTGACGATCCCGGACATAGCTGGGTAAAGTCCATGACCCCTCTCAGTTAACATGGTAGCATACCTAGTAGCTTCTGAAAGAAAGCAAGCGGCGGATATGGTTGATCTTGCTGATATTGGAATTCTCCTGTTGACATGGGTATGCAGGGGAAGAGGGCCTCCCCATAGGCTTGCCGTTGCCTCGCCACAAGGTGTTGGACTCTGGGGGGCAGGGTGATAGATAGTTGACCAATGAAAAACATACCGTATTCGGTAGAGACGGGAAAGTCCTTTATCTATGGGAGCTGATGAGCTTCGGCACTATGGGTTCAGAGACAAGAGCTACAAATGGTTTGAGTCGTATTTATCTGATAGAAAACAAATTGTAAAGATGCAAGATGGCAAATCTGCCCCGTCTACTATCAAATGTGGTGTGCCACAAGGTTCAGTACTCGGTCCAATATTGTTCCTAGTTTACCTCAATGACTTGGCCAGTATAAATATTCAAGGAAAGTTCACCATGTTCGCGGATGACACAACATTGATGTGGAAAGGATCTAATATTGACTGCTTAAAAGAAATCATTGAGTGTGACCTGAGCTAAGTCAAAATGGTGCGACTCAAACCACCTCTGCTTCAATTCGAAAAAACAAGCCTCCTCACCTTCAAATTCACCTATGATTCACTTATGTTAGGCTTGAATCCAATTATGAATAGAACTTCCACCAAGTTTCTTGGCATTGAAATAGATGACAATCTGAAATTTTCCACCCATATTCACACCTTGCGGAAGAAAGTGGCATCAGGCAGCTATGCAATAAGAGTAGTATCCAAGGAACTTGGTCTATCGATGGGTAGAGTGACTTATTTTTCCTTGGTTGAATCACACCTGAGATATGGGATAGCCTTTTGGGGTTATTGTACAAAAAACCTATTCGATTCCATTTTTGTTCTTCAAAAACGAGCGGTAAGATTTATGTCTGGAGCTGAGTACACTGCTCACTGCAAGCCCTTGTTCATAAAGCACAAGATTCTCACTCTAACCTCAATCTTTATATTGGAGACCACATGTCTGGTACACAAACATAAAGCTAATGCAAATGTTGCAGAACATCCAGCAATAATACATAATACACGTCAAGTGGTAAGAAAAAATATAGCTTTACCCACTCCCCGAACAGAGCAGACAAAGAATTCTATAATGTACGAAAGTATAAAAATGTACAACAAACTGCCCACAAAATTGAAAGAAATTCCGGTACACCACCTGTTCCGAAAAAAAGTCAAAAAGATACTTTTGCTCAAGGCATACTACGGCCTACAGGAGTTCTATGATGATGGTCAATTCTCTTAGTGATAAAATTGTGATATATTGTATGTTCCCGTCTGTATATCTTTACTTCTATATCTGTTTTTTTTTTAATATATATAAATATTTAGTATTGTTTGTTGCTGAGATATCATATTCATGCACTAGCTCTAAGTACGCTTTGTCAATAAGATATATTTTTTTCTTTGACAATAAAGTATATAAGTATAGTATAGTATGTATTCCTTGCTGAATTGGCGGGAAGCGGCGCATTTACTCTCTCGCGTACTGACATCCCAGAGCCAGTAGCCTCATCAGGCGGACCCACCGTGGCTGAAATGATAAGGTAGCAGGATAACCTAGCGCGTTGATCCAGCGTATCCGGATTCCCATAGTGTGGGGTAGGGTAAGGTACTCACCAGCGTGCTGTTGTTACCACTGTACATATTGTTGCTGTGGAAGTAGTGTATTCGTGACAATGAAAACAGACAAGATTTGGGAAAAAAAACTGATTGAGCTTAGAGAAATAGTACGCTGTATATATAAATAGATTAATAATTTCCGAAAGATTCGTAAGTAAATACATTTAAAAAAAGCAGATCCTAGAGGGGTTGATATGGCTCTTCAGCCCCTCCGTACCTCGACCTGTGAGGTCTTTTGTACATTACCCTTCACCTATTCAAGACCCGGGATTCCGAGACTCCCTGCAAAGCGTATCAGTTTCCTGGGAGCTAAGTTCCTGGTGGATAAGGTCGTTAGTAAAACTCCTTCGAGGAACTCAAGCCTTCTGCAAAACAGCACTTGGTAGTCGCAAAGCAAGTGTTCTGCAGTTTCAGCGAAATTCTCGCAGTAACGGCACAGTTCACTGTCTGATCTTTCCAGTTTTTCGAAGTGATACCTCAGAGGACAATGTCCGGTGAGCAGTACCAGTTTCAAGTCTTGCTTGTCCAACTTGAAAAGCAGTTAAGCTTTCTTTGGCGATGAGCTCAAAAGCTTTTTCGCTTGTCTTTGCCCTGGAACCTCATTCCAATAGGTTTCAATTTTGTCAGCTTCCTAGCGCCGAAACTCTTTCTTGATGTGGGCTTTGAAAATATCACAGAAGGGTTCTGGGCCGGAAAATTGGGTATTTGCCCGTTCCAAGGCGGTTCGCTTCCGCATTGCCTATCAGAGTAACCTGATTATTCGTAGCCAGTTGTCTTAGGGAGAGTTTGTAGTCCCAAGTCAGTCTAGACTCACAAGTGTGTGACTTTAGAGCTTTTAGTGCTGCTTTTTCAAAGAGTAAAACAGGAATAAATTCTCTGGAATCTTCAAAATACAACAGAATATCACGATTCCTAAATGAATAAACTTGTTTCAGATAGTCATCTGAAAAATAAAAAATAAAATCTCCATATTAGTAAGTTTCGGAATATATTTACATTTTTGCAGAATATGTATTTTGTATCTTCGCTCAGTCTTTGCTTCCTAATAATTGTGAGTATTTCACCTTCGATTCTTCACATTCATATCTCTTCGAAGGAAATATTTTATTTCTATATGGTTTAGAAAATATTCTGTAACAATTTTTTCTGATCTGCTGTCCATACCACCAATGTTCTTTTCATTCCTCTTTCAATTTTTTTTTTTCATTTTTGTTTTTCTAACCACAGTCACACTATCGATCTTCTAAGGAGTATTATCCCATTTCTCCTCACAAAACTAACAGTGAGTAATATTCTCTTTTTTGTTGATGGAACCTTATGAGGTAATCCAAAAAAAAATATTCTACAATGAAAAAGAGGGAAATTTTTGTGGCATAGAGGACAAATTATTAAATTAAAGAAAAAAAAAAGCATCCCCAAGTGGGAGTCGAACCCACGACCTTATGATTTCTAGCCATACGCTCTACTATCTGAGCTATTCGAGGACATAGGAATCGACACACACTCGTGAACCCTTTTCTTCCATAATTTAATATTCATGTGAGAAATGAATCGAAAATCCAAACGTACTTAGCACTGGCCATTACCTGTCACTCAACTTCACCGACATTCGTAAATTTCAGTAGCAGATCTAAGCAGATGATATCTAACCACTGATAAGATTCAGCCAAATATATAAGGTGAAAGTGGAAATATTGTGTCCGAAATATATAATGAAAAAGGGGGAATTTTGTGGCATAGAGGACAAATTATTAATTTAAAGAAAAAAAAGCATCATCAAGTGGGAGTCGAACCCACGACCTTATGATTTCTAGCCATACGCTCTACCATCTGAGCTATTCGAGGACATAGGAATCGACACACACTCGTGAACCTTTTTCTTCCATAATTTAATATTCATGTGAGAATTGAATCGAAAATCAAACGTACTTATCACTGGCCGTCGAGATCCATTACCTGTCACTTCATCGTCATTCGAAAATTTCAGTAGCAGATCTAAGCAGATGATCTCTAACCACTGATAAGATTCAGCCAAATATATAAGGTAAAAGTGAAAATATTGTGTCCGAAATATATAATGAAAAAATGAGGATTTTGTGGCATAGAGGACAAATTATTAAAGAAAAAAAATGCATCCTCAAGTGGGAGTTGAACTCACGACCTTATGATTTTTAGCCATACGATCTACCATCTGAGCTACTCCATGACATAGGAATCGACAAACACTCGTGAACCTTTTCTTCCATAATTTGATATTCATGTGAGAAATGAATCGAAAATTAAACTGGCCGTCGAGATCCATTACCTGTCACTCAACTTCATCGTCATTCGAAAATTTCAGTAGCTGATCTAATCAGATGATTTCTAACCACTGATAAGATTCAGCCATATAAGGAGAAAGTGGAAATATTGTGTCCCAAATATATAATGAAAAAGGAAGAATTTTGTGGCATAGAGGACAAATTATTGAATTAGAGAAAAAAAAGCATCCTATGTCCTCGAATAGCTCAGATAGTAGAGCATATGGCTGGAAATCATAAGGTCATGGGTTCGACTCCCACTTGAGGATGCTTTTTTCTTCTTTAATTTAATAATTTGTCCTGTATGCCACAAAATCCCCCCTTTTTCATTATACATTTCGGACACAATACTTCCACTTTCATATTCTACAATATGCAGTTATATTCCCGTAAGTAGATATATTCTCATTCGGATTGTTATCCCTGTCAATTTCGTCATTCAGTCTTCCAGTGCTTCTGGGTGTAGAAGGTAGGGTTTCGTTTTGATCCCTTGATATTGGATTCTCGTGGGTAGAAGGTAGTTTCTCATTGTGTTTGCTAGGACTGGATGAAATATTCAAAAACTCATTGGTCGTGATTTGGAAGAAGTTGAGAGCAAAGATCGAAAATGATTGTTTTTTTTTTCCTGAAAATAAATGATGACGAAATAATAGAACGAAAAATGTGCTTTTTCTGAGATGAGTAGGATCCAAATGAATGCGGATCATACGGGATAAATTAAAATATGAACTTAATAACTTGTCTATCGTATTGGGCTGAATGTTGGATCTGCATCGGAGTCGTCCACATGAGCATGATGCTATCCCAAAACTACCGTCTGTGGCGTGAAAAGAAAGAGCGTCTGTCCAGTTCACTTTTGGAGCATGCCCGGCCTTGAATATAAACACTTTGAAAAGTCTGCAGTCTACATAAAAAGTTAGAGTTACCACCTCACAATGCTGCAATCAGTCAACCAAACTATCGAAAAGCAATTTGTGAATTTTCACACATATGTAAAGGTTCTGAATAACTCAATTTCTTGAAAATTAATAGAAACACTTGCAATTCTCAAAAACTCATAAAAGTTATTTCTGGCGAACAAAGGGGGCAAATTGATGTAATTTACTATTGCATTCATATATGATATGTTTTCCTCCTCATAAATTTTGAATTTCTGTAAAAACATATAAAAGTCCGGTAAAAAAAATTCAAAGAAGTTTACTTACGAAATAAAAGTGCACTAGAACTTCGCACGTGTTTGCACATGAAAACACTGACCAAAATGTATTTTGGTACGTGGTTGCCAGACTGAGGACGCATCATCATGCTACAGGTGAAAGGAGTATATTCAATGTATATTAGCATTCACGATTTAAAGCGCCCCCCAAACAGAAATTCTCTGAACTAAATGTATACTGGAACTTTCTAAGACCGTATAATAGTACGTCCTTCATTATGTTTTTCTGGTGTACATAACTCTCGCATTCGATGATGAATGTTTTCTCTTCTCATATGCCATGGGAGCTCTGTAAGCGGAGTACAATTTGCGAATATATAATTCGATGGTTCGTTCAAAATAATGGAATTATTGTTGGAAAACAATACTGCGTCCGGTATACGGACGTTGTATCATTCAGGATGCGGTAGTGTATGGTCGAAAACCCACGTACGGACGTAGTATTGTACGCGGGATAAATATATATATATATATATATATATATATATTTATATATCTATATGGACCAACTCAGCTTCATGCTCGGACCAACTCAGCTTCCGTTTCATGCTCGGCCCACCAAGCATCCACGTGTTTATACAAAGCAAACAGTTAATAGCCCACTCAGCCTCCGCCACTATCTCAGGCTAGTTAGCCTCCTCTGTATATGTTACATACGTTTTTTGGGAGTTTATGTAACTTGGCCTCCTTTTGAAGCTATTGTGTATTTACTGGGCCTCCTGACACTGTTGCCAATTTTTCAGTCAATATTCAATTCCACAGCATGATATCTAATCACACGGCCTGTTGAAAAGTTTATCCGGTAGTTGAAAGTTTGAATTTTGCTTCATACTCTGAAATGAAATTTATTTCAGTAGTATCGTATAACGAGAATATATAATCTACCTTCGATCATTCTGAAAATATTCAAGGAATAGTGGCTTAGAAGAGTTCCTAAAAATTATACTAGACAATAAGTATTCCATGATGAAAGCAGTAAACTATATTGGGTATATTTTGTGCTTATTAGTCTTCATTAATAGTGAAAATTCCCGATTCAAATTCTAACGTTCCACGATCTTCCACTACGGTTGACCACTCTTATTTTATTTTTTATCGAAATTTACCAAAAATCCAGTTGGTATCTATACATCAGTAAAATTCCACTGTTTTCGCCGGTCTTTGGTCACTTTACTGGTAAAAGAAAGTGCAAACTTAAGTACTATCAAAAGACACAGGCGATGGAAATTTTAAATACTAAATTCAATTGGGGATTCGCTGGATAATTAGTAGAATATTGCCAAAAGCCTTCTTTTGAAGGCGGCCACTACTGTTCATTCCATCCCTCCTACAAGAATACTTAATGACAAAAAAAACATAGGAAGTGCAGAAGGAATATTTCTAGTTGTTCAGATTGTACAATAAATATTAATGTCAATGAAATTCAAAAAAACATTTGAATGTTATATTATATTTGTAAATAATAAAAATTGTAAAGAAAATTGTTGACTCTTAACACCAGCATCTGAAGTAATCAGCTTTCAATTCAACTGTTGACTTACTTTGAAATTTATACTTTCAACACTTGCTCGCAATAACATCATAAAAACGCGCGCCGTCGATAGCAATTAGTTGGTAAATAGCCGCCACTAGTGAACAGTTATATTTATGTGTTGCATTTCGAGAAAAAAGTGACATAACTTCTCTCGAGTGATTGTAGCGATCCACTGCTAATGGCGCCTCTCTGAACAAAAATGTATTTTCGCTCTCAATACATACCTAATATTTGAACTCATAGTCAAACTGCAATGCTCATATCATACACTTCCTCATTAAATAGTGCGATCCATTAAAACCTCAGACTATACCATTGAAGGTTGATTCTGAGTATCAATAAATAAATTATTTAGATTTGGAGAGATTTCCATGACTTTAACTTCAAAACTAACGGTATTTCCATTTTCACCCCTTTGGGGATGAAGTATCAAAAAACCTTCATAGTGGTTACTCATGTCATCATAGTCTAGTAGAGAAGTGAGTTTCCTACAAAAAATAGTTCCAAGCCTTCTGAATATATGAGCGATGACTCATTCGATTCGGGATGTCATTCTGACGAAAATGTGCTAGTTTTTTAACACAAAACAAAAAATAAAAACAGCCTTAGTTTTTGGTAGTTACTCAAGAACTCTTGATGATAGATGAAATAAAAAAACAGATTCTTGAAGACGAGACTATTTACTATGAAAAATTTTGTCACGGAAATCTATATCAATTATTTATAATTTTGATTCAACGTTGAAAATAGGGCTACGCGCGGGCGTTACGGCAGGAGTACAGCACCTCTTGAGAGAGCAATTCAAATACAATATTTTTTATACTATCAAATATAAATTAAAAAATTCAAAAAAATCAAAGTATCAGCTGAACACCTGAAAGAATATAATTTCGTTATTTTGTTTTCATTGAATTTTGATAATCGGAGGCTATTGTTAATTAAGTAGTTTTGTGAGAATCACCGTTTTTATGAAAACCGAATAATTGTTTAGAGAATGACTCCATATTTTTTTTTGTTTTCTGGAGCACATTTTACATGTGTACTCAATGATATCATGCAGAAATTGATAAAAAATTGATTATTTTGTTCATTATAAATTTCTAAAAATTACAAAATATGAGATATCGAATAAACATTGTATTTTTTCGATATTCCACATTATTATCAGTTTTATGTCTGACAAAGACATTTCACAACCTTTATTATATTCTTTTTAAAATTTTTTTTTCATTTTCTCATTATTTAAATAATATATTTAGAATTTTTTTTCTTCCAAAATGCGGAATTGGTTATTCTCCACCTAATAGGAAAAAATATTTTTTTTTAATTAATAATTCTTTATTTAGTTAACAATTAGTTATAAACAAACTTTGATTGGCGTTGATTTTTTTTGAGTAGTAGAAAAAATAACAAGAACAACCATATACAACAAACTGTGTGTGTTTCTCATATTTTGTTATCTTCAGAAATTTATAATTACCAAACTAAGTAACTTTTAAACAATTTTATAGCGTGATATAATCGAGTACACTGTAAAATGTGCTTCAGGAAGTAAGAAATCATGGAGTCATTCTGTGAACAATTATTCGGTTTTTAATGAAATCGGCGGTTCCAAAAAAACTACTCAAATAACGATAGCCTTACATTATCAAAATTGAATGAAAAAAAAATTCCCAAAATTACATTTTTCCAATGATACATAATACAATAATTTTTTGGAATTTTTAAATTTATATTTAATAATATAAAAACTATGTTATGTGAATTGCTCTATCGAGAGGTGCTGTAGTTCAGCGTAACGCCCACGCGAAGCCCTGTTTTAATTCATCGTTGAATTAAAATTATTAATAATTGCGATAAGAGTTGCAAGAGTAACATTATCACAGGAAATTTATCTTTTTTTTTTCCCGATAGTCGATAGTTTTTGAGCTTTTTCCAAAAAACCAGAACCGTTTTTATTTTTATTTCCGTTTTTTGTTAAAAAAATCGCAAAATACGACTTTTTTAGAATGTCGATTGAGTTTGATACACGGATTTTTCCTAAACAACATATGTTATAAAAGGAAAAAAAAATATTATTCCATAGCGCATGGTTTGGAAAATATTTTTATTTGTGGAAATATTGGTTTAGGATTCAGTAATATATATTGATATTACTTATCATTTCATTATGAAAAAAAAAACTTCTCGATACCTACTTTCAATTTCAAAAATGTGTTTTTAATGTTACCCCAGTTTATTTGGATCTATTTTCCTTAGTTTCCTTTCAAGAAGAATTGAATATATTATTCATTGAGCATAATGATTTCTATTCAATTCCATTATTTCCTATTCTTTCAAATCCTCAATAACACAGTGAATAATTTTCTTCGGTAATATAAATAAATAATTTTGAGTAGTTTTCAAGATCTGTGAAAGAATGTTCCTCTTCCATTCGATTTTCTGTACCATTTAGAACTCTCACTTATAAGGTTTTCTTCCTAAAATATATTATTGTATTGTTATATTATTATCAACTAGCATTTTTCCATATGTTTTCATCTAGCTTATGGCTCAGGCTATTCCGTGATTTCGTTTCCCGTTATCCTGTTATTCTGTTATCCCGTTATCTCGTTTGGGTGGCATAATTGATTTGACAGCGGAAGTAATGCTTTGTGACGACTATTACAAATTCACCAATCCCTTTCCACCCCTGTAGATATGGCATTTTGAATGAAGTTTAACACGATTTATTTATTCGTGACAGAGAGCCAAAACACCAATTTTCATTATTCTAACTCAAAAACTCACGGATAAACATTTTCAGCCCCCATTTCGCCCCTTTAGTAGTTGAATTTCTAAAAACACTGGAAAACAAATGTCTTCATATGTAAAAAGACCTCAAATATCCATTTTCATGATCCTAACTTAAAATGTTTCACCCCCCATTTGACCCCTTTAGGGTTTGGATTGCTGAAGACACTGAAATACCAATTTTTATGAACCCAAGTCGAAAACTAAGGGTACTCCAGTCAGAGCCGGCCTTAGTGAGCGGGCCAACTTGTTGTGCGAGGCCCTTATATATTTTATTTATTAATAAATTGATATTTTTATACTTTGAAGAAATTCCTACTCAATGTTCTCATTTATTCACCTTCCCCTCACTACCTCTCGGATGGCGTGCCTACTAAATATATGTTCAAAATACAAAACACATAATTTAAATAAATAATTTATTTGGCGAGAAAAACACTTCTGAATGTTTTGACAATGACAATATAATAATCAATACTAGATAAAATGATATGAGAAAGGTAACAAAATCTAAACAAAACAATATATAATATATTACGTAATATACCTACCAATAACGAAAACGAAAATAAAACTCTGAATATTCAAAAACAAAACATGTTAAACTCAAAATAAAATAATAATTTGAATTCTTTCACTGAGTGAAAATGAAACATACATGTGAGACTCATGAGATCTTGTGAAAAAATCACACGCCTAGCTTTAATTTTGAAAATTCATCTATAATGGCATCAAACTCCAGCCTCGCACTTATATCAGACTATATCGATGATGTGGCTAATGAACGATCTTGAGACATGGATGTGCGTAAGTAGGTCTTGATTAATTTCAGACGAGAAAATGACCTTTCCGCACTAGCAACTGTAATAGGAATTGTTAACAGTACTTATATGATGAAAGTATTGGGAAACGGATTTCCCATTTCTTTCAGTCGTGTCAACAAGTCAATTGCAGTTAGTGTTTTTGGTGGCAAAACTTCTCTCAAAATTCTCAGTTCGATTGATTGTTCTGCTCCATCTACATCCCGATGTTCCCCACTACTGAGATACAAATCCAAATCAAAAGCATTTTTTCAGATCTTCATCTAATTTGTCGCAATTTTGAAATATTATATAAAAACCGAAATGTTTCGGCCCATAATAACGATAATAAATCTGTCTGCAACTAAATAAACACCGATGGCTGGTCAGGTTGACGAGAGTCCTATCGATATCTGTGAAGTCTATCAACGTCGGGCGTGGTTAGTACTTGCATTGGTTTCCACCGGACAAGGAAGTTGCACGTTTAAATGTCCTAACAACTGTAGTGTAGTCAGCATATTCACAGCTGCAGGCGTCTTATCAATGAGCACGAGATGAGACGATAGATATCCCGTCCTTCGAGAGGGGACGTCAAGATGTCGGTCCCGAGTTAATTTGATGTTGAGCTCATTAAAGAACCCCACCTCTGAAACAACAGAGGATTCGGCAAAATTTCCGGTTGGGAGGAGTGTGCTCACCGGCGTCGGTGTCTTGGTAGCAGAAATAGGCCGACGTTAAATAAAAAAAGAAGGAAGGAAGGACTACATAAACACGTTCACGTTAATGTCTTCAATATAGGTATAGTTTTCCCATTATCAATTGCAGAAGCATAAAAAAGTCTTGCGGCGAAATCCTGTAAGCGGCAGTGGCGGAGATAACTAATTTTATTTAGATATTTTAATATTCTAAAACGTATTTCAATCGGCACACACCAAGGCCACAGACGCTACTGGTTTTTAATCTTTCAGAGCTATTAAAACACAAATATAACGCGTGATTTATGACCTCCCATCGTATAGACACACCTCCAAGCATTGATGTCCGACTTGATTGGCCCAGACGAATCGGTTGTAGAACAGACAGCAGTCACTCAAGTCCACGTTGACCAGCGGGCTCTTTGTGCCGACGGAGAGTGTATACAAGTGGTACAGATTATTTTTCGTTCCGTTTCTTCGCATATACGCTCGTGTTAGCTTCTGCAATTGATATTGGATGGACTATACACGAAATATTCAGTTATTATCCAACGACTGGATCAAATAAAACTCTTTACTCAACATGTGAACAGTTAAACATAAATACGAAACTATGATGTTGAACGCAACTAATGACTAATAACATCGTCACGTGATCATCCTAAATGTAGATAGGCGGGAGAGTGGTAGGGCCTAGAGTACAGTTCCGTACTTAGGAGCTTGGTTCCTCTCTGTTAAAGAAAAGCAGGCGTTGCTAGCATTAACTAGAAATTGCAATTTCTGAAGAGTGCACAAAGAGGCCATTCTTCATCAGAATTTAAGTATTAGCAGAAAATTCATAATGTGTAAAAGTTTTTTTAAAATTGTAATCAGTGATTTTATTAACGAAACGAAACCTTCGGTAGCGCGAGGCCTCTAGAGGCGCGAGGCCCGGGGCCGGCGCCCCGCTTGGCCACCCTTAAGGCCGGCTCTGACTCCAGTACAAACTTTCGAACCCCATTTAACCCTTTTACCCCTTTAGGGGTTGAATTTCCAATAATATAAAAATACGTGTTTCATTATTTGAGAAGAAAAGGCCAAAAATAGCAGTTTCCATGACTCGAACTTCAAAACTAACGGTATTGTGATTTTCACCCCTTTAGGGATGGAGTATTGAAAAAAACTTGGTTAAATACTCATGTCATCATAGGAATACGCTATCAAAATTTCAGCTCTTTGTGTTGAGTTATTTGGTCTGGGCGTTGAAGTTAGTGAATCAGTCAGTCAGGACATGTAATTATATATGTATAGATTATTTCAATTCATTAGTGTCTATATGTATATGTTCTGTTGACTATTTTTTGGTGGTATATTTTTAAAACAATGGGCTACTGATTTTATAACATAACTTGTGTCACACACCCAAAAAATTCCATCCTTTTTTTGTACATTTGAACAGTAGCATGTTCTGATTAAAATTGAATTCATTTGAGTCGTTTACCTGAAAATTTTTCATGATTTATCTGTAATCTTGAACCTTGGGATACCCCAGATTCCTACATTCAGTTAATTAATAATCCATTCTAAGCAAGCTCATTCAGTAACTTTCGTGGTACACAATATAATAACCGAAACTGAATAATACAAATCAAATACAAGACACATTACGAGAATATAGATTTTCTGATATGTGGAAAACAATGCAAGCGTTTTTTCAGGTTCACAAAATACTCAACTCACACGAGAATATATTCAAGTAGGGATTCTATATGAAGATTGTTTTCATTCAATGAAAGGAATTAATTTTTTTCTGCTTGAGAAGATAGCGAAAGTTTGGTGTCCTTTTGTTGAATCTTGCATGAGAAATTGTTTGAGTGATTTGTGTATTACATTATCAAAGTACCTTTTCTGAAATGGTGAAATATCGCAATATTTCAGTGGACTCCCGAATAAATCTTGACGTAATCGCAGTAATATAAATTGCGGAATCGATGAAAAAAGTATTTACCAGGCTCATTCTCAAATATTTGGGAGGCAATGCAGCTTCCACAATTTATTTCGTTCGTGCGCGGAAAGAATACATGTTTCTTGATGACAATCTAAAATGAATGATATTTGTGTGCATCCCCTGTGTTGCCAAATTGGGGGAAGCCAAGTGACCTTCGAAAGTATACGTTTCAAACACTATAACATAAACAAAGTATAAAGCAGCGCACTTCAGCGGCGAGGGACTGCACTAAATTTTAAATGGCTATCAAAAATCGGGCAACTTGGACTCTCCATATTTTGTGGCAAAGTGTTTGTTACTATGTTACATGTCGATGCGACATTTTTAAAGGGTGGTTACCGGCGTCCGTATATCGGAGGCTCGCTCGGTGACATCGAGTCTCAGTGAACCTCAAATTAACAAGGCCGGAGGCCATCGTATACCATATATATATATATATATATATATATATATAGTATATAATATATATATATATATGTATATATATATCTATATATATATATATATATATATATATATATTATATATATATACATATATTATATATATATATATATATATATATATATATTAGTTATATATATATATATATAGATGAGTAATAGCAAAGATGTGATCCTAAAATAAATTGAATGTGATATGTATTTAGGTGCACCTAAGATTCAGAATACCATCGAAAATATAATTTATTTAGTTTATACAATATATTAGTGAGCACGGAAGAAAGGCATCGTTCCACAAAGTCATATTTTGAGATTTCATTTAGGTACAAAAGAGTTCTAGAATAGAAAACATGCAACACTACATAAGCTTGAACTGACCAGTTCCAAATATTCTTTCAAGATTCATTTCAGTGGTGCTTTTCACATTTTGAAAATAATCAGACAGAAACTCAACGGCAAAACACTACATAAAAATGAACATCGGAAACACATAATGCTTGGATGGTTTTTATAGGTTATGTCCCTCTCGATTGATATTTACCTGTATTCGGCCAGTACAATCAATTGCTACAGATGAAAACCATTATGTCCAGACCAACAGGGTATCAAAAACGAAGGAAAATAGAAACAAACACGACTTTTGTTTGGATTCAGTGCTATGACTATGACCTTCGATCTTCCTCAAAAAAATGACAGACGTCGCCAGTAATTATGCGTATAGTATGGCCAGGCTGTCGCAGACATATGTATATCTGTTCTGTGGTCGCAGAGGGTCCCCGCGACAACATATTTTTGAAAAGGTACAATTTGTGTATCTACGAGAATATTTACATTCATTTATGATTGCTTTGGATATCTCATGGCTATCCCTAGGATATCTTCTGAAGGATATCCATTTCAAATCAAGTAGAAAAACGAAACATGAGATTTAAAAAAAAAAAAAAACTATATGTATGAGCATGAAAGAAGCTCAGAAATTGACAAAATAAAAATCAATCTTGCAATTTAAACTTATCCATATTTGCTCCGGATATCTTATGGCCATCCATATGATATCTTCTGAAGGATATCCATTTCAAATCCGTCGACGGATATCTTATGGATGTCCATTTCAAATCCAGGGATATCCCGACCAGAATTGGACATGAAATGGATATCCATAGGATATCCTGTGTTATCTGGGTATATATATATATATATATATATATATATATATATATATATATATATTTATATAATGCTAATATAATTCTAGCAGGGGATTTAAATATCAAATATCTAGAAAAAACATCCTCAAATACACAACTATTATCAACCCTGCTAGACTCCTTCAACTTATGCATGCATGTAGATTCACCAACAAGAATCTCAAACTCCTCCGCCACAATCATTGATTATATTTGTACAAATGTAAATAGTACTAGTTGTTCTGTTGTAAATTCTGGTCTATCTGACCATGAGGCCATTTTTTGTAAGATACCATTAAAAAAAAATCTCAAAAATCCTCCACGTAAAGGTAGAATCCTCAGTAAAAGTAATTTTAATAGGTTCTCACAACTCTGTGCAGATGCAGATTGGTGTAGCATTTTGTTAAGTGACGATCCCTTGGACGAATTTCATAAAGTGGTAAAGACAATCTTTAACAGGACATTCCCCATTCGAATTTTGAAAGAGAAACAAAATAAACCGTGGATAACCAAAGGACTTAGAACCTCAGCCAAAAATATGCGTGCGCTTCATCAAATTAGAAAACATGTCACCAATGACAACGTATATTTCACTAATTACTTTAACAGATACAGAAACATTTACAGGACAGTTATTAAAAAAGCAAAAAACACATACTATTCAAGCAGAATAGCTCAATCTGCAGATAATCAAAGGGAAACATGTGCCATTATCAATGAACTAAGAGGAAAACCTAAAGCAAACCCACCGAAAACAAACTTGAGCTCTGACGAACTGAACTCCTTCTATTGTTCAGTGGCAGCAAAACTATCTGAGAATATTACTGTGAAAACTGATCCAATGATATACTTAAAAAATATATCTGTTCAAGATTCTTTCTTTTTTGAACCCACGGTCATTCAGGAAATAAAATTAATTTTCAGAGAAATAAAAAAACAAAGTTTCTTCTGGGTGGGATGATCTTTCTCTCAGAATAATTGATAAATTGCCGGATGGTGCAATACAAATTTTGGCAGAGGCAATTAATATTTCATTCTCCCAAGGATCATTTCCTGCCTGTTTAAAAATTGACACAGTAATTCCGCTATATAAAGGCGGAGATCATGATGTCCCTGCCAATTTTAGACCGATATCCTGTTACCAATCCTATCAAAAACAATAGAAAAACTGGTAAAAATAAGGGTATCATCCTTCCTGATCAAGTTTAACATACTAAGTTCCAATCAGTTTGGCTTTCAATCCTCAAAAAGCACAAATGATGCAATTTTTTCCTTTCTAGAAAATCTTTACCTTAATCTGAATGATAGAGAGGCAGCTGCGGCAGTTTTTTGTGACTTATCTAAGGCGTTTGACTGCGTAAATCACAGAATACTGCTGAAAAAACTTGAAATATATGGATTCAGAGGCAATGCATTGTCTTGGTTTAGATCTTACTTAACTGAACGTCGCCAAAATGTCTCACTTGATGGAATTGAATCCAATGAATGTGCTGTCAACTCTGGTGTCCCACAGGGCTCGGTTCTGGGACCTCTGTTATTCTTGTTGTATGTCAACGATCTGAATCAGTTGGACATCCAGGGTAAATTAACAATGTTTGCGGATGACACCACTATCCTATGGCATGATGAATCAATTACCGATCTATTCGATCACATCAGTGTGGATGTAATAAGGGTGAAAGAGTGGTGCAATGCAAATCTCCTATCATTCAATGTCAACAAAACGAACATCGTATCATTCAGATGTAACATCAGGGAGGTTTCATTAGATGATGGAATAATTAGCAATGCCGCGGAAAATAAGTTTTTGGGATTACTTATTGATGAAAAGTCAAGATTCGAAAATTAAAATTAAAATTAGAATTAGAATTAGAATTAGAATTGGAATTGGAATTGGAATTGGAATTGGAATTGGAATTGGAATTGGAATTGGAATTGGAATTGGAATTGGAATTGGAATTGGAATTGGAATTGGAATTGGAATTGGAATTGGAATTGGAAGTAGAATTGGAAGTAGAACTAGAACTAGAACTAGAACTAGAACTAGAACTAGAACGAAAACGAAAACAAAAATAAATATATATATATCAATCAATCAATCAAATATACTTGATTGTCCGAAGATAGATACATCTCATTGACAAAGTCTGGAATCCTAAATTTAAAAGGTAAAAGGTACAAAAAAGGTACAAAAATAGTGCCAATATACACACAAACGTTAACAATAGTTTTTTGACAATACACAAGATAGTAAATAAATAATACAAATAAAAGATTAGGGTCGACATTAACTAATGATTTAAAAATAAAATGGAAAATCTAAAAGGTTGCATCTTACTTGATCACATTAATTACAGTCTAAGTTAAATTGATCTTCGTAAAATTCCTCTGTAGTATAATAGGCCCTCACAACCAAGAACTCCTTCACTTCTTTTCGGAATCTAAATACACTTTGTATTTCTTTTAAATTGTTGGGTAGGTGATTAAATAATTTTTTGCTCTTGTAAATAAGGGAATTTTGAGTAAGAGCTGACGTAGGGACGGGTAGAGCAATATGGTGTCAAACGTGTATTATATACTGAAGAGTTGTTCATTTCATTTCTGTATTTCTTGTGAATTAGACATACTGTCTCTAAAATGAAAAGACCTGCCAGTGTTAAAATCCTTTGCTCTAAAAACAATGGTCTACATGAATCGCGGCATTTGGCTTTACCTAAACATCTAATGGCTCTTTTTTGGAGGGTAAAGACCCTTTCTAACAGTTGATGCGAACATATACCCCAAAAGCATATGCCATAGCGTAGATGTGACTCTACTAATGAAAAATAAACCTTCCTAGCATTAGCAATATCCAGTTCGTGAGAAACACTACGTACGGCAAAGCAACCCGATGCACAACTTGTTAATATGGCTTTCGAATCTTGACTTTTCATCAATAAGTAATCCCAAAAACTTATTTTCCGCGGCATTGCTAATTATTCCATCATCTAATGAAACCTCCCTGATGTTACATCTGAATGATACGATGTTCGTTTTGTTGACATTGAATGATAGGAGATTTGCATTGCACCACTCTTTCACCCTTATTACATCCACACTGATGTGATCGAATAGATCGGTAATTGATTTATCATGCCATAGGATAGTGGTGTCATCCGCAAACATTGTTAATTTACCCTGGATGTCCAACTGATTCAGATCGTTGACATAGAACAAGAATAACAGAGGTCCCAGAACCGAGCCCTGTGGGACACCAGAGTTGACAGCACATTCATTGGATTCAATTCCATCAAGTGAGACATTTTGGCGACGTTCAGTTAAGTAAGATCTAAACCAAGACAATGCATTGCCTCTGAATCCATATATTTCAAGTTTTTTCAGCAGTATTCTGTGATTTACGCAGTCAAACGCCTTAGATAAGTCACAAAAAACTGCCGCAGCTGCCTCTCTATCATTCAGATTAAGGTAAAGATTTTCTAGAAAGGAAAATATTGCATCATTTGTGCTTTTTGAGGATTGGAAGCCAAACTGATTGGAACTTAGTATGTTAAACTTGATCAGGAAGGATGATACCCTTATTTTTACCAGTTTTTCTATTGTTTTTGATAGGATTGGTAACAGGGATATCGGTCTAAAATTGGCAGGGACATCATGATCTCCGCCTTTATATAGCGGAATTACTGTGTCAATTTTTAAACAGGCAGGAAATGATCCTTGGGAGAATGAAATATTAATTGCCTCTGCCAAAATTTGTATTGCACCATCCGGCAATTTATCAATTATTCTGAGAGAAAGATCATCCCACCCAGAAGAAACTTTGTTTTTTTATTTCTCTGAAAATTAATTTTATTTCCTGAATGACCGTGGGTTCAAAAAAGAAAGAATCTTGAACAGATATATTTTTTAAGTATATCATTGGATCAGTTTTCACAGTAATATTCTCAGATAGTTTTGCTGCCACTGAACAATAGAAGGAGTTCAGTTCGTCAGAGCTCAAGTTTGTTTTCGGTGGGTTTGCTTTAGGTTTTCCTCTTAGTTCATTGATAATGGCACATGTCTCCCTTTGATTATCTGCAGATTGAGCTATTCTGCTTGAATAGTATGTGTTTTTTGCTTTTTTAATAACTGTCCTGTAAATGTTTCTGTATCTGTTAAAGTAATTAGTGAAATATACGTTGTCATTGGTGACATGTTTTCTAATTTGATGAAGCGCACGCATGTTTTTGGCTGAGGTTCTAAGTCCTTTGGTTATCCACGGTTTATTTTGTGTCTCTTTCAAAATTCGAATGGGGAATGTCCTGTTAAAGATTGTCTTTACCACTTTATGAAATTCGTCCAAGGGATCGTCACTTAACAAAATGCTACACCAATCTGCATCTGCACAGAGTTGTGAGAACCTATTAAAATTACTTTTACTGAGGATTCTACCTTTACGTGGAGGATTTTTGAGATTTTTTTTTAATGGTATCTTACAAAAAATGGCCTCATGGTCAGATAGACCAGAATTTACAACAGAACAACTAGTACTATTTACATTTGTACAAATATAATCAATGATTGTGGCGGAGGAGTTTGAGATTCTTGTTGGTGAATCTACATGCATGCATAAGTTGAAGGAGTCTGGCAGGGTTGATAATAGTTGTGTATTTGAGGATGTTTTTTCTAGATATTTGATATTTAAATCCCCTGCTAGAATTATATTAGCATTATATATATATATATATATATATATATATATATATATATATATATATATATATATATATATATTACCCAGATAACACAGGATATCCTATGGATATCCATTTCATGTCCAATTCTGGTCGGGATATCCCTGGATTTGAAATGGACATCCATAAGATATCCGTCGACGGATTTGAAATGGATATCCTTCAGAAGATATCATATGGATGGCCATAAGATATCCGGAGCAAATATGGATAAGTTTAAATTGCAAGATTGATTTTTATTGTGTCAATTTCTGAGCTTCTTTCATGCTCATAAATAGTTTTTTTTTTTTTTGAAAAATCTCATGTTTCGTTTTTTACTTGATTTGAAATGGATATCCTTCAGAAGATATCCTAGGGATAGCCATGAGATATCCAAAGCAATCATAAATGAATGTAAATATTCTCGTAGATACACAAATTGTACCTTTTCAAAAATATGTTGTCGGGGACCCTCTGCGACCACAGAACAGATATACATGTTTCTGCGACAGCCTGGCCATACTATACGCATAATTACTGGCGACGTCTGTCATTTTTTTGAGGAAGGTCGAAGGTCATAGTCATAGCACTGAATCCAAACAAAAGTCGTGTTTGTTTCTATTTTCCTTCGTTTTTGATACCCTGTTGGTCTGGACATAATGGTTTTCATCTGTAGCAATTGATTGTACTGGCCGAATACAGGTAAATATCAATCGAGAGGGACATAACCTATAAAAATCCATTATTTCCAATGCATTTATGTGTTTGCCGTTTGAGTTTCGATATTTTCAGAAATGCTGAAAAGCACCTAGTTACATTTGCCACAATATACGAGTTTTTCAAATGTCACAGTGCCCAGATTAAAAATGGTGTGAATGCCTACAACAGTGGACATGTGATGAAGATGATTCATCAGTAGATTTGAACAGTTTCCTATTGATTGCACTGAAAAAATGAATCTTTCGAAAGAATATTTGGGAACTGGATCGAAGTTCAAAGCTTATGTAGGTAAGTTGCATGTTTTTCTATTCTAGAACTCTTTTTTTAGGTACCTAAATGAAATCTCAAAAATATGACTTTGTGGAACGATGCCTTTCTTCCGTGCTCACTAATATGTTGCCTCCAAATATAGCTGGTATGGAGCAAAAAAAATAAAGTGGACAACTAAAACTGGCTGAATTATCACTAGGTGAAAAGCCCATTCAGTTGTTCAATTTATTTGATTTGTATTGTCTCATAAGAGACTGCTAGTTCAGTGAGAATGCAAAATTTCCAAGAAAAGTTTATGTACAAAATGTTTATATATATATATATATATATATATATATATATATATATCATATATACCAATAAAGAGAGGAAAAACTATGGCAGTGGTATATATATCATCATCATCAGTATTCGAATTCAAAAGAAAGCATAATATTTCTCAGTATTTTTTTGTAAATTTCAACATTAATTATACCCGTGAATATATCATTTCAGAAGCGGCTGACGGAAAATAAAAAAGCTACTGAAGAAGCCATCTAGGCTTGGCTAAGAAGGGCCAAAGAATGGCATCTGTCATCTTCTAGAATAAAGGAAACACCTGGATGGACGAAGAAAATTGCATTCTATTTTTTCTTTAACTTAATTTTTTTGAATGTTCTGCATTTAATATTCTGTTTTCATTTTAGAGTTTACATATACATTTTATTTGTTGATAACTCCGAAGTTTATGAGAAATTTTTTGATACCAGAGTTTATTAATACATTTTTTTTGTTCAATACCATTATTTCATTTCCCTCCAGATTGCTATTACTATATTTTATCTGCGATGGATATCCCCGAAGGATGTCTTTAGAATATCTCTCAAGGAATCTTTCAGATAGCTTTTGAATATCTGAAGGATATCTCATGGATATTCCTGAAAGATATCTTATGGATATCTTTGAAAGATATCTTATGGACATCTCTGGAGGATATCTTATGGATATCCTTGAAGGATATTCTATGGATGTACAGGTTGTTCCACTTTGGACATCCATCGGATGTCCATAAGATATCTTTTGGATATAATTGGATGTCCATAGTATATCCATAAAATTCATGAAGGATGTCCAATGGATATCCATTGGATGTCCATGTGTTATCTGGGGAAAAAATATGAACAGGTTCATAAAATCAGATGTGGAATCATCTGCGACTGAAAGATAAAGTCTGTATCTTCCATCGTTCAAGATAACCTCTTGTGGGGTATTCATGTTGAAAAGGAATATCAAATAGTGTTGAAAAGGAATATTAAATAGTGTTGAAAATTACGTTTTGACAAATATTTTGTATTCAATATATTCGAAAGTAACTTCAGAAATATTTTATTTTTCAATTGACTATTCACTCTGGTGATACAGTGGTAAATTGATCTAATATTAAGAACATGATACATGAAAATAATCATTCATTTGCAACACTCCCCCTGTATGATTAGTTTCTTGAATCTTCTGTGATACAGCTGATTCCCAACTGATTCCTGATATGAGAGAATCTCTGGAATGGTAATAGCTTCATGAAAATATCTCCGATTTGATTTTTTCCATCGATATGATGAATTTCAATATCCTTGTCCACTCTCTCTCGAATTAAATGGTATTTGATATTAATATGTTTTGTTCGCTTCAAAGACTCGCCAACATTGTTTTCTATCATATGAACTGCTGATGTTATCAACGTATCTCGCAAATAACCAAATCCATTGACAATTGTCGAATCCATAGAATCTCTTTTGTGGCTTCACTTGCTGATACATATTCTGCCTCTGAAGTAGAAAGAGCAACTGTGGCTTGTTTTCTTGATCCCCACATTATTGCTCCCGCTGAATACATGTTAATAAATCCACTGATTGATTTCCTCCCATCTTTGTCTCCAGCTAATGGGCGTCACATAATGCAATAAGGTCTCCTTCTTTTCGATAAGATATTCCGTTTCGAATAGTACTTTCCTGATATTTGAATACCCTCTTGATTGCATTCCAATGACATACTTTTGGATTCTCCATATATCTGCTCAAGTAGTTCACAATGAAAGTAATATCTGGTTTGGACACATTGGACAAATACAGTAATGAACCTATTACTTCCCGGTAGGGCTTATCTGTTGCTTCCGGTGAATTTTCTGAATCAAAATTTACGTAACCTAGAGTAGAAACTGGATTTCATTCATCCATCTTGAATTTTGTCAAAACTTTTCTGCGATAGTATTCTTGATTAATGAAAACACCATCATTTTGAAAAATATTTACGCTCAAATAAGATTGTGCTTTTCCATATGATTTCGAATTTTTGATTGAGTTCATCCATCAAAATTTTGATTTCTGTCAGATTGGCACCTGTCCCTAACCCATCGTCGACATATAGGGTAATGATTATGATTTCTTTTTGAAAAATACATGGATCAGTTTCACAAACAGAAAAAATTTTCATTCCACTTTCTAGACGCCTGCTTGAGACCATAAAGACTATTCTGTAATTTACACACTCTTTCTTATTCATCTTGAAAACCTTCTGGCTGCTCCATATATATTTCTTCGTTCAGATCACCATGTAGAGAGGCAGTTTCAAGTCAAACTGAAATATGTGATATTTCATTTTTGCTGCCAAAGCTGGAATGAATCTTATGGAGTCGAACTTTGCTACAGGACTGTGACTAATCTTGCCTTGTATTTGGAAATGTTGTCACATTTATCCCTTTTTGTCCGAAAAATCCACTTTCATCGCAAGGGTTTTTTATTTTCAGGTAATTTTATTAGTCTATGTTTCGTTTTTCATGAGTGATTCGTATTCGTCAATCATAGAATCTTTCCATTTTTAAAGCTTCTTCCACTTTCAAATCTTCCAAATCCCCAATCATTGCTCTTCCAAATCATTCAGGTTTCCTCAGACTATCTATGCTTCTGAGATCATGATGGTGATTTTAATTTTTTGAACCATTCTCAATTTCTATGGTATTCTTCGTAACATCAGTTTTTTTTTCACTCCTATCACCTGCTTTCCGATTTCTTTCACTTCTTGTTCAATACTTTAATTTTTATCCCAGTCGTTGCTTCCACAATCTATTAGGGTGTCCGTTATTTACCTTGCCCCTAAGACGATACATTTCCACTGAAATAACATGGGATTTTGTTACATTTTTCATTTTTTTTCTTGAATAAATGAAAATGAAGTAATAAGACATACATATTCTCGTAGGAAATTGAACGCTCTACAGAAAAGGTGTCCTATGATTTTTTCATAACTTCACTATTTCAAAAGTTTTCAAAGTTGAAGTTGATTTAATCCAAAATTTTCAGATTTTTTACTTTTACAGCAAAATTATTATCATTTAGATAAAACTTTGTTGTTTATTTCTAAAAATATCTAATTCTGATGGTAATATGATAGAAAATTGAGAAAAAAAATCGAAAACTGAAAATAATGTTTTACATGACATGCATCTAGTTCTAATTTGAATCATTTTTGGGACTTTATCAATTTGAAACACACAACTAATCAATTTCTACAGAAGTTCATAGATTTTCATACGCTTTCATTAAATTTTATAAAAATGGGAATCCTACTACAATGCCGTAAATGACTCGGAAATTACTTTCACAAGCATTTCAGCCAACACACTAATTTTTTATTCACGCAAGCGCACTGAAGCATAACTTAGTACCTTGACTATAATTGAGGTAGCGCTTTTTGCCTATCTGATTTTTATACAAAGTATCTCTGCAGAACATTGTGGATGTTGTTTCGTAAATTAATAATAGTTATTTAGTAGTAAATGGTCGGAAAATCCACAATATTTAAGAGGATTAGACATTGTTGAACATCTGAGAGTAGACAATGTTACTGCAGAAAGAGCTGTAAAATTGTCTGAGGAATATATTGATATTTTATCTAAACACGAGGAAACAATACGTGATTCAAATTGTAAGCGAGAATAAACAACATTCCCAAATGTAACTAAATAATGATTAATAAAATAAATGATGTTTACTCAGCTAAAATTGTTATTTGATCTTATCTATTTTTGAATTGTTTCTGAATTTTCTATCATGGGACCATCATAATTAGATATTTTTAAAAATAAACAACAAAGTTTCATCTAAATAATAATAATTTTGCTGTAAAAGTAAAAAACTCTGAAAATTTAGGACGAGTTCAACTTTGACTTTGAATAACTTTTGAAACAGTGAAGTTATGGAAAAATCATAGGAAACCTTTTTTGTAGAACGTTCAATTAACTACAAGAATATGCATCTCTTATTACTTCATCTTCACTTATTCAAAAAGAAAAAAATTAAAAGTAAAAAGTAACAAAACCCCATGTTATTTAAATGGGCAAGGTTTATAAATATGTACAGTAACTAGATTTCAAATGATTTGTGAAAGAAATTAAACCGTGTACAAGTGGATAATACGGCACCATGAAACACTGTTCTCCACTCGTCAGTTGCCAGTCGCTACTAAGTTACTGAAAAAATAGACATCTCATTTCGCACGTCAAACCCCACCCCCACTCTTAGTCAGTCTATGACGGATAACAGAGAGTGGTGGATAAAAGAGTGACGGTTGATCGAGGTTCCACTGTATATAATGCTGCAAAAATCTATAATCATATTCCATGGAACATAAGAGATATTAAAGACTATAAACAATTTAGATCATCTATGAAGAATATTCTTCCTGAACATGTTCTTTACAATGTTCAGGAGTTCTTTCAGGTCACTTTTCAATAATCTTACCTATTAGGAACACTATATAATCTAGTTTAGTTATGGTATTCTTATTTGCAATTAAGCTTGACCGTGATACCTGCATCAGGATCTCGTATTTTTCACTTTGTATTTATAAATTTTATATTGTTTTTATTTTTTATTTATATATTACTTTACATTTCTACATTTTTAATATATTTTAATGTGTTGTTCATGAATATAGACTATACTAATCAATTCGTTGTCTTACATGAAATGTACCTGTATTTAACTGTGACTGTGTTTAAAATGTCTTGAAGTATCTGTAAACTTACCCCTCCCCGTTACTTTTTTAATTATTTATGCATCATATGTACTATTTTAATGTTTTTTGTGTATGCATGTATAGCATACGTGCTTTTACATGTTTGTATATAAACTGACTTAATTCTATACTTTGTCAATGAGAATTCTTCTTCCGGCAATAAAGTATATTTGATTTGATTTAAATGAAATGTATAGGTTAGAACTGTTTATGAAATTGTAATTATATTTTATGTTATTCAAAATGTACGTTTAATTCACAAGATTATATATTAAAAATAGCACTGATTTTAAATTTCTGTATTATTGATCGCTGATCAGTTAATAAGATAAATGACTATTGTTAATTCACGAAACAACATCCACACTGTTCTGCAGAGATACTTTGTATAAAAATCAGATGGGCTAAAAGCGCTACCTCGATTATAGTCGAAGTACTAAATAATGCTTCAGTGCGCTTGCGTGAATAAAAAATTAGTGTGTTGGCAGAAATGATTGTGAAAGTGATTTCTGAGTCATTTATGGCATTGTAGTAGGATTTCCACTTTTATAACATTTTATGGAAGCGTATGAAAATTTATGAACTTCTGTAGAAATTGATTAGTTGTGTGTTTGAAAATGATAAAGTCCCAAAAATGATTTAAATTAGAACTACTTAGATGCATGACAAGTAAAACATTATTTTCCAGTTTTCGATTTTCTTTTATCATAGGACCATCAGAATTAGATATTTTTAGAAATAAACAACAAAGTTTCATCGAAATAATAATAATTTTGCAGTAAAAGTAAAAAATCTGAAAATTTAGGAAGAGTTCAACTTTTACTTTGAATAACTTCCGAAAGAGTGAAGTAATGAAAAAATCATAGAAAACCTTTTCTGTAGAGTGTTTAATTTCCTATGAGAACCTATATCTCTTATTACTTCATCTTCAGTTGTTCAAGAAAAAAACAATTAAATGTAAAACGTAGCAAAATCCCATGATATTCAAATGGAAAATGTATTGTCTTAGGGGCAAGGTTTAATATGCCAGCCTTTTGTCGTTTAAGAGATCACTGATCCATTTTTTGCATTATCTAGCATCACGTTTTGATAGATGAATATTTTCGAGTAGTTCGCTTCTTATCATTCTTTTTTACTGCTCGTGCTTTCAAATCAAAGTGTCAAAACTAATTAAAGGACAATCGATACTTATTTCGCTGCAGTGCAGAAAAAACTAAAGTGGCCTAAGAATGCAATAATTTCTAAAAGTTGTGCTAGAAACAAATTGTCCATTTTGTTATTTGATTGTTTTTTATTTTAACTACATGAATTCCATGAATGTTAAACGTCTCGTTAAAAAAATCTTTTGTGTTTTTTTTTAATCTTGCAATATTTTGTTGTTTTTGTGAAAGCAATTATTTTATTTATTTTGCGAATAATCATGTTTTGGGAAGTATTACACCTAAAATGTAAATCAATATATTGTTAATATTTAAAAAGCGCATTTTTTGCCAAATAATATATTTTTTGAATCGGAGTCAAAGAAAATAATTCAAAAATCTTTAACCATTTCTTGATCTATGATATCCAATTCGGTTTTTCCATAAAACCCCTCTAGAGCAAGATGCCGAATATGCTTTCGTGCATACTAAAAATCTCCCCCCTTGAAGAGATGGATATGACTGACCCGGTAACTGTGCTGGACATAAAGGTTTTAAAGGAAATAAGAAAGCCGACCTTCTCAAAACAGGAATTATAAAGAAGTTCCTTGGACCAAAACTATTCTTATATTGAAGAGCATAGCCAAAGATGTGTTCTTAAGCTGGATTGCTGCTTCTGCCAGAATGAAAAAGAAACATTGAAATAGCTATCACCCAACATCATCATTTACTTCATCAGAAGAGCATGACTGGAAGATGATGATAATTATGTTTTGTTTTTTAGGAATTGGTAAATATTTTGGGGAGGACCCATGAAATAAATTTCACCGACTAGCAAGAAATATTTTACGAAAAAATAATCTGCACGAAGGTGACACTGAATTTTATGGGGAAGGCCAAATAAATATTTTGTAGAGGGTCATACCAAAATCGTTATGTCAATGTCAGCATATATGGAAACCATGAGAATATGTTCATTATTTTTTATGTTATCTATGCTCAATCTTAGTTGAAAAATGTCAATCCAGTCATAAATGTGTGGTCAAAAATACTTACTTACTCGAGATTCATCGTTTTTTTCCACACCGACCATAAACTTCAACTTTTTGTCAATAAAAAAATCAGCTTTGGATTTGATTCCATCAAATAATAACACAATGTAGGATTTTTTTTGCAATATTTGAAATGAAAAATTTCCATTTTGTTAGAATGACCAACAAACAAAAGTAACGAAAAAAAAACAGTGTTTTAATTGAAGTAGCAGAAAAATAAATGAAAAATGTTCAGGAAAATTGTTTGTACTATAAAAAATATTTTTGGATTATTTGAAATTTTTTAAGAATTTCAATTAGTAGGTATTCGTAATATCTGAAAAAAATATTATATTCAGTTATAAATTAAAATCATGAAGGAATGGCAATGTTGTGTCTCATTCTAACAATTCAGAAATCATTAGTTTTCATCCTAATATCCTATTATTTTGCACTCCATAGATATTTGAAAGTGCTTGCAGAATGTGCAAAATTCATTTGGATGGCAACTTTTGATCAATGAAATAATGGATTTACCTGCAAGTTCTTCACCTCTCTTTCATGAAATGCAGCGCTGCCCTCTGAAGATGCCAAAGATGCTGATAGCGGAGATGAGTGAGGGCTGAAACCGGCAGTTGTTGGAACATTAACTTCATGGCAACTACTTGTGTCTGGAGAATGAACTGATCTTTTCCCTTTTTCTAATTCTAGTCGCTGCCAAATATCCAGGATTCTCTCTTCCAGAGCTCTGTTTACTAGCAATTGTGAATGATATTTGCTTTCTGAAGCCTGTGAAATGAATATTCCTTAGTTAAGGTACATTTCCGGAAATGAAATCTAATTTTAGAATGATTAATAAGAAACATTTCTGAAAATGGAATCTAATTTTAGAGTGACCAATATAGTAATTTTTTGAATTGAATACTTTTTATAATATTTTTCAAGTTTCTTGGTTTACTATTATATTTTTATATCTAATATTGTGCTGAATTTACCCAAATGAGAATAAGCCTGATAAGAATAAACATCACCCACAGCACCCATTCAGTTGTAATACCATACGAGTGTTGTGTGAATATTCCAGAAAAATCAAAACTGCTGAAACTGAAGCTCCTCAAATTGAATGACCTGAATGTTAATGGACTAGACGTTGCCAAACACAAGCTAGCCTTGTATTCCAAAAGCCCACATAACCTGATCCAACAACCTTTCACCATGAAAAACATATCCTGGTTTACTTACTTCACTATCTCACTTCATTTTCCTCTGAGATCTGATTCTCTGGATGAGGTATTTCACTCATATTTGTGTTATACCATTCTGAAAAGGTTGTAGTTTCACATCAAAATTAGCATCATACCGATAAGGTTTTATAGCGGTAAACAATACTGGAAATTGATAAAGGAAACCACACACGTGATCTGTTCAACGAGATATGGATGGACAAACAATTGCTACTTTATTGTAGGAGCTAAGGAAGAAATCACAAGGAATAGAAATGACCTAAAAAATCAATAGAAGCAATCGAAACAAGAGTATTTATGATAATTGAATTGATAAATGAGAGAGTTGTATATTTGGAAAAGAAAAATCGAGAACAACAAGAAAATAAGTTAAAGAGGTGTATGAAAAAGAATAACATCATCACATTCGGTCTTCAAGATCAGGAAGAACTTTCGTTTGCTCACATCAAAAACAAGATAAAACAATTATTAGGTGTAGATATTGAAATTTCAAATATCAACAATTTTTACAATTCCATCAAACTGGAATTCTCATCTCACCTAAAAAGGTAGAAATTCCTAAAAATTGTAGAAAATTGAAACACACAAACATCAGCATTGTCATAAAACAGAGAAAAAAAAATTGTGTTTTGAAAACTCACCCGAAAAAGTATCGGGAACATACAGAAAAATAATCAGATATAAAGGGAAATAGACTTTATGTGGATGATAAAATAAATACTGCTATTGGAAATTGAATCGAACATAGGCATACCCATGTTCTCCAGCCACCCCAACTATAGATCCAGAAGTGACAGACAACGAAAATTTCAACAATACACCAAAACTGAACCAACAAAGAAAACCAATGAACATCTCAAAAATTCCAGAAGCGAACAAGAATAAAAAAACGCACACACAAATGCTAGAGAAACGAACACGATTTACTAGCAAACAGCAGGGAAGCAACCCAATCATCCGGAATTCAATATATTGATATATTTCTAATGAGAGGTATTCATGATAAACGCAAATTCCTATATTTTTTTTCAGTACTAATGGTGTGATTAGTATTATTATTCTATTTTACTCTATAGATAGATAGATAAATAAGCTTTATTGTCTAAAATGATACCATTTTGTCGACAAATGACACATGTATTGCATATGGCATACAACTTGAAAATAGTTTAAAAAAATAAGTACAATTTTGAATAAACAGATGAGTCAAATATAAATGAACTATTCAATTCTAGATAAGACCAAACACTGTAACACAATGGCAACATGCAAAAGTGCACGAATATATACAAGAATATGGTGACCAACAACATGCATTTCGAATTATAATAATATTTCACTTTTTACATCTCACAGCCAATGGAAAGACTAAAATTGATATGCAAAATATTCCTCCAGTGTAGAAGCATTTCCCCATAAGTAGTTTCTTAACATATCTTCTGAATTGCTTTATATCAATAATATCTGTTATTAGCTTTGATTGATTGATTAGCTTTGATCTTTGATGAATGATTATAACTGTTTACTTTTGTAAATCAAAGATTGTCTCGTCTGGGTTGAAGTAGGAAATGGAAGAGAAAGTTTTTTCTCCTGTCGAGTGTGCCTTTCTTTATTGGAGTTCATGAACCTTTCTCTGTATTTATGCAGCAAACACATCATCTCTAGTATACAAAATTCTATTAAGGTTAATATCTTGTATTCAGAAAAAATCGGCCTACATGATTCTCGTATCTTAATTTTGAATATAAGTCTCAGAGCTCGTTTCTGTAACACGAACATACTTTGCAATAGAACCTGGCTACAATTAGCCCAGAATGGAATTCCATACCGTAAGTTCACGGAAGATAACATTAGGGAAGATAATTTTTTTTGAGAGCTATTGTATGGGACTCAAACTTCAAACTGCTATCAATGTGTATTCCAACAAGTAATCAGCTGAGATCCTAATGTTATCCAATCTGAATCCCACTTGAATGTGATTAGGTTGGTTTTCAAAATATTCAGTTTTATTTTGATTTTTTGTTTAACACTTGGAATCAAATGGACTAGAGCAGCCCGATCTTCATTGTGCCAAACAATGTGAAGTTTCCAGAGATTTCGAGGCTAGCCATATCGTTAATGTAAATTAGAAAGAGAATAGGGCCTAGAACTGACTCTTCTTCTTCGCCCAATGTGGTCCGGTTCCGAAGAACCCCGAGCACGTAGGCCTCTCTCTCATCCTCTGCATTCACAATTATGCTCCCAAGGCGGGACACTCAGTGAGGATATGTGCGACGATGTTTCGTCATCTTTCAGGCACCATCTGCATAGGTGCCCTGTCAAAAATACCACATGAAATCTCATATAAAAATATAGACGAACTATTAGAATTTATAAGGATCTATGAGGAAAGTCTGTAACCAATACATACGTTATCTCTGGCACATACACTTTTTGAAAGTTTATATGAGGATTTATAAGTAGATGTACTTTATTAGCATACATGGTATACGAGTTTGTATCAGGCAGTGGTTGTTTAAGGAGACTATAAGATTCGATGAGGTATTCCACTTTCAATTGCAAAAATATATGCTCATTCACAAGCACGTTCACAACGTATGATAAATTCACAACTGTAATCTTATTGGCTATCTTGTGGAGACAGTGGGTTCATGATTCGATGGTTTGGATCAGGAATTCCTTATTAAATTTTATGTGATTCCTATAAGCTTTCATATGACTCAAAATCACTGAAAATTCACAAGTGTCGATAAGAAAACAAGGATACAGTGTACGAGAGTTTGTATTAGGCAGTGGTGGTTCGAAGAGACTATAAGATTTGATGAGGTATTCCAATTTTAATTTAATGCTCATTCACAAGCTTGAGGACCTATGAGAAATTCACAAATATAATCTTATTGGGTATCGTTTGGAGAAAGTGGGTTCAGGATTTGATGGTTTGGATCAGGAACTCCTCATTTAATTTTATGCGACTCCTATAAGCTTTCATAAGACTCAGAATTACTCAGAATTCACAAGTTTCGATAGGAAAACATGGATACAGAGTATAAGAGTTTGTATTAAGCAGTGATGGTTCGAACATACTCTAAGATTCGATGAGGTAATCCACTTTCAATTACAATAATATTTTATGCTCATTCATAAGTCTGAGAAAGTGTGAAAATTCACAATTTATAAACTTATTGGGTATCGTATGGAGAGGATGGAGTTCAGGATTCGATGGTCTGAATCAGGAATTCGGCATCTAATTTTATGCGAATCTTCTAAGATTTCACGTGGCTCAAAATAACTAAGAATTCACAAGATTCAATGAGGAAGCTCGACACAGAGAATTTATTCTAAGAGTCTGTATCAGGCAGTGTTAGTTTCAGGAGACTATGAAGTTCAATAAGGTATTCCAATTTCAATAATATTCTATGCTCATTCACAAGCATTCACCGTAGGTGGAAGACTTTGTGTGCTGTGAAATGGATCATTCCATGTTTCAGTGTTCGGTCGATACTTTCCGGTCTCCCTCTTTCCTTTTCCCCAATTCCTCCTTTATTTTCAGGTGCATCCTAATAGTAATAATGATGAAGTCTCCTAGAGTAAAACACTCCGGAAGCAAAATACCTCTCCATTCGGATTTCCGGGCGAGAGGTACTCGAGGGGACTCAACATTAAAGATTAATTTTTGCAACATCCGCGGACTCAACAAGAACATCAATGACGTCCACCATCACCTACAGACGAAAAAACCGGATATTCTGGCTCTAACAGAAACACAAGTAAACTCGTCCACCAACAAGGTCCATATGCTTTGTCCTGGTTACGAACTCCATTCTCGATTCAGGTTCAAAGGTTGAGTCTGCCTTTACGCTAAGGCTAACCTTTCATGCCAGCGTGAAGAGAGTTTGGAACCGAAAGACTTTGATGTGATGTGGTTCAAGCTATCTGATACCAAACTGACTAAGTTCCTCTGCTGCCTTTACCTATCACCTGATGAACCTTCATATAACGACCTCTTTGAGTTTTTATCACTCAAACTGGACTACATTCAGGAGAACCATCCAACAGCTGAAACCATAATCATGGGAGACTTTAATGTACATAACGCTGCCTGGCTCAAATTCTCTAACAAAACAGATGATGCGGGTCGTCAAGCCGAGGCCTTTGCCATCACTCATGGTCTAGAACAACTGGTCGAGCTACCAACCCGCATCCCTGATGTCAACAACCAGTCTGCCAATACACTAGGTCTTTTCCTCACCACCAATCCTGACCCGTATAAAAAAAAAAAAAATGTGGAAATTCACAAATATAATCTTATTGGGTATCTTGTGGAGAGAGAGATTTCAGGATTCCATGGTTTGGATCAGGAATTCCTTATCGAATTTTATGCGACTCCTATAAGTTTCATATGACTCAGAATCACTGAGAATTCACAAGGGTCGATAAGAAAACGAGGATACTTTATGATGTTGATACTTTCAATGAACAAATAACTGAAACCCATTTCACTTGAGAAATTGCAATATCAAATAATGACTCGAGAGTTATTTCAACATTTCGTTTGAACACTTAGTAACTCTCTCTTCACAAAATCATAGCTCCCTATGTATGATTGAATGGTATTGTAAAATGTTCTTATTTTCAAAGTTCCCGCCATGTGCCAGTAAGACCGTAAGATGGCTTGGGTCAATCCCAAGGCAAAGATATTGTCCCCTATAGGGGTATAGATTATTGTGGTTATGCTGTCAGAAGTAAATTTATTATTTGTTGGGCTTATTTTTGGAAGTGGTTTGAGCAAAGTATGGCATTGTGCCTCGTAAATGAGATTGTGAGAGTTTTTCTCTCATTCATCTACTTTACGTTATATATCATAGATAGAAAATAATATGTGGGAACACTTTCTCAAAATGTGGGTATTAAACCCTTTTCAAGCGTATATAGTCTATTAACTCGAATTCACGGGCGTTTTCTGGCTTAATTCCGGCGTTGAATCATAATAAATAGGATTGATGACAAAATTATGAATTAATGACCACAATTCTACATAAAAAACAAACCTAACCCAACTTTTTTTGTTGGTGCCGTTGCGGGCTGATGTCTCATTTTCTGTATGCAAAATCTGTCCTAGCTGTTTTGCAGTGGATACATGAAAATTGCCAAATACCTACCTCTATAATAGACTGGCATAGAGTGTATTAATTACTCAAATAATATATGATTGCTGATTGAGTACAAAAAAATATAACTTATTGTTGGTTTGAAAACAATAGTTTTATGATTCAGTTGGTATTTGAAATGCACATGAATATCTCATCTCAAATACTGCAATACATCAAAGGCCAGAAAATTCAAAAGTTTTGTCGGTATAATAATAGTTTTATGAATTAGTTGGTATTTGAAATGCACATGAATATCAAGGCCAGAAAATTCTATATATATATATATATATATATATATATATATATAAATATGATCCTTCAAGCATAGTATCACCATAATATGCTATCATAATTCTGATATATACTGGTTCTATATATAAAATCCTACTCCAAGCTTGGTTTCAGATTATCAAAAACTTCAGAAATAAAAAGTATTCTTATATAATATTGCGTCCTTTCACCATCATATCATTATCACGTCCGGTGAATAATTTGTTTCCATATTTGGTATGATACTGCGTCCAATTTGCATAATATCTTTCATACTCAGCACGATATGGCATCCAGCGCTGTTGCCATGTTTTATTACACATTTTTATTTAACTCGCTTCGTTCATATGCTGTCATTCTTTCCGGTTCAAAATTTGTAATCCATTTTTGGAACACTTGCCGACATCCGATTGAGCTGAAAATTGGCAGGTGATCATAATTCCGGTGACAATGCATTATGAAATTTTCGTTGGAAAAAAAACAAATGACGGCTCCAAGATGATGGACAAGTTTTGTGATTATGGTACGATTCGATTCAAAATTGGCATGTGGGGGTTTTCAGGGACGGAGAATGTGAAATTTCTGTCAAAATAAAAAAAATCAAGATGGCGGACAAGTTTTATGATTATGGTCCGATTCGATTAAAAAATTGGTGTGAGGATTTCCGGGGTCGGAGATTATTAATTTTTTGTCGAAATTTATGAATTCAAGATGGCGGCTCCTAAATGGTGAAAGAGTTTTGTGATTATGGTCCGATTCTATTCAATATTTGTGTGAAGGTTTTCGGAGTCGAAGATTATGAATTTTTTGTCAAAATTTATGAAATTGAAATGGCAGCTCATGGAGTTACTGTTAGAGGAAAAAAAAATGGCGCTTGAAGATAGCAGACGAGATTCAGGTTTATGGTCCAATTCGATTCAAATTGGTATGTGGGAGTTTTCATGGTCGAAGATCAGGAATGTTTCTTCAAAATTCATAAAATCGAAATGGCGGCTCCAAGATAGCCGATGATTTCTGTGTTTATGGTCCGATTCTATTCAAAATTGGTATGTGGGGGTTTTCGGGGTCAGAGATTAAGGATTTCTGATCAACAAACCCAAGATGGCGAGCGAGCTTTGTGATTATGGCCCGATTCTATTCAAAATTAGTATGTCGGCACGACTCGATGTCGGCCCGATACGATTCAAAATTGGTATGTCGGAGTTTTTGGGGTCGGAGATTACGAATTAAGTCGAAGATTATTGATTTTTAGTTGAAATTCATAAATTGAAGATGGCAACTCCAAGATGGCGAATGAGTTAATCTCTAGATAGTCTCCTCATTGAAAGACTAGATAGCTCAAAACTTACAGGAAAAAAAGCCTCATAATAACGATACTTCAACAAAAATGCATAGGTTAGGGCGTACGTATTGAATTGAATCTATAAGTCACGGAATTACCTAAGTCACACATCCAAAGGAATTATTTTTTACTTTTTAGTGCAAAGAGGTTTTTTATTAATTATTTTATTTCTGTAATAAGTAATGGAAAAATCCTCAAAAAAAGGAAATAAAAAAAAATACTTCTGAAGTAATAAATAAAATTATTTCTCATCGTAATCCTAAAGTTACTTTTATAGTATGTAAACCCTGATATGTTCTTTCTCGAACAATATCTCGTCATCCTTGATATATAATTAGTATAATAGTAAATTAGTATAATAGTAAATAATCCTAATAATAATAAATTATGGTTATATAAATGAAATCATTTTATTAATCCTATCATTGTAATTAATCAGTTTTGTTCCCTACATTAAGTATTTTCTGATGTCTCCAAATGATTAGGCCATTAGGTGATGTCTTCCTTCACTTCCATAAAAAATATCATAATTGCTGGGGACCAGTCATGGATGATATGATAATAAAAGATGGTGTTCCATTACAGCAACAAAAATATGACAGATACAATCCAGATACATCCCCGATCCCAACAGACTATAAAATTTCCAGAGTTCTTTGAATTATTTGAAATTTACTACTCAAAAACTATTGAATATTGGAAAAATGTATAAAATGATATAATTATCCAACCTTCCATAAAATTCACAGAGAACTGGGTTTTGGAATCGTTTATGTTGTCATTATATATTTGTTTTTTTTTGTGCTCTTTCAGGTAGATAACCACAACACAAATTTTTCTTATCTTATCACTTACCTGTTATGGTAATACTAATTGAGAGAATCAAACTATAGTTAATATGACGTCCTTCTTTTCGGAAAATCAATCCCTCGCTAATCAAAATTTATCCATTCAATTTTCCATAAAATCAACTGAGGAAGAAGTGTGGGGCCTAGGCCCGCTATGTGTCTAGGCCGACAGGGGGTAATACTTTGTGACGATCCCAGACATAGCTGGGTAAAGTCCATGTCCCCTCTCAGTTAACATGGTAGCATACCTAGTAGCTTTTGAAAGAAAGTAAGCGGCGGATATGGTTGATGCAAGAGAAATCTTGCTTATATTGGAATTCTCCTGTTGACATGGGTATGCAGGGAAAGAGGACCTCCCCATAGGCTTGCCGTTGCCTCGCCACAAGGTGTTGGACTCTGGGGGGCAGGGTGATAGATAGTTGACCAATGGAAAACATACCGTATTCGGTAGAGACGGGGAAGTCCTTTATCTATGGGCACTAATGATTGTATTCCTTGCTGACTTGGCGGGAAGCGGCGCATTTACTCTCTCGGGTACTGACATCCCAGAGCCAGTAGCCTCATCAGGAGGACCCACCGTGGCTGAAATGATTCGGTAGCAGGATAACCTAGCGCGTTGATCCAGCGTATCCGGATTCCCATAGTATGGGGTAGGGTAAGGTACTCACCAGCTTGCTGTTGTTACCACTGTACATATTGTTGCTGTGGAAGTAGTGTATTTGTGACAATGAAAACAGACAAGATTTGGGAAAAAAAACTGATTGAGCTTACAGAAATAGTACGCTGTATATATAAATAAATTAATAATTTTCGAAAGATTCGTAAGTAGATACATTTCAAAAGAGTAGATCATAGGGGGGTTGATATGGCTCTTCAGCCCCTCCGTACCTCGACCTGTGAGGTCTTTTGTACATTACCTTTCACCTATTCAAGACCCGGGATTCCGAGACTCCCTGCAAAGCGTATCAGTTTTCTGGGGGCTGAGTTCCTGGTGGATAAGGTCGTTAGTAAAACTCTTCCGAGGAACTCAAGCCTTTTGCAAAACAGCACTTGGTAGTCGCAAAGCAAGTGTTCTGCAGTTTCAGCGAAATTCTCGCAGTAACGGCCCAGTTCACTGTCTGATTTCTCCAGTTTTTTGAAGTGATACCTCAGAGGACAATGTCCGGTAAGCAGTACCAGTTTCAAGTCTTGCTTGTCCAATTCGAGAAGCTGTTCAGCTTTCTCTGGCGATGAGCTCAAAAGCTTTTACGCATGTCTTTGTTCTGGAACCTCATTCCAGTGGATTTCAATTTTCTCAGCTTCCCAGCGCCGAAACTCTTTCTTGATGTGGGCTTTGAAAATATCACAGAAGGGTTCTGGGCCAGAAAATTGGGTATTTGCCCCTTCCAAGGCTGTTCGCTTCCGCATTGCCTTTGATTTCTTTGCACCCACATCAGAGTAAATTATTCGTAGCCAGTTGTCTTAGGGAGAGTTTGTAGTTCCAAGTAAGTCTAGACTCACAAGTGTGTGACCTTAGAGCTTTTAGTGCTGCTTTTTCAAAGAGTAAAACAGAAATAAATTATTTGGAATCTTCAAAATACAACAAAATATCACGATTCCTAAATGAATAAACTTGTTTCAGATAGTCATCTGAAAAATAAGAAATAAAATCTCCATATTAGTCAGTTTCAGAATATATTTACATTTTTGCAGAATATGTATTTTGTACAAATAACTTTATCTTCGCTTAGTCTTTGTTTTCTAATAATTGTGAGTATTTCACCTTCGATCCTCCACGTTCATATCTCTTCGAAGAAAATTTTTTATTTCTATATGTTTTCGAAAATATTCTGTTACAATTTTTTTCTGATCTGCTGTCCATTCCACCAATGTTCTTTTCATTGCTCTTTCAATGTTTTTTTTTCATTTGTGTTTTTTTAACCTCAGTCACACTATCGATCTTATCATCTTCTAAGGAGTATTCTCCCATTCCTCCTCACAAAACTAACAGTGAGTAAAATTCTCTTTTTTGTTGATGGAACCTTATGAGGTAATCCAAAAAAAATATTCTACAATGAGAAGGAGGAATTTTTGTGGCATAGAGGAAAAATTATTAAATTAAAGAAAAAAAAAGCATCCTCAAGTGGGAGTCGAACCCACGACCTTATGATTTCTAGCCATACGCTCTACCATCTGAGCTATTCGAGGACATAGGAATCGACACACACTCGTGAACCCTTTTCTTCCATAATTTAATATTCATGTAAGAAATGAATCGAAAATCCAAACGTTCTTATCACTGGCCGTGGAAATCCATTACCTGTCACTCAACTTCATCGACATTCGAAAATTTCAGTAGCAGATCTAAGCAGATGATATCTAACCACTGGTAAGATTTATCCAAATATATAAGGTGAAAGTGGAAATATTGTGTCCGAAATATATAATGAAGAAGGAGGAATTTTTGTGGCATAGAGGAAAAATTATTAAATTAAAGAAAAAAAAAGCATCCTCAAGTGGGAGTCGAGCCCACGACCTTATGATTTCTAGCCATACGCTCTACCATCTGAACTATTCGGGGACATAGGAATCGACACACACTCGTGAACCCTTTCCTTCCATAATTTAATATTCATGTGAGAATTGAATCGAAAATCAAACGTACTTATCACTGGCCGTAGAGATCCATTACCTGTCACTCAACTTCATCGTCATTCAAAAATTTCAGTAGCAGATCTAAGCAGATGATCTCTAACCACTGATAAGATTTAGCCAAATATATAAGGTGAAAGTGGAAATATTGTGTCCAAAATATATAATGAAAAAGGGGGAATTTTGTGGCATAGAGGACAAATTATTAAATCAAAGAAAAAAAAAGCATCCTCAAGTGGGAGTCGAACTCACAACCTTCTGATTTCTAGCCATACGCTCTACCATCTGAGCTACTCGAGGACATAGGAATCGACAAACACTCGTGAACCTTTTTTTCCATAATTTAATATTTATGTGAGAAATGAATCGAAAATCAAACTGGCCGTCGAGATCTATTACCTGTCACTCAACTTCATCGCCATTCGAAAATTTCAGTAGCTGATCTGAACAGATGATCTCTAACCACTGATAAGATTTAGCCATATAAGGTGAAAGTGGAAATATTGTGTCCCAAATATATAATGAAAAAGGGGGAATTTCGTGGCATAGAGGACAAATTATTAAATTAAAGAAAAAAAAGCATCCTATGTCCTCGTATAGCTCAGATGGTAGAGCATATGGCTAGAAATCATAAGGTCATTGGTTCGACTCCCACTTGAGGATGCTTTTTTCTTCTTTAATTTAATAATTTGTCCTCTATGCCACATAATTCCCCCTTTTTCATTATACATTTAGGACACAATATTTCCACTTTCATAATCTACAATATTCAGTTATATTCCCGTGAGTAGATATATTCTCATTCGGATTGTTATCTCTGGAGTGGAAGGACGACTATCAATTTCGTCATTCGGTCTTCCAGTGCTTCTGGGTGTAGAAGGTAGGGTTTCGTTTTGATCCCTTGATATTGGATTCTCGTGGGTAGAAGGTAGTTTCTCATTGTGTTTGCTAGGGCTGGACGAAATATTCAAAAACTCATTGTTCGTGATTTGAAAGAAGTTGAGAGCAAAGATCGAAAACGATTGTTTGTTTTACCTGAAAATAAATGATGACGGAATAATAGAAGGAAAAATGTGCTTTTTCTGTGATGAGTAGGATCCAAATGAATGCGAATGATACGGGATAAATTAAAATATGAACTTGATAACTTGTCTATCGTATTGGGCTAAATGTTAGATCTGCATCGGAGTCGCCCACATGAGAATAATGCTATCCCAAAACTACCGTCTGTGGCGTGAAAAGAAAGAGCATCTGTCCAGTTCACTTTTGGAGCATGCCCGGCCTTGAATATAAACACTTTGGAAAAGACTGCAGTCTACATAAAAAGTTAGAGTTACCACCTCACAATGCTGCAATCAGTCAACCAAACTATCGAAAAGCAGTTTGTGAATTTTCACACATATGTAAAGGTTCTGAATAACTCAATTTCTTGAAAATTAATAAAAACACTTGCAATTCTCAAAAACTCATAAAAGTTATTTCTGGCGAACAAATGGGGCAAATTGATGTAATTTACTATTGCATTCATATATGATATGTTTTCCTCCTCATAAATTTTGAATTTCTGTAAAAACATATGAAAGTCCGGTAAAGAAAATTCAAAGAAGTTTACTTACTCACGAAATAAAAGTGGATAAGGGGGGATTGGCGCGGTGGGTTAGCGTCCGACTCATGATCGAAAGGTCGTGAGTTCGATTCTCGGCCAGGGCAGAAATTTTTCTATTTAATTTGAGAGAATTGAATGTTAAATTTCGTAGCCGGGCCGAGGATGGTCCTCGACGATTCGCTGTTGCGTTCAAATTAACAGTGCTGCTCCTAGGTGGCGTATGGAGTTAGTAACAAAGCCCACCCAGAACACTATAAAATGATACATAAAAATACTCAACTTGTGACTGGCCGAAAGACGAAATGTCAAAGCCATTAAAAAAAAAAAAAAAAGTGCACCAGTACTTCGCACGTGTTTGCACATGAAAACACTGACCAAAATGTATTTTTTGTACATGGTTGCCAGACTGAGGACGCATCATCATGCTACAGGTGAAAGGAGTATATTCAATGTATATTAGCATTCACGATTTAAAGCGCCCCCCAAACAGAAATTCTCTGAACTAAATGTATACTGGAACTTTCAAAGACTGGATAATAGTACGCCCTTCATTATGTTTTTCTGGTGTACATAACTCTCGCATTTGATAATGAATGTTTTCTTCATATGCCATGGAGCTCTGTAAGCCGAGTACAATTTGCGAATATATAATCTCGATGGTTCGTCAAAATAATGGAATTATTGTTGAAAACAATACTGCGTCCGTATACATGGACGCTTGTATCATTCAGGATGCGGTAGTGTATGGTCGAAAACCCAAGACGGACGAATATTGTATGCTGGATAAATATATATATATATATATATATATATTATAGGATTATTATATATATCATATATATCCATATATATTATAGATTCGTCCTCCCATCCTTTGGAGATCCAAATACTTTCCCACCCACATTGTGACATTCTATGACGTTGTCATCCAAATTTGATGTCACAACGTTTTCTATGTTTTTAAGTCCATTCGGCGATGAAGGGTCAGGGGGACCTATTTTGAAAGGATGTCACAAAGATGGAATCTATGATAGAAGAAGTTCACATACATCCTGGATGTTGTATATTTGTATACACGAGAACATTTCAGTGAACATATACTCACTCTGGACATCCCGAGGTATACGGAAATCAGTCCGGATGAGTTGTGACATCCAACAATTGGCAACGCCTGAAAAACATTTCTTGGAATATTCTATTTTTAGAATATGTATATTGTTATTTTCTCCACTGTCAGTGCATTGTGTGACTTCCAGGAAGCCAGAGTGTCGTTCATGTCTGGTTATGATCCATATTTAGATACATTCAAAAGTCCTTCACTGGCTCTAAGATGGGCGACTGTCCTAAAACAGCTGTGTGGATATAGCTATGTTCATATCCTCAAAGAAAATGAGATCGCCAAAATGAAGAATTTGCAACATTGAAACAAATGATAGATACCAGTTTCGATTGGTTTCCTAACCAACGCTAATAAGGATTTATCTTCAAAAAATGGAAAAGGGAAGTATGTTACCTTGACAGAAGATGTTATTAAGATCAGTAAATTCATTGCCAAAGAGGAGCAGAAGTGTGCTGAGGAATTGAAATGTGATCAAGAATTTTCTAAATTGCGCTATTTAACTGAGCTTTACTAGCTCATGTCATTCTCCTTAAAGAAAGTGTTCAGGGAGGCTCAAAGAATCACAAAAATGATTATCTGAGGAAGGAGGAAGAAATGGCAGTCCAAGATATTTATGAATCGCTCACAGTAACTGAAAAGTGTTAGTGAAGAATATTAAAAGATTCACCTATTCGTGGAAAGACAGGAGAGCTGTTTCTGTTATATTCACCAAGGATATGCAAAGAAATACGAAGTGCGTTAGAATCCAGAAAATTATTTGCATCTTACCCCTACCATTTGCTCAACCCAAGCACTGAAAAAGTTTTTGTTCCAATAAAGTATTGAAAAATGGCTATGGCCTGAATATTGAAAATATTGAGGCTATAACTGTACGCTTAATTTCATGGGGGACAACGACTTAGAACAGTTATCAAACCATTTGGTCAGAAAGCATTTTTTTCCTGAATTTTTATAGAAAGACTGATGATAAACTTCAAATTGCTAAGGTATCCAAGCTTCTATTATTAATGGAGAACAAGTCAGTAGGAGAATACCGGGTAAATCTTCAAAGAAATTGATCTTGATATTCCGAATTTCTGAGCCAAAAGACCACCCATCTTGTAGCTTAAAAGAAAGTAGAGAACATATCAAAGAGTACAAAAATCAAATGTAAATAGTGGCATGGAAGAAGAACCTGTCGACGAAGAAAGTGACAATATCTTGCAGGTAAAAATATATTAAAAATGAATCACTAATTCACAAGATTCTTTAGCTTGGAAATTCCCACGATGAAGGAAAAAAAAGGCCAAGAATGAAAAGACAAAACACAAGGAACATATGGTTATATTGATCAAGAAAATGGAGAAAACAAGGGACCATGTGTTTCTATCGATAAAAGAGAAGTAAGGCAGAATATAAGAAACCCAGATTGGGATATTAATTTGTTTTAAATATTATCCATCAATTTTATGTAAAAATTTCCCAAATTTCCCTTGGGGCGATTTTGATTTTGAAGTACATTTTACATGATCAATTAGTTGAAGGGTTCAAAAAATAATTTTCCTAATGTCGGTGAGTTTAGTCACAATCAAACGAAGAACCATGAGTGGTTGAGGGTTGTAAAATATTAAACATAATATTTAATTACAATTTATATTTTTTTGAGATTGAAAACCCGGGATTCCTTGAAATGTTCAGAAAAAAGCAGGAATATTTTTTCAAAAAAATTTAGCTTCAAGAAAACCCCCAGGAAACATGAGTGCGAAAATTGAAAAAAAGGGCATCCAGATGTTTCGCAAAAAACGTGGGCTCAAATAATTTTTTTTATTGTGAATGAATACAATAAACAAAATATTTCATTGACGTTCGTTTTTTCATTTCAATTGTACAGATTATTTTGTGACATTTCTAAAAACATGAAAATTTAATTCAAACATTCAACATGAATGATTTGAATTGAAGTTTTGACAAACAAAACATTAACATAGTGGGAATATTCTACCTATAAAATTGCCGGAAGTAATTTAGGTTTTGTTTTTTTTTCAACAACGTAATTTCTAATTTATTGTCAACAACGATGAAAAGTAGAAATGAATCAAACGGCCCAGGCACTGTATCACGTGGGGAATGTGTTTATGATCGTAAATAATAAAATAATCTATTGAATACCACACAAGATTTGATAAAGATCCCGTTGTTCTCAATCAATTCAGTTTATTTCCCAAATGACAAATGACAAATTTGAAGGAATTATCAAGAAAATACTTAATGCTAGGGGGGCAATGACAAACGTAAAAACAATGTAAAATGAAAATATACCAAGAGATACAAGGAAATAAAATACAGTTCATTCGGAGTTCACTGGTTCATATAAAACTCATCAAGGTATAAAACATTTATCAAGGAGAAAATACTTTGACTTTTTTTTCTTGATAACATTTTCTTTGCCTCATTCATCAATAAGAGTTCTCAATTAAGACTGAAATAGAAAATGAAATAACTATCTGAATGTGCAAATTTTCATTTCAGATTTTTCTTCTATGTTAGGTCTTTTTCGATCTATCAGAATATTCGTTAGATATTATAAAATAACTTCATTAGTTCGTGTTTTTAATTTTCTGAAAAATCCTTTTATAATTGAGAAATTTCCCTTTTAACAGAATACCCCCAAGAGGTTATCTTGAACTAAGGAAGATAGCACTAAAGTTTATTCTCAGTAGCAGATGATTAATCTGATTTTTGAACATCCTGCTCATAATTCTAACAAATCAATCTTCTTGATTTAAATATTTATATCTTTTAATTCATTAAAATTCAAATTTTGTATTTCATATCCTAACCAAATCCCAATGGTTATATCAATAAATTATTTAAATTTATATATTTATTTAATATTTTATATTTCTTTTGATTAGTATCAAGGTTGATTTAGTTATTGATCATGAGTTCTCACATTTTTCACTCACTATTCATATTTATTCTTACGTTTCTAATGATATGAAATTTGAATATTTTGATGTACTCCAAATCAATGAAGACGCTCCAGAGCAATGTACAACTGAACTCTCCAATCCTGTCTATTTATGTCAAAAGAAATGGACTATGGAAACAAACAATGACTGAATTAATAACAATTTCAAAAACATCCAGAGTGAAGAGCTCTGGGAAACAAGAAATATAGTGTTTCTACTACTAGTTCTAAAATACACCATTATGTATTATATCTTCGACCTGGGAAATCGTTTTTTTCCCACTTTTGAATAATAAAAACAAATGAGAGTCTACAAGTTGATTTCGAACGAACCACTTATGAATTTTCGTCTCATTTTGGAATGTTATTCCAAGGAGAGCTAAGGTGACATTCATATTTAAACATTTGAATGGGGATTAGCGCAGTTGGTTATGTTTGAAGATGTGATCGGGATCCCAGGTTCGATCCCGGCCGTCGCGTGGAAGTGAGCTTCGTCGGTAAAAGGATACAATATCAAAATGCAGACTTAGTACAAATGCGCAGTATCCATCGGAAGAACTGCAAGCGCCATGGAAAATCTCGCGGAAGCAAACCTTGGACGTGCTGATATGATTGGTATGGATGTTCGTAAAACCCTCCAGGTAGTTGAATGAGAAACATTACAATCCCGTGCTATTTGTCGAAGTACTCATACCAGGATTTTCCCTACATTTTCAAAATCTCTTCACTCTCACTGGTGTGAATTTGACGTATTACCGAAAATACTGATGGTAATTTATGAAAGTTGTATAGTTGGGAAGCCGACGAAGAAAAATCTTAGCCGCATAACCTCTGAGCTTTAAGTCTGTTATCATTAGCCATACCATAAACAAAATATATGTCAGCCAGATGTTCAAATGAATATGGTTCATTTTCCATTTTAATGTTAAACAAATACACAATGAGATATCCACCAACTTTCAAATAATGTGAAAATGCTTCAAAACCCAAACCAAAATGAAAATATTAGTCAAAGCCCACTCAACTCTTTTTTCATTGTTTCGTTGAAAATTCAATCAATCCAATTACAAAAAAAAGATAAAATTAAACAACGAATTCATTTTATCTGTTAGAATCCACCAGCGGCACTACAAAAAATTTCATAAGGTGAAAAACTTGATCGACCCCGAAAAATACCCACCTGTAGACTTACAATCACTAGGCATACTGGATGATGTAAACCCTAAAACGTAAATATATTTTCAAATTTGATCTTAATATCGCAGAAACTGAAAAGAACTATGAAGAAAAAACTAGAAACTTTAATGCTCTGTAGATCGGTAATATGCGCTTATGACACATGTTTATGGAAAACAAAGTCTAACTTTGACCTGGAAAATATGCATCCGAAATTTTTATACTGAATTTTGAAACACCCTATGTAGATAATGATGTGCTAGTAGTGGATGAAGTATATATATATACACTGCAGCTTTTAATGGTCCCTCCTGGTAACTTTTCAATGGTTTGACGTGAAACAATGAAAAAAGAAGATTAGCCTCGCTTCCTTCATTCCCTCGATGAATTCTCGGAAACTACTAGAACTAGACTGAAAAAAAAAATCGGAAACATTTGCGTATTACTACTTACGCCTAGAAATATGTTTTTCAACCCCAAGTTGAGTATTTTATTTGAATCGAAATTCTAAGGATGTCACAATATCAATTTGTTTTGAGTATGCTTTAAGAGACTGTGTGTAATTGTATATTAGATATATACTGGATGTCACAAAGAAATCCTCCTTATAGCACCCCTCTCTTCCCCGTGGATGTCATAACGTCAATATTTTTACCGGATGTCACAAGCTACACTGGACTAGTATATATATATATATAGTATATATCATATATATCCTATATATATATATCATATATATCCTATATATATATATATATATCATATAAGGCAGAAGGACTTCGGTCGATAGCCTATTGAATTGAATTTTCGTTCGGTTCAATAAAGTTCCTTTTATAATCATTATATCATATATATCCTATATATATATATATATATATATATATACAGGGTGTAACTGAATAAGTGTAAAACATTTAAGGAGGTGATTCCTCATCGAAAAAAAGATAGGATCTTTCATATAAAGAAACTTCATTGGAGCATCCCTTGTTAAGATACAGCCCCTTAAAGGGGTAATAAAATTTGTATAACAATTTTTTTCAAAGCACTGAAAGTCAATATTGAAATTAACCATGAGTTGTACTACCAAAAAGACACTTAGCCAGTAATTTATTTGGTTTACCCCTATGGTTGTAAGGTGAAAACGCAAACCCCTAAAAATTTATTTCCAATGTAACTTTTGTCTTATTATTTGTTTACCATTTAAAAATTTATTTCCGATAGCCTGTTTCATTCTAAACAAAAAAAAGTCTCTTGGGTTTTTGCCCAAAATAAAACCAGTAAGAGCAAAACATTATTTTACAACAACTACAGAGATACATCGTCATAAATGCGAAAATACAAACTAATCTATCTAGTAGGTCGCATTAGCGATAGTGACAATTAAATTGGATGAGCTGTCAGTTTGGGAATTTTCGAAATTGAATTAATACTAATTGTGTGTTGTTGTTCTGTTCTTAATTTGTTACTTTAATAATTCACTTGTTAATAAAATGGCATACACAAATGAGGAAATGGCTGATATGCATTACGCTTTACGGTCTGTCGAGGGGAATGGGTTAGAAGCTTCTAGAAGATATGCTGAAATGTATCCTCAACGCAGCATCCTTCACATAGAATATTTGCTCGACTTCATCAACGATTACGAGAATATGGTTCATTCGACAAAAGAACGCAGGATTGTGGTCGCCATCGAAAATACGAACACCACAGCTTGAGGAAGCAGTACTTAATTTGATTGAAGAACAACCACTACCAGTACTAGAAAGATTGCTTTCCAGCTAAATGTTGATCATATGACGGTATTTCGAATTTTAAAGGAACAACTCTTATACCCTTACCATCTGCAACGAGTACAGGCACTGTTACCTCGGACTTTCCGAACCGTCTTGAATTTTGCAATTGGATGCTGGAAATGATTAGAAGAAATTGTGACTTTCTGAAGCGATAGAATTCACAGACGAATGTAGTTTTTCGGACAAGATTATTAATTTTCATAATTACCACATATGGGCTGATGAAAACCCTCACGCTATTGTCGAAACTAGCCATCAAGAACAGTTTCTTTAACGGTGGCTCGGAGTTATTGGGGATGATTTAATTGGGCCTCATTTTCTACCTCCTCGATTAAATGGTGGGGCATACGTTCAATTTTTAAGAGAAGTGCATCCAGTACTGCTGGAGGAAGTTCCTTTGGGCGTGAGAAGGGATATGTTTTTTATGTATGATGGGGCTACCGCCCATTTTAGTCAAGTAGCACGTCAGCATTTAACTGAAACATATGCAAATCAGTGGATAGGTCGAGGAGGACCACATAAATGGCCCGCTCGATCCCCGGATCTCAATCCTCCGATTTCTCTATTTGGGGCCATTCACAGCATTTGGTATATCGTACTCCTGTTCGCGATGTAGAGGACTTAAGAAACCGCATCATCGAGCGTGCAGGGTAATCAGAGAGACTCCAGGAATATTTGAGCGAATACGTGGCTCAATCGCCGACGCCTAGACGCATGCTAATGTTTGAAGGTAGACATATTGAACATTCACTATGATTTCTACATGTTGTGTGTTTTGTTATTAATAACTTAGTTTTGTTTATTACCCTTTAATCGTTTAATGCAGGTACTAACTACAAAATAACAATAAATCCAGTTCGCATTTATGACGATGTATCTCTGTAGTTGTTCGTAAAATAATGTTTTGCTGCTTACTGGTTTATTTTGGGCAAAACCCAAGAGACATTTTTTTTTTAGAATGAAACAGGCTATCGGAAATAAATTTTAAATGGTAAACAAATAATAAGACAAAAAGTTACATTGGAAATAAATTTTAGGGTTGCGTTTTCACCCCTTACAACCATGGGGTAAACCAAATAAATTACTGGCTAAGTGTCTTTTGGTAGTACAAAACGTCAGGTTAATTTCAATATTGTAACTTTTTCAGTGCTTGTGAAAAAAATTGTTATACAAATTTTATGTACCCCCTTTAAGGGGCTATATCTTAACAAGGGATGCTCCAATGAAGTTTCTTTATATGAAAGATCCTATCTTTTTTTCGATGAGGAATCACCTCCTTAAATGTTTTACACTTATTCAGTTACACCCTGTATATATATTTTGATGAAAGCCTGATATTATGCACATTTCTTGGTAGTTGGTGGGACTGTACTTTATGAAACATATTCAAAGTAATAGTCTGTGGAAATATTTAGACGCTGCAAAGCATTTATTTTAGATGTACAAGTTATTATTTTTGCTATTTAGAAAAATATTTTTGTGGGAATAGAGTTTTTTTAAGCAGATGGTGGTGGAGTAGCTTTAAAAAGTGGCTAACCCCCCGGAAAAAAGAAGTTTGGTAGCCATCCCTTGAACAACAAGACTATTTTTCAAAAACACTATAAAAGATAAATGCCCTGCTGCCAATCGGAAGATATATAGGTAGTGTAGCTAGGAAATTTTTTGAATAAGATGAGACTGATTTATTCGTGTGAAGAATAATGTTTCTATAACATACTTCAGTTTCCTATTCTACTCAGTAGATAAAACTGATATTATTTTGATCTTGTACAGGGTGTCCCCACCTGAAGGTGTCACCCTCCCTTTATTCTCGTAATTCTCAACATATAATGATAAGTATAATAAAGTTAGTAATATAAGAATATAGCTCAAGAGCACCCACGATTTAGTTACATTTGAGTAATTACATTAAAAATCATTTTATATTTTTTAGTCCATGTTCAAAGTAAAGCGCGTTCTTTAGTTTTTTAAACTATAATTTTATTTCATGTATAGGTATGTGTCACATCATAAGTGGTACCAATTTTTTTGGAAAGCCCTGTATTTTGTTAATATAGAGAAAAATAGCTCTGTAATTGAAAAATTCATAAAAAATTATTAAAAAAAAATTTTGATTGGCAAAAATATGATGAGAATTATGAGAATGAAGGGGGTGACAGCTTCGAATGGTACATGGTGTACAATCTGAATCATTTTAAGTATTTATTTATTGAATTTTCTCTTTTCAAATGATCCATTATGTAAAATACATCAATATTTGTTTTTCTTCAAACGACTTTACTAAGGCTTCAAAGAAAATAAAGCTAGCTGAAAACTTTTCGGATATCAAAAGTGAAAATGAAGAATTGCCTTCTAGAAAGCCAATAAAAAAGGGCTCTGGTCACTGAAACATCAAGTGATGAAGATGAAGGTTATTGTGAGTAAGTATGTCTATTAATAATAATAGGTAACATTTTTTGTTTTTTGTGAAACTATCATTATCCTCACTAGTTACTTATTTTTGTTCTTTTGTCTTACTTCAACCTCTTCAATCGTTGCAGATGCTATACTTCGTTCAACCATAGCTTGTTTTTTTTTACCCAGACCTCCACTTCAGTATATATTTTTTTAGTTTGGAGAACACATTCATCATACTTATCGTGTGTGATCAAGATATTAGTATCCAATACTTTCATCCAATATCAATTGCAGAAGCTGTTTCTATAGGGAGCAAATGAAAACTCACTTCGCTAACACGAGCGTATATGCGAAGAAACAGAACGAAAAATAATCTGTACTACTCGTAAACATTTTCCGTCGGCAAACGGTACATCAAAAGAGCCAATAGTCAACGTGGACTGGAGTGAGGGCTGTCAGTTATACAACCGATTCGTCTGGACCAATCAAATTGGACATAATGCTGGCAGCTTTCTCTACGATGGAAGGTCATAAATCACGCGTTATATTTGTGTTTCAATAGCTCTGAAAGATTAAAAACCAGTAGCGTCTAGGGTCTTGGTGTGTGCCGATCGAAATACGTTTTAGGATATAATAATAACCTACATCAAACAATGAAAGAAATTATTTTAAAAATCTTTATCTTTAAAATCTTAAAATATTTAAATAAAATTAGTTATCTCCGCCACTGCTTCTCACACGATTTCGCCGCAAGACTTTTTTATGCTTCTGCAATTGATATTGGGAAAACTATATCAGCATATGCTATAGTACAACACCTGTTGTTGCTCCTGACGAAGAGGAGTAGGTCATGTATGAAGACAATGAACAAAGTAGGACCCAATATGGATCCTTGCGGAACTCCGCTCGTAACGGCTGCGAGATCTGAGACATTGCTCTCAATGCTGACTTTTTGAAAACGATCAGTGAGATAAGAACTGAACCAGCCCTGGGCAACACCTCTAATTCCGTACCTTGATAGTTTGTGTAATAGAATTTGGTGGTTCACACAGTCAAAAGCCTTGGAGAAGTCTATGAAAAGTCCAAGAACCATCCTTGACTTATCCAAATTCTCAACTATTTCACCTATATATTAGTTCAGGGCAGTTTCGGTGCTTTTATTTTTGGTAAAACCATGTTGGTCCGATGAAAGTATTGAATTTTTATTCAAGAACGACAGCAGTTAATCACTAGCAGCAGTTTCAAATATTTTCGATATGCTGGTGCATAGTGTGATTGCTCTGTAATTTATTATATTTGATAAATCACCTTTTTTGAAAAGTGGTATGACCTTCGATATTTTCATCCCACTCGGAAAAATACCTTGTTCTAAAGACATATTGATTGGGAATGTTAATGGTTTGATTATACATTGAGCAATCTGTTTAAGGAGAATATTAGACATTTCCTCATTCCCAGATGATTTGGAGTTTTTTAAAATTTTTTATGATATTTAGAACCTCTTCCTCAGAGAGTGGACGGAAAAACATAGTATTAAGGGTAGTATTAACAAATTTTTCATCTATATTTGTCGGTAGATTTATAGTTAGTTGATCCACTACAGAAGTAAAATATTCATTAAAACTATTCACACATTCCGTTGTATTCAGTATTTTCCCGTTATAAACAATTTTGGGTATTTTCTTATGTTTTTGTTTCCCTAGCGTGTTATCAACAATATTCCACATCGTTTTATTATTATTTAAAGAATCACGTATGAGTAGATCATTTGCATTTTTTTTTGCCTCGGGTTGGGATGGAACAAAAAAAATCCGACCAACTATAGGCCTATATCCTTAACACCAACATTGGGTAAAATAATTGAAAAATGACAAAACAAAAAATTATGGAATTTTTGGGCAAAAATAATATTCTTAGTGTACATCAGTATAGATTTCAAAATAATAAAAACACTAATAACGCCATCTCTATATTCCTGCCCATGAATAAAGAAACAACATCGCTTAGCTTATTCAGTAAAAAACTCAACTGCTAATTCCTACTGAACTCCATTTCGAATGAGAATACAGTTGTGGAAGCTTGAGCTTTATGCTGATTGGTTGAAATCCAAGGCAGTTTTACATAGATGAAATGCAAAATGTAATCCAGTTATATTTGTTTTAGTGGTTTCCTTAAGTTATTGCCAACCTTAACGCGTCATCTGTCTGAATCTTGACTATTTTTATTTTGATTTATGGTTGTTCCCAGAATATATTTTGTTTCCTGTAGATCTATATCCAGTATTTTTCAAAATTGTTATTTCAGAACTCACATTTCTGCCTATTGTAATATGTAAGTTATATCATATAATATTTTTCCTTTGATGTTCACTCCTCAATGCAACATGGTTTTCAAATATTGCTTGTTTTTACTAAACACTTTATTATAGCTGAACTCCAACAAATCGAAGCAGCTGGACTAATAACTCCCTTGTTAGAAATGAGCCCATTAAAAATTATAAGGAAAGATTCATTAGAAATGGTCAAAATCTAATGGTTTATAATGTTGGAGTTGGCCTTTCCCGAGAAACTGATGTGGAATGTTGGTTGGTTGAAAGTTCTGGTCTTCGCCTAAAAGAACAATACAACTTTCTGATAAATTAATCATCTCAATGAAAAAAACGGCTATGAAGAATTTTTTCAACAATGTACTGCCAATTTTGGAGAAAGTTCCACAAAGTGATTAGAAGAACATCTTTGTGGATAATTTTACGAATATTGGGATTCAAGGATGTGAACAAGAAAACCAGTTTTAATTCAGAAGCAGTAAATTGTACTATGAAGGCGCAAATATTTAACATCTTTGAAAAAATCTCAGGAAGGATATATTTATGGATGAAACTTGGGTCAATGCTGGTCATGTAAAAAATATACCACTATCGGATCTGAAAGGCCTACTAAAGGGTCTTTCAACTGGAATTCGTATAAGGTAAAGGAATGGCAAGTAAAAAGGTTCTCAAAGACACTAGTGTAGAGGTGTATTCTTGGATTTTGAATCTAAAAAGTGTAACGATAAATCTGTTACACTTCTTATTGATGTGCTCAGAGATACAGGATAACTTAGAGTATCTCAAGTTATCTTATCAATTCCAATATAAGAATCACTATCGCAAATCCAACGGCGAACAGTCATTAGAGTTAGAGAGAAGACGAGCGCGAAGCATTTGGCAACGCGACAATCTACGCTCGCCCCTTGTCTCTGCATCTTTGATCGGGACACCTTGTGTTTTTTGAACTCGTCAGCCATTGCGTGAGAAATAAAATGTATTCATGTTGAAATAACTAATGAATTAGAGCATCTTCCTTTCTTCTGGGAAAGTGATTTCAAAGCAGTGAATTATAGTGTGATATCGAGGAATGCAGGAATATTTTTGACCATTTAAATATAGAAGTCATGTAGAAATATTGTCTCACGAGAACGTGGAATATTTCATCGCTAATCATAGGTCAGTTCACAGACATTTAGGTCGAGCAGACGATTCGACTCCAGTGCAGTATCATATTAATTTATCAAATGAGTTCTGAAGAAATTATAAATTCAAAAGTTTTGTTAGGAGTATACTGCGTATTTATTCAACAGGTTAACCAATCTTGGAGGAGATCCTATTGGAGCAAATCAGTCGTTCAAGAAAAGACACAATCTGTTGAATAGAGGGAATCAGTTGAATGGAAACGTGGTGAAATTAAGAAAAGTGGAGCCTTCTCATCTCGGAGAAATCAGTGGAACAGGTGAGTACTGAAATCACATGTAAGATTATCAACTTGAATCAAGCTATATGTGTTCAGTCTCATCTGAGTTCATTGCTTTCTCGGACAAGGGTTCATTGGGGTGAAAAAAGTGTTTTTCAAATATTCTGATGTCACTTATGTATGAGTATATATATCGTTTAACCGTAAAGATCTGCATTTGGATATATTTTTAGTGTTGATCACAAGAAAAATATGATATACTTAGTTGAATACTATACGTTTTACATGGTCTTGTGGATGTATTTTGGATAGTTTCTGATTTGGTGATAATTATCAGAGCTGTGATTTTTGCTTCTGACCTAAGTGAAGCGACCATATATTGTTTGCGTTCTATATATATATATATATATTATACATATATATGTGTGTGTGTGTGTACATAAGAAGTATTTGACGATTGGTCGAAATAATTCTTATGCATTTCCTATTAATATCGTTGCAATTTAAATCATTTTTTGATATAAAACTCTTTCAAGTTCATTGTGCTGAATTCTGTTTTTTTTTATTTTTAATAAAACATAGTCTTGGCTGATCGAGATCAGAACAACAGAAAATTTCAATTTTTGTCTATGTTAAACCAATCTTAATTCTCCAATTTCAGTATTGAATATTAATGTCAAATCTCAGCACCGGCTGATTTTTATGTTCAAATAATTTTAAGCAACAATCTCTTAGTGAGATTATACTTATTTATAAAAACCGTGAGTTGGAGAGTGTATTGAGAAATTCCAAATTCCAAGAAGTTGAATTCATTAGTAAATACAATTCTGACACCAACAATTTTGTTTTTTATGTCATATTGCTGAGAACAATCATTCCACGGATAAGAAGTTGATGATTATCTGTTCAACCTGATTGGTCGCCCAGCAGCCATTTCTACGTCCTGATTGCGAGCCACACGACTACGCTAAGTCTAGCTACACTACTCCGCTCAATCAGAAGTACATTGTCGTCGATAAAACTAACAGGTTCAGCAAAAGTAAACAATGACCACTTAAAAAAAACTCAATTGTAATCTAGCACGTACAGAAACTTTTGTACATACTGATTGTCAACTTATATTTTTTTGTTAATAGACTAGTAAAAATTTCGAATTTGTTTTATTGTTGTACTGATTTACAGAGGGAAACATTATTTTATTTACAATTATTATTGGCCAGGAAGTTTGAATTTTTATCCTAATTAAACAAAAAATTCTGGCATCCATTCAAATTTACAATTTCTAAAAACCTTTGCTTGAATCATAAATAAATCTGAAACTAGCAAGGCAGTCCAAAGAACTCCACACTGCTCTTTACTGAATAGCCTGGGCATTCGATCACTACTTAACTTGTTACAAGTGAAATGTAAACATTTTATTTTTAATAACTTCATATTTTTATTTCAGGTGATTATCATTACATGAATGGTTAGGGGGAATGTCAACTCTTTATGGATGATACCCTTTACCACCAATTTTCTTAGAAAAAGCTGGGACTAACACTCATCCAGTTCATAAAGATCATTGCATGAATTGAAATTGGAAGATTAACCATCTTGATATTTCCACCGGTTTGGTGGATGATTTTTAATGAGGTTATGTTTGTGGTCGGAGAGCCTTGTTTCCATTTTTGAGATACAAAAAAGATTTTGTTAGTACAAAGTAATTATATATAATAAGGAATAGTAACTGGACATTAAATATTATACATATATATTGTGTAACCTTCAGAAACACATTCCTTCCAACATTGAGGGCAACAAAAATTTAGCTGGGTGAGTTTTCCTCGCCGATCACGGCGCCACCTAATGTCTTCTTATTTGGAATGGAGTATAGGATTTCCAAGAATACTTTGATGATACATTGTGGTACTATAATACTACATGAATTATCGCCTTTTGTCTCTTGTATTTTCCATTTTATTCTTGATTTTCATTATTATTCTATGACTTTCTCAATGAGAATATATTTCTTCCGACAATAAAGTATATTTTGATTTGATTTGGTATAACTCGGATTTTGATTGCATATCATTCCCAGTAATATAGCTGTAAATCCATATGTTCAAAAGTTGATTGTTGTATTTTATGATCAAACAAAATGAGCCATATATATTTTTCATTCTTATTTACTGTGACTTGTAATCTCTCTCAGAAACAACAAACATATTCTATCTCACACATTTGTCTGGTAGTGGCTTGCGTGCAAGTACACTAAATGGTCCAGATTAGTTACGCCAACAAAAATAAGTTGTTTTTTTTGTTCTAATAAAAGGTTAGCTGGATAAACACTCGTAATGGATATGTAACAAATTTATCCAGGACATAAAAAACTATAAATCTCAAAAGATATTTACCTCTAATTTCTCAAATCGCTGTTCACTTATTTCATGAAGCATTTGTTTTTGTGATAAAATCAAATCGTCCTTTGCCAGTATGGTGTGTTCCAACTCTATAACTCTATTTTTATTGGCTTCCAGAAGTGCAATTTTTGCATCAAGTTGCTGGTTTATAGCTGAAAACAAAGATAGTTAAGATATTGGAAAAGCATTTTAAACATAATAATATATTTATTCATCAGAAATTATAGTGATGAAATTTAGGAAACGAAATAGACAGAAAAATTATGAACAAATGTAGAGAAAACCCATAGAAGAGCAAGTCTCTGCATGGGTATTATCGTAAAAGAACAAGGATTGTTTTTCGTAGATAATAAATATAAGTATAGAATTTCAATATAACATATTCAAAATATAAACATCTCTTCCACACGACAGAACTTTTTTATGATTGTACCAGGAACGCTTCGAAAGTAAAAACACTGGTAGTATATAAATTTTCCATTTGCCGGGCAGTGCATATGAACACTCCTCGTAGTGCTCTTATTTTTATTGCCGTTCCAATTGGGATTAGAATAACTATACCAATCTATTTCTTAGCGAGTTTGTTGAATAGAGATGTTGATCTAATTCCTTTCAGTTCCACTGGGACAAAATTATAGCTTTTTAATCCAAGATATGAATAAGTTCTAATTATACTTTTTCCGGGTTGATAATTAGAAAATTTGAATTGTGGTTATGGTCAATCCTCTTCAACTTTGATTTATTTTTATGTTGCTGTATAATCTTTCTCAAAAAGAATTTTTGTTTCCTCAAAGATTATTTCTATGTTTAGTGTGTGACATTTGTATGATCCACCCCAAGCTGCAATTCCATAAGTCAAATGACTTTCAACAGGAGAGTGGTATATATATATATATATATATATATTTTGTTGTGAAGAAACTGAGAACTATATATATATATATATATATATATATATATATATATAATATATATATATAAAATATTTTATATTTTTTTTATATATTTCTTTTTCAATTTCCCATTTAATAATTATTGTTATATATTTTATATTTACACTGTGGGTATGAGAGATTGTTATATGGTATTTCTCTCAATCCAATTTCTTCCAGTAGCTGACTGTGACTAACGGTATCAAAAGCCTTCTTTAAATCCACGAATATGCACTGGGTTGGTATACTTGCACCAATGTTACTGCTAATCCTGCCAATTAATGAATGTATTGCATCCTGGGTGGATTTCCCTTCCGTGAAACCAAATTGATTTTTGGACATTATTTCTTTTTTTGCTAGATAGGATAAGATTCTTTTTTTAGCACTTTTTCGAGGATTTTGGCGAAATTTGATTTAAGTGATATGGGCGGTAGTTATTGAATCAATTTTTTTTTTCGCTTTTGTTGATAGGACTACTGCGATTTTGAATGCTTCTGCATATATTCCATTATCTATTGACATGTTGTTAGCAATCCCATATGCAATATTTTAAAATGCTCAGATTTATATTGTGCAGCCCGGGAGATTTTTTATTTTTCAGTTCATTTATTAGGGTTATCATTTTAATGTCTGATACTTCCTTTATGAAAATTGATTTCTCAGTTTTTTTTTTGGAAAATGGTGTTTTGTTTGCTTTTCAAGGATTTTACTCGCCTATTTCCCCCCGATATTACAAAAAAAGGAATTTATTAAATGCATTGGCTATATCTACTGTATTTTTTTGGTATTACCGTCTGTATTTCTTTTATTATAGGATTATTTTTCGTTTTGTTAGTTAAACTATTTATTGATTTCCATAGTTTAGATGAATCAGTCTTATTCGTGTCTATTTTTTGTAAGCTTCTTTTACTAGTTTACCGAAAATATGTTTATATATTCTTGACATTTGTTTGTGATAGGATCTCATTTCATTTCAACATACAGTTTCTTTTTTTCAGCTACTGATTTCATTAGTGATTTGGTCATCCATGGATTTCTTCTAATCTCATTTTTTATTTGAACTTTATTTGTACTATTCTCGATTATATTTAGGGAGTATGAAGTCCATCCCTGCATTTATTTTGGCCCACGAAGAATTTATTCTTTTGCGTAAACTATTTTGAATTTCCTTTTTTGTAATTTTTTCTGGGTGATATTATCTGTATTATAGTTGAAAAATGATCTGTTACATCTGATTCTAAGATAATTGGTTTGTATGAGAAGCAATTGGATACATCACTCATGAAATAGTGATCCAGGCAGGATCGGAAATCATGAGATTTATAAAGTTATTGGTTATTTCATTTTCACATTTTATATCTATATTTATATCGCCAATTAATATAAATGTGTTGTTATTATTGTTATTATTATGTACTAAACATTCATCTAGGCTACACAAAAATTCATGTTTACTGGAATTTAGTGACCTGTACAATGCGAACATAGTGTAGTTTTTGTTTTCAAACTCCAATTACATTTTCACGATTTTATTATTATTTGAAAGGGTGATAATCTCATCGCCATAGGAAATATGTTTTTTGATGTATACTATTACACCATCATTTTGATTTTAAATCATATCATAACCAGCGATACTGAATAAAGAGATATCCATGTTATAATGGCCTTCCCATAAGTATCAAGTTACAAAAGTGATAACAAGTCTCCAGGAAATCTTTTTCAGTGTAATCAGTATCCGCAGAATTCCGCGATGGGAACTGCTGCTGCTGAATCAACATATTGCCAACATATAAAAGGCAGAAAATGAACTTAATCAGTCAATCTAATAAAACTCATCCTAGTATTTACGTTATTTTTCATTCTTGTCAAAGGTGGTACATACAATCTCTAATAAAGTTTAAAAAAAGTCGATTCAATAATTATCAAGATAACAAATTGGCGCAGTCGTGCGGATTCCATGAACGCTACTAGAACACAGCAGCTCCTCACTAGTGGCGGTGGGTACCAATCTTTTACCGGAACCAGAAGAACCTGAGGGAGTCATCACTCGAAGAATCTGCGGAAGGACCACCTGGTAACCTCTGGCAGACGTCGACGAGAACAAGAAGAACTCGATGCTTCAACAAATAGAGTAAGAAATCATTTCTTGTTTTACCTGTTCAAATATTATATTTTCCCAATATTCAATCTAGTGAACAATTACTATATTTGATAGCTGTACCGATCAATTATCCTGATAATCGCACTGATTGATTGTTAAATACCAAATAAATCAATAAATAAAATACAAAAGCGTGAAATTCCATTTGAAAAATGCCTAGCGAACAGGGTAGACAAAATCCTGCACAACCTCAGGCAGAAGTTGAACCATTCAAACTTAGTGAAATATTCTCCATCGTACCCGAATATGATGGAAATCCAATCTTTCTTACAACATTTTTACAAGCATGGGATACTGCTCACACAATGACAATAAACGACGAAAAAACCATAGTTGTTTTGCACATAAAAAACACACTTCGCGCTAGAGAAACCGAGTTAGTAAATTCTGGAAACCCATCAACATGGAACGAAATAAAGTACCTCTTAGAAACACATTTAGGTGATTCTAGAGATCTTAATGCTTCAATCCAAGGTTTGCAAATAATATGTCAATTGCCAAGCGAGTCAGCCTTGAATTTCATTTCTTGTTTGCAATCACACAATGCAAAAATGCACGCCTCAATAAATAAACAATTATTGACTAGAGAACAAAAAACTGCAGTCACAACTTACAGAAACCATGACTTCAAACACACTCCTCACTGGACTTGAACCAAAAATAGATCAAATAGTTAGAGCAGGAAATCCTCCTAATGTACTATCAGCAATTATTCGAGTCAGACATGAACTCCAATTATCGTACTTCGAGAATCAAAGGTTCCAACCAAATCAAGCAGCACCCATTCGCAAAACAAATTCAAACCCATCTGTTGAAAATTGTTCCTTCTGTGGTCGCATGGGACATTTAATAAATGAATGTCGCACTAGACAAAATTCAACCCAAAATAATCAGAATTTTCAAAGACCCCCATTACAAAACGCCAACCCTAGATCATTTCAACAACCTGGTCCAAGCCAGAGACCACCCCAATCGCAGAACCAATATTCACAAAATCAATTTCAACAAAATAGACCTCCTATCATTAGACCAAACCCAAGTTTAAATAATCAGAGATCTTCTGCAACACAACCCAATCCAAACTATCGACCGAATAATCAAAAAACCTTTCATATGATTTACCAACAAACTGAAGATCAGTACTACTACAATTATCAACCTCAATGAGACTACTCCGCTAGTAGCGCAGAACCAACCTTTGATTATCAACAAGACTATTATATGCGAGTGAAATTAAGGTCATAGCGCCAGATGTGAAAATCAGAACTACTCTCTGGGCCATTCGCGAATTGTTTGGGAGTCGTTATTAAAATTCATTTCGTATTGAGTTTTCGAAGTGTTTGGTTAGACGTCCATGATTTTTGTATTTTAAAGTGGTTTGGTATTGTGTTTATGTAAGGAAAATTGTGAATGTGATTTGATTGTGGACAATATATCTGTTAAACAGTAGAGATATTCAAGTGGAAAATTACTGATTTCTCATGATTAAACCTGTGCATCTAAAAGTGTATACCTACTTATTTTCAGTGTTTCCGAGATGAAGCTGAGTATATTGGAATACATGCGGTATCTGGGTGGAACTGAAAATTCTAAATGCATAGTTGAAGGCGAAAATTTTGAATGCAGGCCATCTTATTTTGGCTTGCAAACTAGAAGCAAATTATGATTACATTCAAGTATATGCCTTGTGTTTACAGTCCACTGCTCTCAATTCTGATCCTCATGAAATAAAGGGTACATTAAACATCCAGAGCTCCATAACTGTTAGAAATATGTTGTGCTCCTGTAAAGCAGGAAATAGTGGCAAATGCAAGCATATTTCAGTGTTTCTGGTCAAATGTGTTGGGTAAGTAGATTGCTATCCTGAACAACCATCTTTTAGAACTCTATCTAATTTTATTTTCAGAAAGGATGTTGAATCTTTGGAAAAAAATCTCCAACAGACATTAAATGTGTTTGGTCCATACAGAAGGCAATTACCAAGCACAAATACAAACCAGTACCTGTAGATGAGATGCCTTGTTTGAAAGATAAGGTAAAAAAGGATAAGGAAGGAATACTGAATATTTTTTGTCAAAGCCTTCCCAATTCTGCTAGGGCCAAGCATAGGTTTAATTCTCCAATTTGTCTGACAACTGATTTATACCATATATTCCACAGGCAGGGTAGACGGGAAGAATGTGACGTGAGCACGTCTCTAGAAAGTTCCCAATCTCATCAGAATGACTACAATCAAGCAATCCTCAATCACGCCTGTCAGTCAGCTTGGATGGATGGATGGATCAGTTGGAATACAAGAACAGAAAACTTATTTGGAACTATTTTCCAATGTGTTCCCAGAAGATGATGGACAGAATGTCATAAATTTTCAACAACATTCAACTGAATGGACAAAACAAAGAAAATATAGAGTGACGGGTGCTATGATTTATTCTCATATTAAAAAAATGAATGGGATACTAAAGCCCTGAAGTATTTTTATCCAAATCAGTTGAACAATAAATATGTGAAGCATGGTTTGAAATGGGAGCATCATGCCCGAGAAGTATTCCAGAAGAGAGGAGTGGAATGATGATTTCCCATTCAAATAAATGGCTTGGATATTCCACTGATGGGGTTATATTTTTAGAAGGAAATCCAGCGTACCTTTTGGAAATAAAATGTTCTTTCGAAGGTAAAGAATTGAAACTATTCAACAAATTATGATCAAATATTCATATTTATGATTCAGAAAATACATATCATGAATTTTCAGGAAGTACAAAGACTATCACAGAAGCTCTGCAAAAAATAACTTATGTGATTCAAGAGAATGGAGAATTTAAATTGAAAAAACGCCATAAGTATTATGGGCAGATACAAATGGGAATGGCTGTACTTTATTTAGCCAAGACATTTTTTGTCATATATGCTTCCTTTGAGGACAGTATTTTGGTGATGGAAATAGAATTTGATTATGAATTTTCAAGAAATATGTTGTCTGTAATTGAACAGAACCATTTCAACAAAATGTTACATGTTATCTGTAAGAACCAAAGTAAAATAAATGTATTAGATATCAAATATGATTATTGTTGTTCATTATGGATATAATCATTAAAGATGTGATGGGTTGAATAGTTTTTTCCAAAGAACTACCAAATTGCTGAACCTTCTGTTTGATACAATAAAACTATAGAAAAACTCATGGAGTAAATAAAATATACTGGTAAGAAATATATATATATATATATATATATATATATATATTACATACATTTTCAGTAAAATATAATTTACTATTTACATAAATGATTCGAATAATGTCTAATTCTGAAATATAACAATCAAATTAGTTTTCTAAGAATCTACCATCTGCTAAAATTGGTGCACTTATAATAACAACAATATCTTCAATCAGTGGAACCAGATTCCAGTTCAATTTTCCAGAAAGTACATTAAATATTTTCAGTCTTTGGTTTGACCTTTCAATATGTACCCTGGCAGAAGCAATTTTTGACATTCAAAATGGCCTGTTCCGCAGAATGTTGTTTCTGCTTTTTGTGAAATGGTGGCCTAATTAATTTTATTCTGTTTATTTCACATATATCTTCAATGAGGAATCCCTTGTCCACCATAACAGCACCACTGCCAGAATCTAATAAAGAAATGATGTTGCTTTTCTCAAAAATTATTTTATTAGAGGCCCTAACCCCATATGGTTTGCTCAGAAATGTAATTAGACCACCTAGTGATACTCCTGTCATGAATTTTACAGTCATATGTGATTTATATTGGGAGTGAAACCGAATTCACAAAAACATTTGGGAGCCTGTACAAAAATTGATGTGCAATCTAAAACTATCTTCACATTTTGAAATTCTTCAAAATACTTGGGCATATTTTGAATTATTTCAGTTTTGTTAGGGAAATGTATGAGTGGCCTCAGAACTGAGTTGGTATCATTTCAGTAATATACAATTCACACATTTCTGAAGATACATTGTAAAGAGCACCTAGGGTTACATATGTGAGGATCATCTCCCTAACAACACAGGGATGTCCAAGGTATGTCCTTTTTATGTACCGCGGTACAAGGACATGATTGGGACATCCAGGGGATGTCCCGCAGAGGTTGTCCAGAGGACATCCCATCTGGTATATCCATTGGGTGTCCCATTTATGTACCGCAGTACAAGGACATGATTGGGACTTCCAGGGGATGTCCCGCAGAGGGTGTCCAGAGGACATCCCATCTGGTATATCCATTGGTTGTCCCATTTATGTCCCTGATTTCTGATATCCATCCACATATATAAGAAATCGAAACTAATCAAAATGTCCATTGAAAATTCAAAGTTGATATTTTGTTTCGAAAATGTTTTTCTTCTGTAAAATAATTATGAAGAAAATGTAAATATATCTCAGAAATTTCTGGGAAGTGACCATATCACAAGCAGAAAATTATAATAATTGAGAATGTTTCCCTTTTCAATATATAATATACCCTTTATATAAATTCCCAAGGGCGGGTTGTAACACAGCTGGTCATCCTTTGGTAAAGGTTAATTAAGGTTTTCTATCTTTGGTTTTGCTAACTGCAGGTTCTCTCTCTTTTTATTGTCATGATAAAGAAAAAGAGAAAACATGTAGTTAAATTTCACCAAAGGATCACCAGCTGTGTTACAACCCGTCCTTAGAATGATACAAATTATACACAAATCCCGTGTTTCAGTTTCTGTGGTTTTGTTCTGTTTGGCTTTGGCAACATTGTCTGAATTCTTTGGTGATCTGTCAACAATGTCAACAATTTTAACCTCACTTTTCATTTTGTATGATGTGACATGTGATGTGGAAGTTTCTTTTGTTCTATCTGAAAAGATTATTGTGACTGACGATTTTTGTGTGGCTTTGAAGCATTTAATCAGTGTGATAATGATTCAATTCAAGTGATCAAGTTGTAGGAATCTTAATTGCTCAATTCATTACTATAAAATTGAATGCCATCGATCAATGATGCTAAATTGATTCTTTCCTCAAAGAATATTGAAAAAAAGAAAGATGAAGAGCAGCCTGGTCCTAGTGGTAGTTCTTCATAAGTTCTTGTGATGGTGAGTACTATTTTTCATGAATGGTATAAATGGCTCAAACAAATTTACTGTCAATTATCATATTTTCAATCACTGTTTTCAATATGCTTGGTAATCAAGGGACTCATTATTTGAATGATAAAGTGTGAACATTTTATATTAACTTCAAATATGTTTTTCCTAGATATTGTTCTGAAGAAGCTTGCTGCAGATTTTGAGACTTTTTGTGTGCAGAATCAGAGGAAACAGAATATGCTCACTAGCATTTTAACAGATTTATTATCGGAAGTTAAATCTTTGAAGAACATCATTACTGAAATTAATGTTCTCAGGATATCAGATACTTCAAATATGAGGACAGAAAGTATATTCGAGAAACTAAAACTACCAGCTAGTACGCTGGAAGAATTTAACGAGATTGAGAACTATTTGCAACCCCAAGAGAACTTCACAAATGTGGTGAGATAAAAAATTTCTGAAAAATCACTTTCAACATTATGTATAATGAAATTTTGAAGTAAGTTGCTATTATATAGTGTTCTTGAAAATTGCATATTTTTTTTCTAATACCGTTTTCCACTTTGGCGATTTTTTGCACTTGGTGTATATCTATCCTTTCACGAGTCCACGTGATGTAGAAAGACAAATACATGAAGTGCTGAAAAAGTTCGCACCAGTGCGACGAGTGGAAAACAATATAAGTGAAGCTTCTGTGTAGCTCAAGAATCAGTAGTATTGTTATAAAATGAACTCACTTCGATCAGCATCTGTTTTTCAACTGTTTATTACCAACATCAAAAATAGGAGGAAATTCCCCATTTGAATTCGTGAAAAGTGATGTTACAATTCATGACATATAAAACAGCCACATTTTTTACATGGTATGGGAGAAAAGAAAAATTATGTTTCAAGGACACAAAGATATCACAAATAATACTTGGTGAGTATTTTTATATATTATTGTAAATCCTAAAAGAACTATAACATGATATCTGTATTAGTATTTTTTTTCATTGTCATTTCAATTCCACCTGCAATATAATATCTTTGTTACAGGATCTTCTGAAGCCATTGGTGATAGAAAACAGATGGAGGAGGCTTTGCAGAAGTTTTTTAGGAGGGCCAAGGAGAGAAGCCTGCAACAAATGCAACACAGTAATTTGTGATTCACCTAGTCTTTTTCAATATGTGATTCACCTAGTCTTTTTTGTTTATTATTTATATATAGGATAAGTTTTTGTTTGATGTTTTTTATTTATTATTTTTCGAATTAAACTCGTTTTGTGTTGAGAATCTTTGGATTTTTTTTCCATATATTCCATAAATTTTTTAAAATTAAATGAACAAATGCCCTTTTTTTTTTATAATTAAATTATTTTTAAATGTATTCTGTTGTGAATCTTTGGATATATTTTTTTTCCATATTTTCCATTAAAATTTTCAAATTAAGTGAATGAAAGAAAAGGACATTCGAGGACGTTCAGGGGATGTCCCTGGGATTTCCTACTTTAATTATGGAACATCCCTAGGGTGTCCCTTTGATGTCCATTGTCGGGACTTGGTACATCCCTGGGACGTACCAGAAGGACATCCCTTGGATGTCCTTTTCGGTGGAAAGTAGATGTCCCTGGGATGTCCCTAGTATGTACTATGTCCCGACAAAGGATATCCCTGGGACGTACCAAAAGGACATCCCTTGGATGTCCTTTTTGGTGGAAAGTAGATGTCCACTGGACGTCCCTAGTATGTACCATGTCCCGACAAGGGATATCCCAGGGACGTCCTAGCAGCAAATGAAGGACGTCCCTGGGATGTACAGTGGATGTACTTGTGTTGTTAGGGCTTGAGTTTAGTTAGTACCAACATAACCCTTTGTCGAGAAGTTAGACGGTGAACTCTCTTTATAATATGTCTCAAACACTTTCACAATGGAGTCAAATATTTTAAAGTTATGTCTTCTGTCACAAGCAGTTCACAAAGAGTCAAAACTTTTGGAGTATTGACTTGAATTTCATCATCCCTGAATTTGGGGCCATGTAGACGTGGAGATCTCATTAATGTCAACATTGTTTCAGCAGCACCCCGTCATCTTGATTCTCTTCCTCGATATGCTCACAAAGTGCATTTGCTTTATTTGAATCTGCTTCATTGACTGAGGTTTCTAACTTCCTTACAGTGTTACTTACTGATAACCTAGTATCTCTTGAAGATGGCTATTCTCACAATCAGGTACAAGTGGAAGTTTCTTCGTGGGCACATAATTTGACTTCAAAACTCTACGTTGTCGGTTAGCTGAAAATTGCACATCATCAGTTGAAATAAGCATACATAGATATAATCATTAACTTACCCTTGGAAAAGTAATCACTCTCAGTAAAGTGTAAAGAACACACTCTCATATGTTCAGACACTTTTTTCCAATTTTCAAGTTATTTATCCACACCTTTCTTCTGTCACAATTTTTGTTTCCTAACTTTGTTTGGAATATAACTCTGGATTTTCCTGCTTTTGGAAAGGTATGGAAGCTATATTCGTTTTTTTTAGCCCATGATAAACAGTTTAGGTATACAACAATAGTGATTAATATTTTTTCACTATATTAAAGTTCTTAAACAAAATTAAACAATAACTTCTCACATGAAACACACGCAAACTAATGTAAACAAAGTATTCTATGGTCCATACGAGTTATATTCGTCGACGGTAGGGGGCTTACTGCTTTTCTACGTTCGCGTATAATAGCCAAAATTTATATGAACCAACGGATGCTATCGACCAAAACAAATATGATCATTTTCCTCAAAGTTTTCCTCAAAATTTTAACAACCAAAATTTTTATTTGGACCCAATACAGGGCGATCCACCCAACAACTTCCAACAGGAATTCCAAGATCAAGACATTGCCCAACTTCAAACCCAGTTCAGACAATGAACTTGGACAATTTCGACCCCACTCTGAACTTTCCAGAACAAAAATTCATTTAAAACCACTTCTACCAGTTAATTCAAAAAACCTATACTACATCAACGGTATTACCATACTTTCAAAACACTAATAGATACAGGAGCAGGACTCTCCATTTTCAAACCTGAAACTTGCGAAAAATACCACACACATTTTCCTGAAAACATTGCAATTCAAGGTATTACCGACCAGAAAATAATAATCAATGAATCAACACTAATTCCCTTCAAACCTGATGACCATCACATAAAAACATTTTAACAAAAAATAAAATCGACGAAAAACGAAACTGAAAAGCAAAAAATAACCCTTTTTAGTCTCAATAACTAAGCTCCTAAACTAATGTAAGTAACTGATTTTGAGTCGGCGCCAAACAAACTAGCAATTGAATTAGGTAAAGCGTGAAATGATTGCAGCCGGATGCGCGGTGGCATTTTGATATTTTTTTTAAAGAAATTCAATGATCTTCGTTGATTGTTTGATTACGAGCTTAGTTATTAAGACTATGAAGGGTTATATTTTGCTTTTCGGTTTATTTTTTCGTTAGTTTCATTTTTTGTTAAAAAGTTTTTATTTCTTAATTTTTTGTGGCAAAAATTTACTGATTACTACTTACTCAATTAACAAAGAAAGTATCCGTTATGTTGTAGTGTTATCAGAACCACATATGTGTTCCAAGTTTCAAGAGAATCGGTTCACACGTGGAAAATCAATCATCCCCCATTTTTCTACCCTTAGGGGTGGATAATTCTTCTTCAAATTCAGATATGACCAACTTCGACGTATATCCTATACAATAAAAAAGAATCATCTGAATCGGATTACGCAGTACAAAGTTATGCCTGATAGAATCGATTATGTGCCAAAATTCAGAGGGTGAACGATAATATCCTCCATTTTGCTACCCTTGGGGGTGGCATTTTTTTTTCAATTTCAAATGGGACCAACTTTGAAGTATACCCTATCCAATGAAAAAACAATCATCGAAATCGGACTACACTGTGAAAAGTTATGCGTGGTCATACATTAAAAAAATAATATTCGCGTCGACTAGAGCACCTCCTTCTTTTTGATTTCGTCGATTAGGCTCCGATTTCTTAGAACACTATAACTGTATAGTGGACCTTAAGAATAAACAGTTAGTTACAGACTTCAAAACTGTTCCACTTCACTTCAGTCATCGACTACGCAAACTCAATGACTCACTATAGGTGACAAATATCCTCTCCCCAATATTTCCTACCTGCTAGATCAGTTAGGAAAGTGCGAATATTTCACCACACTCGATTTGGCTTATTGGACACCTCAAAACACAAGAATGTGTCAAACCAAATCCTTCAAAAATTGAGTGCTTCAAAAATTTTCCAGGGCACAAAAATCCCAAAGACATCATTCTTATGACTCTCAGGGTACTATAGAAGATTTATTCCAAACTTCACCAGTATTTCAAAGCCCCTTACAAGACTTTTCCAATAGGAAATCTTCTAAGTAGCAAATCTATAAAAGATAGAAAATACTACAATGTTGCAATACCTTACGACCCCGAAACGGCACTGAACATTTGTTTCACGTCTTTTCAAGAACCAGAGCTCACTAGATCTTTCAAAGACTTACTTTATCAAAAAATTTAGAACTCCTTATTCTGGAAATTATTTGTTGCAATACCTTAAGACCCCGAAACGGTCATTGAACATTTGTTTTACGTCTTATTCAAGAACCAGGGTACTAGATTTTTCAAAGACTTACTTTATCGAAAACAATTTAGAACTCCCTATTCTGGAAATTATTTGTTTCATTTACAATGACAAAGACTTTAAATAAAAAATTTGACAAAATATAATCAGGAAACCCATTCCCGATCTTTGATCATTACCACTCAAGAAAAAACAACCTTCATCGCAGTATAAACGAAACTGTTAGGCGCATCAAAGAAAAATTCAATTGGCAAGGTTTAACCAAAGACGTAGATAAAAAATTGGGAAATCTGTCAAAAGGTTTTAGAAAGAACTTGAACAGTCCCTTAGTCATTACAGAATCAGAATCAAAAATGCTTTATTGTCATAAAATATAAAATGTTGTTGAAAAACAACATATTGAGGAGCCATTAGCATATTTGTTTAATTTGTGTATGGAGAAAGGTTATTGGCCAACAGCATTCAAAAAATCGATTGTTACTCCTTTGTTCAAAAAGGGGAATGCCGATATTGTGACAAACTACCGCCCCATATCACTGATAACACACCTAACCAAAATTTTCGAGAAAATAATCAAAAAAAGACTAACTTCATATATCTCAAAATACAATTTAATATCTGATCATCAGTTTGGATTTAGAGAAAATGTATCTACACAAGATGCAATATTAGCTTTAACATCAGAAATATCATCAGCGCTTAATGAAAACAAGCCGAGTCTCTGCGTTTTCATAGACCTATCGAAAGCGTTTGATACCATCGACCACAAATTGCTTCTACAAACAATGGAAGATAATGGCATAAGGGGTACTCCCTTGAATCTATTCAGGAGTTACCTCACGAACAGAGTCCAAACTGTGAGAATAGATGAAATTATAAGCAGTGAGAAGTATACTGATACGGGGATACCTCAAGGTACGGTTCTTGGACCAACTTTATTCAATCTGTACATAAATAAAGTATTCTCACTAGAAAGTAAAGGAAAAATTTTAGGTTTTGCAGACGACACTACAATATTCTATAAGGCAAATAATTGGCAAGAATTAAAATATACCGTAGAATCAGACTTTGACACAATAAAAAACTGGCTTGGATATAAACTATTAACCATAAATTTGGAGAAAACCCAGTACATGCCATTCAGTTGCAATAGCACGAACAAACCACCCTTTTCACATATAGACCTAGGCAATCAACACTTGATTCTTCCTGAAAAAAAGGTGAAGTATTTAGGGGTAATTATTGATTCACATCTCAAATGGAATGAACACATAAACTTCATTTGCAAAAAGTTGCGAAGTATTCTATATAAATTCAAAACCTTAAGAGAAATATTCTCCACCCACCATCTGAAAATCATTTACCTCGCACTTGTGGAAAGTCACTTCCGATATGGGATAGCATGTTGGGGAGGGGCTTTTCGAACACACCTTCGTCCTCTTGTAGTACTACAAAACAAGTTTCTAAAATTGATACATTCGAAAAATTCACGCTTTCTAACAGACAATTTATTTCGCGAAGCCGGTGTTTTTGTTATTCGTCAACTCTTTTATCTCAATATCATTTTAACGTACCACAAGAAGAAAAGTTATCGCTTGTACAACAGATTACCTTCTAGGATAAGGAGTCTGGGTTTCTTTCAATTCAAGGTGCAAATCAAGACTTTTCTATTGAAACATTGTCTTTATAGTGTCAATGAGTATCTTGATTTGAATAAAAATGAATTTGAATGTATATGATGGACACTCCTCACCTGAATGTTTTTATCCAGATAATTTATGTTATATTTATGTTCTTTACTCTGTGTATTTACATTTTATATATATATATACAGGGTGTAACTGAATAAGTGTAAAACATTTAAGGAGGTGATTCCTCATCGAAAAAAAGATAGGATCTTTCATATAAAGAAACTTCATTGGAGCATCCCTTGTTAAGATACAGCCCCTTAAAGGGGGTACATAAAATTTGTATAACAATTTTTTCACAAGCACTGAAAAAAATTACAATATTGAAATTAACCTGACGTTTTGTACTACCAAAACGACAGTTATCTAGTATTTTATTTGGTTTACCCCATGGTTGTAAGGTGTTAAAAACGCAACCCTAAAATTTATTTCCAATGTAACTTTTTGTCTTATTATTTGTTTACCATTTAAAAATTTATTTCCGATAGCCTGTTTCATTCTAAACAAAAAAATGTCTCTTGGGTTTTTTGCCCAAAATAAACCAGTAAGCAGCAAAACATTATTTTACGAACAACTACAGAGATACATCGTCATAAATGCGAAAATACGAAACTAATCTATCTAGTAGGTCGCTATTAGCGATAGTGACAATTAAATTGGTATGACGCTATCAGTTTGGGAATTTTCGAAATTGAATTAATACTAATTGTGTGTTGTTGTTCTGTTCTTAATTTGTTACTTTAATAATTCACTTGTTAATAAAATGGCATACACAAATGAGGAAATGGCTGATATGCATTACGTTTACGGTCTGTCGCAGGGGAATGGGTTAGAAGCTTCTAGAAGATATGCTGAAATGTATCCTCAACGGCAGCATCCTTCACATAGAATATTTGCTCGACTTCATCAACGATTCACAGAATATGGTTCATTCGACAAAAGAACGCAGGATTGTGGTCGCCATCGAGAAATACGAACACCACAGCTTGAGGAAGCAGTACTTAATTTGATTGAAGAACAACCTACTACCAGTACTAGAAAGATTGCTTTCCAGCTAAATGTTGATCATATGACGGTATTTCGAATTTTAAAGGAACAACTCTTATACCCTTACCATCTGAAACGAGTACAGGCACTGTTACCGCGAGACTTTCCGAACCGTCTTGAATTTTGCAATTGGATGCTGGAAATGATTAGAAGAAATTGTGACTTTCTGAAGACGATAGAATTCACAGACGAATGTAGTTTTCTCGGACAAGATTATTAATTTTCATAATTACCACATATGGGCTGATGAAAACCCTCACGCTATTGTCGAAACTAGCCATCAAGAACAGTTTCTCTTAACGTGTGGCTCGGAGTTATTGGGGATGATTTAATTGGGCCTCATTTTCTACCTCCTCGATTAAATGGTGAGGCATACGTTCAATTTTTAAGAGAAGTGCATCCAGTACTGCTGGAGGAAGTTCCTTTGGGCGTCAGAAGGGATATGTTTTTATGCATGATGGGGCTCCGCCCATTTTAGTCAAGTAGCACGTCAGCATTTAACTGAAACATATGCAAATCAGTGGATAGGTCGAGGAGGACCACATAAATGGCCCGCTCGATCCCCGGATCTCAATCCTCTCGATTTCTCTATTTGGGGCCATTCACAGCATTTGGTATATCGTACTTCTGTTCGCGATGTAGATGACTTAATAAACCCGCATCATCGATGTACGCAGGGTAATCAGAGAGACTCCAGGAATATTTGAGCGAATACGTGGCTCAATGCGCCGACGTCTAGACGCATGCGTAATGTTTGAAGGTAGACATATTGAACATTCACTATGATTTCTACATGTTGTGTGTTTTGTTATTAATAACTTAGTTTTGTTTATTACCCTTTAATCGTTTAATGCAGGTACTAACTACAAAATAACAATAAATCCAGTTCGCATTTATGACGATGTATCTCTGTAGTTGTTCGTAAAATAATGTTTTCCTGCTTACTGGTTTATTTTGGGCAAAAACCCAAGAGACATTTTTTGTTTAGAATGAAACAGGCTATCGGAAATAAATTTTTAAATGGTAAACAAATAATAAGACAAAAGTTACATTGGAAATAAATTTTATGGGTTTCGTTTTTCACACCTTACAACCATGGGGTAAACCAAATAAATTACTGGCTAAGTGTCTTTTTGGTAGTACAAAACGTCAGGTTAATTTCAATATTGTAACTTTTTCAGTGCTTGTGAAAAAAATTGTTATACAAATTTTATGTACCCCCTTTAAGGGGCTGTATCTTAACAAGGGATGCTCCAATGAAGTTTCTTTATATGAAAGATCCTATCTTTTTTTCGATGAGGAATCACCTCCTTAAATGTTTTACACTTATTCAGTTACACCCTGTATATATATATCCTTCTGTTCTGTTCTGACGTTCTACTATTACTTATGTATTTTGTAGAGAAATAAATACTTCTTCTTCTTCTTCTTCTTACCGCCCCACAATTATAACACCCGAAAAAAAGATCATCATGTCATTCCATAAACACAAAAATCACTCTTACAGCATACCTATACCTATCTAGCCCCAAAATTATTCAACACTCTTCCGAATACAATAAAAAACATTGACATATTTCACCACTTCAAAAGGCAATTGAGACAATTTATATGTAGGCAGCCAAGACAAACGATTTCCGATTTTGTTGACAAAAAAATATTTTAAATGAAGTTTTAATCAATGTAAGCAATATGTGAATGAACAAAATTGTTATTACTTTTATCATATAACCTTATAGCATATATATATTATCATATAACCTTATAGTATATATATATATATATATATATATATATATATATATATACCGCTTATCTTTGATAACATTTGTGTCATTCAAAGAGCATACAAACAATGTTGAAGCATTGATATGCATCAACCCTTACATTAATTATAGTTACACATAGATGGGGGTGTGCGAATGTGATTGTAAAAATTTGCCTTTACATTTAGATAAGTCTGATATTCAATGGATTTTTTCACATTTCCGTAATTGTTAGTCAGTAGGTTCATTATTTATAAATTTTATCGTATTGTATTTTATTATATTGTATTTCTCGAAACAAGTGTGAACAACACTCATCGAGTACTCATTTATTCACCTTTATCTGTTATTACATTGTTTTGTATCCTTTTCCTAAGTGAATAAATAAAAATCTAAAAAAAATACTTTTTTATGCGAAACAAGTGCATCAGCACTTATCGCTCACTAAACTTTATTCATTTACTTCATTTGTTTTTTCCTATCAGTGTAAACTATATTTTTTATCCTGAATAAAGTTATTCTTCTTCAAGCTACTAAGAACTAAGATACAAATTGATACATCACATTTTTGAAACCAGCACACTGTATAAGTTAAAATAAGATAACAAAAATTTAAAAAATTTAAAAAGTTAAAAAATTCAACCATTTTACAAAAATAGACAATGAAGGACAATATAAAATTATACATACATATTGAAAACTCCAAGTATAGGAGAGGGATACACAATGAATCTAAATTTTCAGGAATTTACATCATAAGTTGTGAAGGTGTAAAGCAGGAATTCATCTGAATTGTAATAGACTCCCCAAAGAAGGAGTTTTTTGGCCTCTTTACGAAATTTTTGATTGTTTTTAAATTTCCTGATGGGAAGAGGAAGATGGTTGAATAATTTTTATCCATTGTAAAGTATGGAGGATTTTATTTGTAAAGTTGTGGGGATAGGAAGACTGATATAATATATGAGACCCTAGGACCCCCTTCGAAAGAATTCCCACAAAAAATTATGCCCTCATCACTATCAGAGACGAACTAACCAAGTTCACACAAGCGTCAACACCCTCCTACTATATTTCCAACACTACGGAACCCCACTCAGAAACCATTGTGATTCCGGACGGGAATTCGAAAATCACCTTCTCAAAGACCTATGTACCTTGTACGATATAAAATTAACATACTCCAGTGTCAATCACCCTCAATCTAACGGATCATTAGAAAGGTTTCATGCCACATTAATGGATATGATTAGGGCACACAAAACTGAAAATCCCAACGAACACCCCTTGACAATATTATGGGCACTGGATAAAAACAATAAAATCTTAGAAAGCATGATGGTCCTTCTTGAATCAGAGAATCCCAGAATAGGCCAATCAATAGAGATTTTCTGCTCTATTGATTCTGTGACAAAAATACTACCAGGAAACCGACTGTGCCATCATACGAAAGACGGTTCGTAGTTATATCCTGTTATGTTTTCTACTCCCAACTGTCATTGCTTAATTTGTTATAAACATTTAAAAGCATTTTTTTTATTGTTTTTGACTTGTAACTTTAAAACCAATGAAGCACCCTCGATACTTTCAATGGACGAATCGTAAAGAATCAAAATGCAAAGAAAATGAGCCCAGGCACGACTTGATCGGATTATTAGTAACGAAGAAAAGGCTGAAAAATGGAAAAAACAGCTTTTTTAAAAAAAAACTCTGCTACTTTTTAAGTTGTAGTGCAGGATTTCCACAACATAGTGATTAATATGTACTTTATGTGGGAAAAACTCAGGCGCTGTCGCATAATTGCAATCTGAATTTTTCAATGCACTTTATTGCAGCAGACCTGGATGCGTCATAGGTGGTCCGATTTCAATTTTTCAAAAATATTTCGAGGGTAGAAGTATAGTAATACAAAACGTATATTCTCATTTTGCGTTAAAATTCTGCAAAATAGTGAAAAATACTTGCAAACATGACCGAAAATGGGTGAGTGCGTGAAAGCGGCTGAGTAGTGGGGGTATGTATAGTAATACAAGCGCGCTGCGCCCGTTATGAAACTGCTGCTCTACGATAAAAAAATTAAAAAAAGCTTTTAAATGTTTTTAACAAATTAAGCAATGACAGTTGGGAGTAGGAAACATAACAGAATATAACTACGGAACGTCTTCCGTATGATGGCACAGTCGGTTTCCTGGTAATATTTTTGTCACGAAAAAAATCCTATTGATTGGTCTAGAATGGCAGCATTCAAAGATCAACTCGAAAACCATACAAATTTCCCAATCACTTTATCTGAAATATCGCGAAGTATTTGCTGACACTCGACCTCATAACAGAGCCAAACGCGGACTAATCGATGGTGTAGGAACGTTTTGGAAAGCCATCACCGGCAATTTAGATGCCTCTGATGGGGAATATTTCAATGATTGTATAGATAAAATCACTAAAGATGAATACCAACTTGAAAATCTAATGAAAAATCAAATTTCTGTCACAAACCTCTGTAATCAAAAGTTTCAACAACACGATACAGAAATAGCAAATAGACGAGGAAACATTAAATAAAGATCTTAAAGAAATCGAACATTCAATATATGATATTTCTGATGACTTAGCTTTTGTTCAAGCACAGTTGGAAACTTCAGAGTTCTGTGAAGCTCTAATGGCAAGTTACATGTTTCTTGAATCAAATCTAGACGATATTCTGAATTCAGTTACATTTGCTCGTCTCAAAATTATTCACACATCGATCGTATCTCAACGAAGTTTGGTCAACTCTCTCCAAAAAATATCTCAATTATTATCAAAAAACAATTTACCACTGCCAATCTACTTATCAACTGTTGCTCAGTATTTAGAAATAATGGAACTCCATGCTTATCAAACCGATTCGAAAGTATTATTTGTTCTCAAAATCCCTTCGTTGAACCCGAAACTTACACACTATACTTTTTCCAATTCCCATACTGGATAATCGAACAGGCTTCCACCATATCTTAATAACGTCACAAAAATATATTGCGAGAGACGACGATTCCATGTTGTACGTTTCATTCTCTAATCCGGACAAATGCAAGACTTTGGAAACCATTTCAAAAATATGTTCTGATGTTCTGCCATACCCCATAGACAACAATGCCATGCGTGAAGCCCAGTTACTTCGACAACTGATCGAACTACCGAAGACTTGCCAATCATCTGTCATTTTCTCCAAAGATTACAATGTCTACGAGATAGCAACAAACCTGTGGCTACTATCATTGTCCGATCCATTGCCAATAACCATCAAATGCTCCAACAGTGAAGAAGTTACCCAAATTGTCAACAAAAACTCTCTTCTCAAATTGCAACCAGAATGCAACCGACCTCAATATAGCCCAGCACAAGTTGAACCAATATTCCGAGGATTTCGACCACAGAACTATAACATAGAGGAGAATGGAAAAGTAATATATATCTGTCACTTTATTTCACTTATGACTGCGTTTTAAATAAGCAGGATCATAAGCTACTGCCAGTTGTCATTTGACTTGACATCTTGAATAACATATTTCAAATACCATAGTTTTTATCTTGTTTTTGGCTTGTTCTGTGTGCTATTCGGTGTTTTTGGGCTTCATTGTGAACTTTATTCAAAATGCCTATTAGTTGTCTTGTTTGGTCTTGTCCAAGTAATGGAAATATGGAAGGAGTCTCCTTTCACCGGTAAGATTTGTATTTTTACAGAATCGTACTAGGTTTTTTATGACGCCACTTTAGATGATATACCAGTATGGGATATCCGATATGTCCCATTTAGTCTAGTTCCATTCAAGCAAACCGAATATTAACTAAAAAAATCAATAGTATCTAAATATTTGTCAACTGTCTATTTTTATTTCAGTTTGGGAAAGGTTAGATATTCTTCTTGGTTGAAAGCAATTGGTAGGAATCCAGAAGAGAACATTAGTCCCTCAAATGTTATTTGTTCTAAACATTTTTCGGAATATGATTTTGTGGTGAAAAGAAAAAGGGCTGTGTTGAAAACTGATGCAGTTCCGAAGCTGTTGCTACCTAAGAATGCACCCTTTACATCACAATCAAAAATGTCTTCACCCGGACCAATATCGAGGTACTAAAATAAAAATATATCCCATAGTACAGATTGTTTATAGTTTTTCATAATTTTCTAGAGACCCTGTTCCCGCAGATGCTTCCCTTCAAAGAATCGATGGATTCAGGGTCACACCCTAAACCTTTGATAACGTAAGTTCACTTATTCAGTCATCATGAACCTATGATCATTTTTCAGTTGTGAAGGATAGGGGAATTGTTCTTACTAGTGGAATAGGATATCAAAGTATTGAGTTGTCGCCTTATATTCCACTCAAAAAATAATTAAAACAAGGTGTAGGAAATGAAATTTACAAAGAATTTTGAGATTTTTTTGAAAAAGCATATGAATGGGAATCTGATTATTCACATGAATTTTTCCAGTGGAACCTTATTCAAAAAAATAACCACAAAACATATCTCTTGACGTATTTGAAGTCTTAGGTGAACTTTGTGTTTTGATTGAAATTTGAAGATCTATAATTCTGCATACTTAGAGCCTGCACGCACTGGTTATTTTTGTCACCTTGACTGTTTCGTCACTTTCACCGTGGCTAGGGACCCTTACGGTGGTGCTATTTAACTTATTGTCGTGGGGTCTAGCAACGCTAGTGACACAACTATCACCACATCCGTAGGTTTAAATTGCAGTGCGCACATTGGTAACGAAATGTCACCTCACGCAGCTAGTTGAGCTGTACTTAGATAACGTCTTTGTTCAGCAGGGATGGATAATCTCATTCTTATATTTTTGTAAGATATGGTAGGTTTTAGTAAACGTAATAATTCCTCAAAACCTGATACTCATTCGAAAGTAGCGAAAAAATTGTCTGCATAAGCACGTAACTTTGCAAACGTGGAGTAGAACTTCCCACTTATCAGTCTATCACTCTAACCCAATATTCCCAACCCAATATGATTAAGCCAATATTCTTTACAATTGTAACTTTTCCTGTTTCTAATAACAAGTGCACGGACAACTAATTCCACGAGATCCATCTTGACAAATAACAAATAAATTGAGTGACTTTCACTGTGTGTGCAGTCAAGAAATCTTCAGTCACTTGACAGTGACAATGCATTAATCGTCACCCTGACAAAAATCACCAGTGTGTGCAGGCTCTTATAGTTATAAAAATGTAGGTATAATATTTCTTTTTGTTAAATTATAGGAGTTCATCTGATAGTGCTGGATTGAAAGGGGTTCAAAAAAGAAACAGAAAGTAGGTTAGAACGTTTCATACATATGCGTAAGTATTTACATGGATTTATGCAAGAACTTTTTGCTAGTAATCAATTAAATATTTTTTTTTACAAATCTGCAAAATAATAGCAGTTTTTAAGTGGAGAAGAAATATCTATGAAGGATTTTTTCCACTATTATAATTGAAAAAATATTTTTGGTTTGTTGGACAAAAAGCTCTTTCATCATCACTTCCCCCAACAATTCATACAAAAATTATATTCTTCAGATCATCTCCAGATATGTTCAAAACCAGATACATGAATGAAAGAACCAAGTATCACCAGTTGAGGGGTAAAAATCAATTGGAAAAAGAGAAAAACAGAAGACTCAGAAACAAGGTTTCTCATCTAAAGGAAGTGGTAAATGACATTAGGCGAAAAGATTTATTGAGTCCTAATGCATGTGATTTGCTAGGAAAAACTTTTTCTGGCTTACCTCTGGCAATAATGAAAAGAATGCTGGCCAATTCTAGGAGAGGAAAGACTGTTAGGCAAAAATATGATGAAGTTATAAGAAGCTTTGCTATGACTCTACATTTTTACTCCAGCAAAGCTTATGAATATGTCCGGAAAACATTCAACTTAGCACTTCCTTCCCAGCGAGTGATTAGAGGTTGGTTTTCGAATATATCATGTGAACCTGGATTCTCACAGCCAGCATTTGATTCCTTGAAAACTAAAGTGGCAGATTATAAAACTAGGGGGCGAACTTTATTATGCAGTTTGATGTTCGATGAAATGTCAATAAAGAAACACATTGACTTATATGATGGAAAATCTTGAGGCTATGTCAATATCGGTACAAATGCCATGGAAGATGATAGGAGACAATATGCAGCTGAGGCATTTGTGTTGATGGTAGTGGCTGTTAACGGACATTGGAAATTACCCATAGCTTATTTCTTCATAGATGGACTGAATGCTGAAGAACGGGCAAACATAGTGAAAGAAGCTTTAATTAAATTGCATGCATGTGGAGTCATTATCACATCAGTGTCTTGTGATGGACCAAATGTAAATTTCTCTATGATGGGAGCTCTTGGTGCTAAGGTTGCTAACATAGATGAAGTGCAATCATATTTTCTACATCCTGTAGATCAAAGTAAAATATATATTATATTAGATGTATGCCATATGATCAAATTGATTCGAAATAATTGGGCTACATTAGGCAGATTTATTGATCCAGATGAACAGATTGGGATTTTAATTATGTAACAACCTTGGAAAAAAGGTTTGGGAAAATTAAAATGGATTTTAATTATAACAAACCATTATATAGGAACAAGAAGGTTTATGCACATATGAATTGGAGACAGCAAAAAATGAAGGTAAATTTGAGGCGTTTTCTTAATATTCAATACACAAAATGATTAATTTTTATGCAAAATTATGTTTTTATTCCAGTAGATGAAACTATAATAAAAAAAAAATCTGGAACATAGGTAGTTTCAGTTTTCATGCAAAAGGAATTTTCAAATTGTTCATTGTAATAAATAATATTGTAAATCGTAATTATCACACATGCATTTTTTCATATCTATAATGGAATGAAAGATATCAAAATTGTAATTATACAATTATTTCAGGTCAACTTGGCTGTACAAACCATCAGTGAGAGTGTAGCAAGTGCAATTGAATTTCTCATGGTAGATATGAAAGATATCCGATTTAGAGATGCTGGGCCAACAAGTAAATTCATTCGTCTCATTGATGCACTTTTTGATTTATTGAATTCACGAAACATATGAAACTGTACATATGAAAATGCCCCTAGCCAAAAGGATAAGGCCTTGAGGAAGCCTTTTATGGATAATGCTGTGTATTATCTCAGCAAATTAAAAACCATAAACAATGTGAGACTCATCAATAGCCCTCAAAGAACTGGATTCAAGGCTTCATTATATCCACCTTAGCAGTTCTAGAAATCTACAAAACATTTGTGGAAACTGAAGCCATATTGAAGTATGTGCTAACATACAAGTTCAGTACCGATCACTTGGAACTATTTTTCTGTTCAATGAGGTTATTTTAACTTCAGCCTTTGATGGCTTTTATTCGTCCTGTTATAGACAAAGATCATCAACTACAATATTCCATTTTCAGGGCTCGCAATGGTTGGAATAATAATCCATCTGCTTTACAGTTTTTCCACTCATATCGACGTTTGCTTCTGCATCATGATATTAAAAACCTGAGTGGTAACTGTACGGCACAAGATGACACCAATATTCTCTTCACCACAACGAAAAATAATAGAACAGAGATTCCATTGCAAACAAGTGATATTCAGATTATGAAAAAATATATGTTGGAAGATAATGACACTGTCATACATGATCATGATTACATCATGCCTATTCACTTACCTCTTTCAGATATTTCTGAAAATGTTGTGTCTTATGTGGCTGGTTACGCTGTCAATATGACTGCAAAATTAATTAAATGTCCTACATGTCTCGAGTCCATTTGTAATAGTAAATTGGAACACAGTAGTTTGAAACTACTTGTACGAAAACAATGGGGTACTTTAACTATTCCCTCAGAAAATACAATTACAGTGTGTAAGGAAGTAGTAATGATGTTGAGAAGAGTGTTTTTGGTAACGAATAATGAATTACCAGAGGAGGCTAATTTTTTGCAAACTTTTGTCATGGCCATTAATTCAAAACTATTATTCAATAAAAGTTTGTTCAAAGATAATGAAAATCATAGTTTACAATATTTAACTTAAGAGGAAAATCATATATCAAGACTAATCAAAACACTCACATTATGTTTTCAACTAAGATCTCTCAAATCTATAATTGACATACAGGGACTCCTGCTCTTCTATTTCGGGGAAATCCAATCCAGATTAACATACGGAATAACCATCTGGGGTAGTTCTTCTGCAGTTAATGAGGTTTTTCTGGTGCAAAAGAGGATTATGCGATGACTTGCTAATGTTCCCAATGGTACCTCATGCAGGGATCTATTCAAACAATTTAAAATTCTTCCTCTCTATGGCCTACATATATTGGAACTTTTAACATATATACACAAGCAACGCAAAACTCTGGTTAAGAATAACTCACTACATGATCATCATACAAGATAAAAAAATAATTTCCATCTACCCAATGTTCGTTTAACAGTATCTCAGAAATCTGCGGTTATACTGGGACTAAGATTATATAACGTTCTTCCTGAAGAACTAAAATTGATAGAAAGAGTGCACACATTCAAAAAAGAGATAAAAAGACTTCTCCTCGCCCTCTGCCCCTATAACATTAATGAATTTTTTGATAGTTTTAGATAAAATGTTTTGTCTGTCTATATTTTATATCTTATCTTATACACTTTATTTTTATATTTTTATATCTTATCTTATACACTTTATGTAAACCTTGTTTATATCTGACTTGTCCGATAGCCTCACAGCTCTATGGATTAAATAAAAATTGAATTGAATTGAATTATCTTATTTGAAAATAAGATTGTTTAATGTTGCAAAATCTCAAAGTTATAAAATCAAAGGACAGCCATTGAGAAAAAAAATTAGTAAACTGATATTGTTCAACCACCAATAAGAAATAATTATTAGCCACCATAGTATTATTATGCACATATTGTAGTAAGTTTATTCATATATGTATATTTAGATTATGAAAATGTTCATTACATTTTAGGAGTCATGTTGTTTATGTACTTTATACAAATCATATATTTTATTAGTGTTTTTTTTGTACATTTCTGCATTTTATGCCATCTCGTTTATATATTTATTTTTTTGTCAAACGTGTGCAATAGTTTACCGCAAATGAAAATTTATATTTCTATATTCAATAAAAACATTGTTATTAATATACATTTTTATGTATTCTTTTTTAATGGAAATCTATTTGGAATGGGTTATTATTATTCAAAAATTATTTTTTCATTATATTTCATGCTTATGGAATATTGATGAATTCAAATACGAGGATTTCAAAAGTTGGAATGGAGTTGAAATAAATAAATATGTAAATAAACGTGTTTGGTCATGAAAGAATTGCTTGTATGTGACAGATATAGTTTTTAAAATTAAAGTTTTGTAATAATAGCAGTTTATTGTAATAATAATAAGCAATTAATATAAAGTGTTGTGTACTTATGTAGTTAGTTATAAACATTTAAATGGTAATGGATATGCCATCGTATATGTAAATCATCGCATTTCCCACAATGTATCTTGTTAACCAAACTAGTTGAAATGGAAAAGATTTATCCTCATACTAGGTGTAGGATTCCATCACTTGTAAAAATGAAATCAATAATATAATATAGATAAAATCAATATTGGATTAGATGATGTATTCAGAATTTGAAATTTGTATTAGAGTGGCTCTGAAGGCTTACCACCAGTATTGTTAAAAAACTTTATTTGTAGCTTAACAGCACATACTCATTTTCTCTTCCATCTCTCAGTTACGGTGTCTTTCCTGACTTCTGGAAGAATAACTATATAATTCTATATTCAAATAAGGCAATAAAGAATATATTACAATTATAGAGAGCGTGCATTCAATCTACAATACCAAAATTGATGGATAAATTAATTACTTGTCAACTCTATTGGACTTAGAAATATAATATTTCCTGAAAATCGTGGTTTTTGCTTAGGGGAAAGTCCACTTTATCAAATTTACTGTCATAAAAACAACAATATTTGTTAGATGCCTTGGAGAAAGGAATTCAGATTGACGCCATACAGATTTCTCCAGGGCATTCGATATAGTAAATCATTCAATGCCATTAAAAAAATAACTAGCTCTAGGATTTGTTAGAGATATATGGAACTTTATTTTTAACTCGTCGGAATCAATATTTTAGAATTTATAATTATATTTCCCACTCAATTCCTTTGGCATCTGGTGTACCACAGGCTTGATGGACCATTATTATTCAACCTAGGTCATAGGTAAACTTCTCAAAAATACTGGATTTCTATTGTTTGCTGATAATCTCAATTTTTTTTCCCCGTCAGTGAAAAGTCAAATACAAAATGTTTCAATCAAAATAAGTAGTAAAATATTGGGGTTTCTAATGAGAAATGGGAAAGTTCTCACACAATACTCTCAAAGTTTTGTACTGTTCTTTAGTTAAACTTCACCTATTATATGCCATTATCATAAATGTGATATAAAAAAAAATCGAAATGAAATTCCTGAAATACATGTTTTTTAAAATGGGTCCATATCTACAATTTCATCAACATAACATTTCATATACCTTGAATTTAACAGATATGACTACACGTTATTTCTATTCAGATCTAATTCTTATTTTTTTTAATCATGATAGAACTATACTGCCAAATCTTTTCAATTAAATAAATTACAATGTTATTCCATACAAAACTAGAAACCCTTCATTATTCTCAATAATAAATCATTAAACAAACTATGATTACAACTCGCCACTTTCCAGATGATTTAATATACCTAACATTCAAAAACTCTATTAGAAGTATCACTTCAAATTACATAAGTGAATTTATAGTGAATATCGTTAGGATTAAGGCCACATAAATATATATATATATATATATATATATATATATATATATATATATATATATATATATGTGTATATATATATTATATGTGTATACAACTTAAATTGGCACAAACACGCAGAGCACATGACAAAAAAAATGGTACCAATGATTGGAGCACTTTATAGATGCCAGAGCTACTTAAATGTACCAAATAAAATTATGATATATAACGCTTATTTTCTTTCTATATTCCGTTATCTGATAACAAACTGGGGGGTATGTTCTCAAACATTATTCAAAAAATCCAAATTCTACAAAATAAGGTAGTAAAAACTTTATTTGGCTATGATTTCAGAACTAATACAGAGTTAATCTACAATCAAACTGAAATTTTGCCGCTGAAAAAAATTCTACAAATAGAACAATGTAAATTTATTTATAAAATAACAAAAAATCAACAGAAATGCAATACAAACATGAATATAGTTAATGAGATACATTCGTATGAAACTAGAAGTCAAAACCAAATTTATCTACCCCAGGTGAGAACGAACATTGCTTTAAATAATCCCTTCTCTAGATGTCTCCAATCATTTAACTTTCTGCCAAACTCCATTAAAAAATAAAAGATAGTTACTCCTTGTTCAAAGTGGAGGTGATGCGATATGTTAAAAGCCATTAAATTTAAAATATATATGTTCCGGTACCAGCAATTATTGCTGATTAGGAACAATGCTTTACAAAAATATTAACTATATTGGTATATACATGTCATATATTTGTCAGAATCTTCATTGTTTCGGGAACAGGTTTATTGTGATATGTTCGCTAGTTTTAAATAGTTTTAATTGAGCTTGTCCTTGAATATCTGAATTTTTTTTAATTTACATTTTCTATGTACATGTGTGTATGGATATATATACAGGGTGTAACTGAATAAGTGTAAAACATTTAAGGAGGTGATTCCTCATCGAAAAAAAGATAGGATCTTTCATATAAAGAAACTTCATTGGAGCATCCCTTGTTAAGATACAGCCCCTTAAAGGGGGTACATAAAATTTGTATAACAATTTTTTTCACAAGCACTGAAAAAGTTACAATATTGAAATTAACCTGACGTTTTGTACTACCAAAAGACACTTAGCCAGTAATTTATTTGGTTTACCCCATGGTTGTAAGGGGTGAAAACGCAACCCCTAAAATTTATTTCCAATGTAACTTTTTGTCTTATTATTTGTTTACCATTTAAGAATTTATTTCCGATAGCCTGTTTCATTCTAAACAAAAAATGTCTCTTGGGTTTTTTGCCCAAAATAAACCAGTAAGCAGCAAAACATTATTTTACGAACAACTACAGAGATACATCGTCATAAATGCGAAAATACGAAACTAATCTATCTAGTAGGTCGCTATTAGCGATAGTGACAATTAAATTGGTATGACGCTGTCAGTTTGGGAATTTTCGAAATTGAATTAATACTAATTGTGTGTTGTTGTTCTGTTCTTAATTTGTTACTTTAATAATTCACTTGTTAATAAAATGGCATACACAAATGAGGAAATGGCTGATATGCATTACGTTTACGGTCTGTCGCAGGGGAATGGGTTAGAAGCTTCTAGAAGATATGCTGAAATGTATCCTCAACGGCAGCATCCTTCACATAGAATATTTGCTCGACTTCATCAGACGATTACGAGAATATGATTCATTCGACAAAAGAACGCAGGATTGTGGTCGCCATCGGAAATACTAACACCACAGCTTGAGGAAGCAGTACTTAATTTGATTGAAGAACAACCTACTACCAGTACTAGAAAGATTGCTTTCCAGCTAAATGTTGATCATATGACGGTATTTCGAATTTTAAAGGAACAACTCTTTTACCCTTACCATCTGCAACGAGTACAGGCACTGTTACCGCGAGACTTTCCGAACCGTCTTGAATTTTGCAATTGGATGCTGGAAATGATTAGAAGAAATTGTGACTTTCTGAAGACGATAGAATTCACAGACGAATGTAGTTTTCTCGGACAAGATTATTAATTTTCATAATTACCACATATGGGCTGATAAAACCCTCACGCTATTGTCGAATCTAGCCATCAAGAACAGTTTTCTCTTAACGTGTGGCTCGGAGTTATTGGGGATGATTTAATTGGGCCTCATTTTCTACCTCCTCGATTAAATGGTGATGCATACGTTCAATTTTTAAGAGAAGTGCATCCAGTACTGCTGGAGGAAGTTCCTTTGGGCGTCAGAAGGGATATGTTTTTTATGCATGATGGGGCTCCCGCCCATTTTAGTCAAGTAGCACGTCAGCATTTAACTGAAACATATGCAAATCAGTGGATAGGTCGAGGAGGACCACATAAATGGCCCGCTCGATCCCCGGATCTCAATCCTCTCGATTTCTATTTGGGACCATTCACAGCATTTGGTATATCGTACTCCTGTTCGCGATGTAGAGGACTTAAGAAACCGCATCATCGATGCGTGCAGAGGTAATCAGAGAGACTCCAGGAATATTTGAGCGAATACGTGGCTCAATGCGCCGACGTCTAGACGCATGCGTAATGTTTGAAGGTAGACATATTGAACATTCACTATGATTTCTACATGTTGTGTGTTTTGTTATTAATAACTTAGTTTTGTTTATTACCCTTTAATCGTTTAATGCAGGTACTAACTACAAAATAACAATAAATCCAGTTCGCATTTATGACGATGTATCTCTGTAGTTGTTCGTAAAATAATGTTTTGCTGCTTACTGGTTTATTTTGGGCAAAAAACCCAAGAGACATTTTTTGTTTAGAATGAAACAGGCTATCGGAAATAAATTCTTAAATGGTAAACAAATAATAAGACAAAAAGTTACATTGAAATAAATTTTAGGGGTTGCGTTTTTCACCCTTACAACCATGGGGTAAACCAAATAAATTACTGGCTAAGTGTCTTTTGGTAGTACAAAACGTCAGGTTAATTTCAATATTGTAACTTTTTCAGTGCTTGTGAAAAAATTGTTATACAAATTTTATGTACCCCTTTAAGGGGCTGTATCTTAACAAGGGATGCTCCAATGAAGTTTCTTTATATGAAAGATCCTATCTTTTTTTCGATGAGGAATCACCTCCTTAAATGTTTTACACTTATTCAGTTACACCCTGTATATATATATATATATATATATATATATATATATATATATATATGTGGATATATGCATGTATACATCTGCTGAAATTGTTATTCTTTATAGTCTGAAATATGTGGTATAGGTTAAGATTTTTTTTTGTATTGTAGACTTTTGTATATTACTTATTAATTAAATAAAAAAAAGCATTATCTAAAAAAAAATATCAATAGAGAAGATGACACTTCTCTCCTGAAACTTATTTTTTCCTTCCTTTTTTATTTGTCCTTTTAATTCAGTTTATTTCAATTAATTTGACACATTCATATTTATTATTGAAGTTTCAACAGCCTCATGACAGTCGTTTTGCGGGAGAAAACGTAATATTTTCAATTGTTAATATTGAGTAGAGGTAGAAAAATGAGTAACTGTCCATTCTTCCATTTTTTAAGAACGCTTTCTTGTCAGAACTCAATTCATTTTTCCACATTTATTCACAAAAACATCTTTTACTGATACTTTCAATAATATGATTGCAAAATGTGCCAAATGAATCTTTTTGATTAAATTTTTCATATATATTTACTATTTAGCTTTTCAGTTTCTTTTTTCGTCAATTTCATTTTTCGTAAAAAAAATTTCCAAGGATAATTTTTACAGATAAAAAAATGGAGTCCGGCCCTGATCAGACTCTCTTTGCGCAAACTCAGAACACGTATGTGTCATATACTATTATAAGTGCTTTTAGACATTTCCATTCTCCTCTATGTTATAGTTCTGTGATTTCGACAAACTCATCAATCAACCCTATGTGAACAAACATATCTCTTGGTTCACATACTTCACAATTACGCTAGTAATCCTGCTGATGCTGCCGTACCTGTTCTACAAATGTAGACACAGAAGATCAACCAGAATTAGACACGACAGTCCCCGGCATTGAAATCCTACCAGGAATTTTAATGTTTTTTTTTGCGACTTTATGTTCGTGAACTTTTTTAAATTCAATAACTATTCCAAATGGGGATTTCTCGGTTCAATTTCGGAACGGAGATAAAAGTTCATATTGTATAAATCAGATTCATATCTAAGGAGACTCTTCGGAACGAAATTAAATACGATTTTGTATAGAAGTGGTCATTTCCAATCCCTGGAGTTTTGTTTTGATATTAACGGCGCTCTGACCGAGCCGCCGTCGTTCCCCATTGATAGCGTGCAGGTGTCAGCGATATTTTCCAACGGTCGGCGCTGAGCAGATTCAGACAAAGGATTCTTTTTTTTTGGATTCGATACCGAAAAATAAATATTTGAAGAGAATCAGTCTGGGTGGGATATTCACATCGTGTGGATATCAACCTGCCGAGCGTTTCCAAAGCGTACCCTGTCGAAGATGCCTCGTCGTTAAGGATTCTACGTTTGAAGATAAAAGGACCAATCTTATTCTCCGCTTCGTTTTTCGGGTCTGACTGAAATGGTGAAGAAGTGCAGTCAGAAGAAATAGGATTAGTTTCCGCCTGTCTACGAAGAAGAGCTTTTAGGGGAAGAAAGAAAATTTCCACACCTTTACACGTTTAACGGAATTTTCCATCCTGGCCAATTTGATATACGAGGGACATCAGAGAGTTCTTCAAAGATATTATTCGCATCTTATCATCTAGGAACTTCCAGATTGGCGATTTTCTACAAGTCCTGAGAGGCTACTCCAGGGAAATAGCTGAAAAAAGCAAGAAAAGATATATTTTTTTCGTTGCTCTCTATAAGGCATCTAGAGATTAATTTGTCCCGGGACCCTGTCAAGACATCATTTGGGGTTCCTTGAGAATTCCCAACTAAGGTGCACTCCCTTGGACCTGGAACAACAATTCGCGTTCTTACTTTCCACAAATCCCTCATCGAAAAGGTTACCTTCATGAAGCTTGTTTTTGGAATAACGAGTTGAAGTTAAATATTCCTAGTTATGCGCGTTTCACTACGCTCGTTATCCACCCTAGTTTTTGAAAAAAACCGTGATCTTACCTCCAGTCCTCCCAGGCTGGTCTTGCGGCATTTTTTTATAGTAGTATAGGAATAACATTGCACATTGTTATTCCTCGCAAAACCCAAAATTCATATCTGAAATTCAACACCTCTGTTGGGCGACGATTTTTTTTTTCTAATATAAATTTCACTGGCATTCGGTATTTGCGACTATGGAAGAATCCACGAAAGAAATCGACGAGTTTCAAACACGACTTTCAATCATTCGAACTCCAGTAGGCACGACTAGCCAGAGTCGCTTGCCTACAGGCAGACGGTCATAATTCGCAGCGAATCTATCTAATGATTTATTAGTGTTAACATGAATTGGATAATATTTCAATTCGTTTTTGAGTGTATCACTTTATATTCCCAATGTGGCTGTTTATTCTCGTGAATGTAAGTGGTAATTCTGTGCATATTTACATGGACCTGCTGTCACTCTATCTTTGCTAAATGACTGAGTGTATGAAATATACATTTCCGTTTGTTTTGTTTTTTTCATTGGAGATATGGAGAAACAAAGGTACTTCCTCATTAACACTTTCATAGACTGAACGAAATGATTCATGCAAATATCAAATTCAAAATTTCGTTTCCTTATTGGGGCTTGGAGCAAATCACTCAACTTTTTTAAATATGCACCTGCAGTTTTCATTATTTTCAGTAGCCCTTTTATATTCCTACATTATATACCAATGTATTTATTGCGTTTTGTGGTTTTTCAAAGTTTCTGTATACAAAACATCCTTGGAACCGAAACGTCAAGAGAATCATGAATTGTTTCATGTGGGCGAATGCAGAAATAAGAATACTTTCAAAAATATTGCAATACAAAATTCAGATCCGTGCTTGGAAAAATAAAGTTGATGATGGTCCCAAGATATCGAAACGTTGAATCTGAAATTCAGATGCGTCCGTTTTTCCATTTCTCCAATTATTGGCATGGAAAAAATAAACGAAAATGCATTCATTTATTTAGCAAGGAATGATAGATGTCAGGCTAAGAAAAAAAGAACAGGTATTTTTTAAATGGAAAATGAATTTTCTTTGCTAAGTCATTCAGAAAAATATTCCGCAATTTATGTGCTCCGATTCTACTGATGCTGTGTCTCTGACTGTCTGAGATACTTGTAGTCAAAGCGAATTTGTAACAGCATGTACCTAATATTAGGTAGACAACATGAATATAAAACAATTTTTAATTTTTATTGTGACACCCAACATTGTTTTTAAGAAAATCTGTTAATGAGGCACTGTCAAAGATATCTCTTTTTTAATCATATATAAGAGAAGATGCAAACACTTAAAAAAAAAAAGGGACACTATTGAAAAATTAAGAAACCTATGTCACAATTAGCCGAGTGCCTGTATTTTTTAATAAAATGATCTATGATGCGAAAAATCTCATCATTTTGTTCATTCAAGAAATTCTTGTTTATTCCAATGTTTGAATGAATATAAAATGTGTTTAAATGAATAAAAGGCGTATGTGCATTTTTTCTTATAATGTTGTGATAAAATATATGGCATTTTAACGAATTAATTGATCATATATCAATAAACAACAAGCATAGTAACTTTTAATCAACATTAGAATGAAATAAAATGTTATAGAATATATTGAAACGTAAATATCTTAAAATGTTAATTTATGTAGATATGTTCTTTTCGATTACCAATGGCAGTATTGCCCTGTAAATCATAGAAACAGTGTCAATAATGAAAAAATATCAAATTGAGTTTGATACTCATTCATCACATCACAATGCTTGGCAACATAGAGATATAAAACTCCATTCACAATTGGTTAAAAATTGACAACCATCTCCCCAATGATATACAAGATATTGGACTATTAGATAAATTCATAAGAGCTGATTTTTTTGTTGCTAAAGTTTGAATGAGTTTTTTAGGGATTCACTGATTTATGTAATAATAATAATATCAACTTCTATTTGGTATATTAATTATACATCAATTTCACATAATAGGCGAAGTTTAGCTAAAGCTACTCTTCACACATAACCTATTAAGTATTAACGAATAGATAGTAAGTGAACAATTTGTATAGCTTGTATAAAGGAATAAATCCTTTGTAGTATACATAGATAAGTCGCATAGTTGAAAATACAATTGAATTGATCTGATTACATCCCAGCAAACACATTACATCACTTGGCAGTTTCTCGAAGTCTCAAATTGCACATTCAAAGATATCTTCATTGTGATTACGCATATTTGTTCAAAACATATTTATTTTGCGACATTGCTTTTTTAACAAAAAATCGGAAATGCAGTGATAATAATTTGAGGATATTAATAAATAACCACAATGCCATATCCACAGGAAGTGGTGAATTTCGAGTTGAAAAGTTTGTCATCGAGCAACTTGCAACGAAGTCTATTTGAGAACATCACAATGTTAACATGAATTGGATGATATTTCAATTCCTTTATATTCCCAATGTGGCTGTTTATTCTCGTGAATGTAAGTGGTAATTCTTTGCATATTTACACGGACCTGCTCTCACTCTATCTTTGCTAAATGACTGAGTGTATGAAATATGCATTTTCGTTTGTTTTTTTTTTCATTGGAGATATGGAAAAACAAAAGTACTTCCTCATTACCACTTATATATGCCAAAAATGACGCATTCAAATATCAGATTTTCAATTTGTAACAGCATGTTCAGATATTCTGGCAGATGTTATAAATTCATCAGTTTTGAATGGCATTTTTTCATCTTGTTTGAAAATTGCTGAGGTCATTCCATTATTTAAAGGGGGTGATCCAAGCATACCATCAAATTTCAGGCCCATTTCTTTATCACCAACTTTAGCAAAAGTTATTGAAAAACTGATGAAAAAAAGAATATTATACTTTCTTGAGGAAAATAATCTCATCCATTCCAAACAGTTTGGTTTTCGAGCCGCAAGAAGTACAAATGATGCAATGTTTTCTTTTCTCGAGGAACTTTATCTTCAACTGAATGATGGAGAGGTTGCAGCTGCAGTATTTTGCGATTTGACAAAAGCATTCGACTGCATAAATCACAATATATTGCTGCAAAAGCTCGAAATTTATGGTTTTAGAGGAAACCTTCTACTATGGTTCAATTCTTACTTATCAGGTCGTGTGCAAAAGGTGACATACAATGGTGAAACATCTGCTGAACAGGAAATAAAATACGGGGTACCACAGGGATCTGTTCTCGGTCCACTTTTGTTTTTAATATATATATATAAACGATTTAGCCGATTTACCCATTAATGGGAAATTTACTATCTTTGCAGACGATACATCCATACTATGGCACAATAACAGCACGGTCACGTTACAAAATAATTTAGAAAATGATCTGGTAAAAGTCAAACAGTGGTGCAGCGCAAACTTATTAACGTTCAATGTTTCTAAAACGAATATTTTAACATTCAAATGTATTATAGATTATGTCCCGCTCAATGAACAAATAATTGAGCCCAAAGCTGAGATTAAATTCTTAGGGCTACATATTGACAATAAATTGAGATTTGAGGACCACATCAGCAAACTATGCAGGAAATTATCCTCAAGTTGCTATGCCATAAGGACAATATCATCCAACATGGATTCTCTATCAGCAAGAAACGCATATTTTGCGCTTTGTGAGTCTCACTTGCGCTATGGAATTTTTTTCTGGACTGCAAGTTCTCGAACTTTAACCAACTCAGTTTTTATGCTCCAAAAAAGGGCGCTGAGATATATATGTCAAGCAAAAATAAGTGATTCCTGTAGACCTCTTTTTTTATCACAACAAATTTTACCCCTTGCCTGCCTCTTTATTTTAGAACCGGTCGAGATATGCAAATGAAATTTGGTGAGTTTTAAGAGGTAGTTATTGCACATTTTTTGACATGCAATTCATAATTTTATGTTCATCCTTGGCGCGCATACGGGTAATAATATAATTTTTTTTAAGAAAAAAATTGTACGCCGTTGAGACATTTCAAATTAAAAATTATTTTTGAATTCTTCGTTCTATTTGTGACAACAAATCTCTCCTGCCTTTTTTTCGTATGGGGCGCCGTTTTCATGCAAAAAAATTAAACATCTTAAGGCGTATTTGTCATTACTTTAATACATTATCCAGTAGCGATGCTAGTAGGCTACTGTCAACATTCTGTTAAATACGAATATTTCAACGAAATGTTAAATTAGCGTTTCTTCATTTTCAAGCTTTTAGTTTGGTATAACATTAATGATAATTTGAGATTTATTAAATTCATTCTTACATTACATTATATAGAATACATGGTATAAATAAGTAGTAATATTCTGATTTACATTTTTCCAGATGCACCTAGGTGTGGACACCTGTGTGTGCATATAATTAAATAACATATTATATATTAGTAAATTGGAAAACAAATCCAAAGATAAGAAATACAATTATAAATTATGAACTACAAATTATAAATCATAAATCGGGAGCCTTCTATTTCTTGAATAGCTCGCAAAGACTTCCAGCACGATGCCCCTGACTCCATAATGTTCGAGGCATCAAGGAGGCTTTGATGGGGACCGTCAAGCCTTAGCAGATCAAGAAAATTGCACAAGTAATTAATTTTATCGAAAAAAATGGAAAATTATACAAATGTGGAATTGTCAGACATGCATTTTGTCTATGGTCGAAGTAATGGAAATGGTCGGCAAGCTTGACGATTGTATGCTGAGTTCTATCCAGGATGTAGGGTTATTTTCTGTTATTGTTCTGGTTTAACGTTATTGTATTAGACAGTTCTTGATAATGTATTGAAAAAATAAAAAATACGGGTTAAGATGTTTTATTTTTTTGCATAAAAACGGTGCCCTATACGAAAAAAAGGCAGGAGAGATTTTTTGTCACCAATTAAACGAGCAATTCAAAAATGAGATATCTCAGTGGCGTACCATTTTTTTCTTTAAAAAAATTGAGATCATTACCTATGGCACAATGATGAAACTCAAATTTAATTCATGTCAAAAGTGCAATAATCCATCTAAAATCACAAACTTGGATGATCTCGACCGTTTCAGGCAATAAATAAATAGTCAGTTTCTAAGAAAAACTTTAACACCCCGTATCTCGGAAAACGAAGCATTTGTGGACAAAAGTTATATAGCAAACTGTCATTATTTTTTCATGCAGAATCACCCCCTGAAGTTTGTCGCACTTATTCACTAACACCCTGTATATGTATATGTGTGTGTGTATATGTATATATGTGTGCATGTGTGTACATGTGTATATATGTATAAGTGTGTGTATTGCCTTTTTTCTATTTGTATTATACTGCATACAAACAAATCATTATGTACTCCTGTAATTGGGTCTTATGACCTATTGGATGGATTTTTTGAATAAATAAATACATATGAATACCATAGGTACCATAGAAACCTGGTTAGAGGTCTCTAATAACGATATAAATATTGCTTTTGAACGTTTAGCAATCAATCTCATTATTCAATCTCTATTCCCATAATTAAATATAGCAATAGGAGACAGAGAAAAAAAGGATGAACGAGATTTGTGTAGGTTGAGGGTAAAATTTGCTTGTTTTCAGATTTATCTAAGAAATACGGAATTGAAAAAATCATTACAAGGAACTGAACAAACAATATTCCTTGGAACATCTAAACAAAATGTAGTCATATTGACAATAAAATAAATTCTTCAACAAACAAACTAGCAGCGTGGAACATCATTTCGGAAATACAAGTAAAAGCAGCCAACTGAAAATCATACAAAATGATGAACAACTCGATGATGAGGTAGCCGCAATAATTTCCTTAGATATTTCAGTCTTGCACTGATAAAGGAGGAAATGATGTAGAATTTCTACGTCAATATTCAACTTAATGACAAATCATTTTTGGCCCGTACTGAGCCTGAGTAGTCGGTTCATAAACAGACTAAACCGCTCTAATTCTAGTGGTCTGGACAAATACCGAACAACATTTTGAGCTGAAATTGGTATCAGATCAAGTTTCACCAAGGTACTTTCCTAACAAACTGAAATCTTCCTATTAGGCCACTTTACAAAAGGTGACCAATAGTACTCCAATTCAGAGCGATTACATTGCTGTCAAGCATATCAAAGCTTTTTGAAATAGCCCTAAAAGAACAACTGTCAAACTTCTGTTTGAGAAATAATATAATTTCCAGTAATCAACATGGATTTGTGAAAAAAAGAGGCGTAGATACAGCTTTAACAGATTTGAATATTCAGATTGTCAATGCCATTGAGTCAAAGTTGATTCCCCTTGGTTTATGTACTTGAGAAACTGAACCGATATGGCGTTCGAGGCATACCACTAGATTTCATTAAATCGTACCTAACAAATCGTCAGCAACAGTGCAAATCAACAACAGTTTCAGTCAAATCGTTAGCGTTAGTCAAGGGGTGCCTCAGGGGTCTATTTTAGGACCTCTTTTATATATAATTTTTGCCAACGACCTCATAACTTTCCTCGAAGGTATTCCAAATGTAAATATGGTTTGTTATGCCGATGACACTAATTTCCTAATTACGGAAACTAGCATTGATCGGACAATGGGTACTGCTGAAGAGGTATACACTGGGTGTTTATTATGGTCAGAAAAATATGTCAACAATTTGAATAAGGAAAAAACGGTTTCTATTATTTTCCATTGAGAGCACAATCAAACGCTATGTAACAATAACGCATATAATTTCAGTTTTCAAAACGATGTCAAGATCTTGGGAGTTATCTTTGATCAAAAGTTAAACTGGGAATCTCACATACATAATCTATGTGGTAAATTGAGATCTGCTTGCTATGCCTTGAGGTCATTAAAGGAGCACTGCAATCAAAAAATACTCCTCACTCTGTATTATGCGAATTTCCACTCTCAAATTCGATATGGCATAATGAATTGGGGAGCCGGCACTGATTGTTCAAGAATATTAATTTTACAAAAATCCGCGTTGAGAATCCTCTGTAATCTTCCCTGGGGACACTCATAAAAATAATAAAATTTTAACCGTAGTTGATACTTACATTTACGAAATATCGTGCTATGTTCATAAGAATCTTTCACTGTTTAGCTGCAATAGATCGGAGCATAATTACTCTACCAGATTTAAGAACAATTTACTTCCGGTAAAGCACTCAACCAAGTGTTACCAAAGAAACTTGTACTACAATGGCTGCAGAATCTATAATAATTTACCTGAAGAAGTGCAAAGTGCGCCAAATATTCTCATTTTCAAAAATAGGCTCTCAAAGACTTCTTGACCCAAAAGAACTTTTACACACTTGACGAATTCTTTTCTTAAGAGGTTATTGGGACCACTGTATGTCTAGTTGTATACATTTATATATCTGTGGTTCGTCGGTATTCGTGTTTTATTCATAATTTATGTTATATTTCTTGTCTTGTATGTTTACTGTGTATACTTTCATTTACTGACGCTCTCGGCAATTTGTTATGGACATCATTGTAATGGTTTTGATAACTTATTGTTGATTAAAGTATATTATTATTATTATTCAATCAAATTTAATTAATGATCATTCTGAATCATTTAAACAATTCATAGAAAAACAAAATTTGGCATTTTTAACGCGCTTTTATTATCTTCACTTGTAACTAACAAACAATGTAATCCACTCTTGGAAGTCAATTTTAACCTACTTCTAATTGTCGTTTCGAAATGAAACTTCAAGAAACATTAACGTTTAATTCCTGCACCCGTGACAACGTTTCTGAGAAAACATAATTTATAAGTTATGGAGACGTAATATTGCGATGTTATCATAAGTATTGTCACTAATACAGCCTGAAAAATCATCACAGCTTCATTTCGTACCAAACGAACTTTGAGATATCTTTAAAATATATTGGTGATTTATTTATAGCAATGTGTCTTATTTATATCTTTTGGATGTTCTGGTTTCAGAACATTTCAATACCATGGGGACGTCAAAGATACGTTTGGTAGTTAAGAAATATGACGTAACTGATTCGTTGCAAAAACGTTCTCATCTGGTGTTTTATCTTTGTCTAACCTAACCTTAAATAAGTGGCGGTATTTCATTTATCGTTTATCCATCTATTATGCCGGTTCTATACTACTTAGTGAGATTTTTTGAGTGATCAAATTATTGATGGTATTTATTACCTAGCTACAAGAAAATAAATATGCGAAAAAAAAGTTATGTGTCACATAATCATAATGTTTTCTACTAGGAGGGTGATTAATAAAATCTCAATATGATGGTTTGATTTGTTTGTGGCATCAGTTTTGCCAAAAAATTTGCATCCTAATTCCAAAAATCAACAGGAAATATCCTTAAGTCGATTGAAAAGATATATTTATGTTCCCAGGTATCTATATCATCATGGACAATAAGGTAATACATTTGAATTGTATCACAACTCTCAACTTTAACATGATATATGGATCGACACAAGCAAATACACTATAAATACTTAAGTATTTCTATATTTTATTGTAGCGTCTGGAAGAACCCTATGGCCAATACTCAAAAAAGCAACTAAAAAGGATTATTATCGAACTTATGCAAGGTAATAAGAAATACTTCTGCATTGTTGATAAAATATTTCAATACATATTTTTTTAGGTGCAGTACGGAAAGTTGTCCCAACCAACATTTTTGGATTGTTTATTCGATAAAATAACCATGGAAACAATGATTATTAAGGGAATCCAAAAACTGAGGCTGTCATAGTAATGAAAACTGAAAGTTCAGGTTCAACATACCCTTCTTGGATTTTAAAAGTTTTTAGTTATGAGATTTCAGTAAATAATAATAATTCATATATTTTATTTTTACAGAGAAATGTATATTTTTGTTTGATGTTCCATGTTTTGATATATATTTTTTTATTTCAAATTCTAGTTTACTTAAATAATGTATTCTACCAATATAAGAACAGTTTTGTTGCATCATCCCTATTTAACATATAGTTACAACTGAATCTCACAATATTTATCAATAATCACATGAATATATATATATATATATATATATATATATATATATATATATATATAAACTATTATTTACTGGACGTAATCAGTCAATTGTTTTTTATTCATACATTCTAATAATCTATGTCTTGTCATTTATAACTGACTATGATTCATAGTATCATAACCTATACTGAAGACAAATAGCATATGAAGCTTAGGCACAAATGGATATATCATTTTGTCAAACTTAATGCTCAATAGTGTATTTTCAAATATTCTATTAATTTTTGTAGGAAAGCTCTAATGTATTGACTTGACTTTAATTTTAAATAATCCATCAATAGCATATGTTGGAAAGATAAATGTAGGTATATTATGAGGTACTTAATACATCCAAAAGAACCTAAAAAGAAGAGACTTGATACCATAACAGCTCAGTTGTTGTTATTCTTTGAGAAAGTACTTTTCCCGTAAGAAAGTAGTTTCAAATGGTGTGAAAAAAAAGGACTGTTAAATAACGATTTCATTACACATACTCGTATATAAGTACTTTTGCTGTAACAGAACAGTTTCAGATAACGTATCAGATTCGATTTTAATATAACTGCGATTTTGTTATGTTGCTGAACATATAACGCCTCTAAAATGGTCATTGAGACGCTATGGGCACAAATAATCATAACATAACCATGTATCTAGGTTACCATATAATAACGTTAATAGTATGAGTTTTTGCACAGTGGGTTGGTAAGTATGTATATGTAGTTTGAATGAAAATACTATAATTTGGTATCTTGGAGCTGATCTGATGATGGAGCCAGGAGGTGAATAGTGGAACACTTCAGTGGCTACTAGTAAAATATGGTGAATGCACTGAGGCCGTCCTCAGCATAATTTACAATTCAAAGATATGGCAAATGCACTGGTTCTCAGATATTTGCCAAAATTTGGTTATTAATTACTTGTATCTCATGTGGATAAATCAATCGAAGAGTTTTTCTCCCGTAGTCTTTTTCAGTCTTCTGTAGCAATATGGACTAAAAAGTTCAAACTTAAATTATAGTTTGAAAAAACTAAAAAAACACGCATATATGGCAATGAGAACTAAGAAGTTGAAAATAATAAGGATAAAGTCATTGATCAAAAAATTTTCTTTTATGTTAAAAAAGTATGGGGTGCTCTTCACGCACTTTTCATAATGATATTAAGATAACTGATATCAAGCACCTTACGCTTTTTTACATAATTTTTTTTTTGTCAATGACTTTATTCTTATTATTTTCAACTTTTTAGTCCTTGCCATATATGCGTGTTTTTTTAGTTTTTTCATACTATAATTTTATTTATTGTAAACTTAATTTTTCCCAGAAAACAATGATATATTGTATTTGCCTTTTCCCTCCAAGAACGTAATAGCACATGCAATAAACAAATAGTTTAAATTCAAACAAGAAGCGATTGCAACACGCCAACTCATTGGACAAGTGACGTTCGACGACAATTTGCTCCTGTCTGTCTACGATTCTATCTCGATCTCTCTCAGAGGTCAGGTGTACTCTGACTATCACAGGTCGCGGATCTTCATCAGCGTCCCCAGATATTTTTTTTGTTGAAGCTATGTAGTGGTAGTGAGTGCAGTGTTTGCAGTTTCACATTTTTCATGCTTTCATTCTAAATAATAAAAGTTAACGATTATATACGAACTATCAGACAATTAAGTATATTACAGTTTCATACAGCCAGAGGTAAGTTATTTCATTATGGTCGTTAATTAGGTTCCTAAGTATGGCAGAAATTAATACATGGGTTATATGTTCGTTTTTGGTCATGAGTGATATGAAATGGCGTGTAATTTTCATATTATGAATGTAGGAATACTGAGGGAAAATGATATAATTTTCAAGTATTGAATCGCATAATGATTTCAGTTTTTCTTAAAAAAATTAGAATCTATGACAAAATAGACTAGAGAAAATTCACGGACTAAATCTTATCATGAAGTATATGGATATTTCTCAAAATGTATGATGTATTTTTTTTTATCTGGGTGGGTTCATTTTACACATGGGTATATAAAATCACTAAAATCAAAATTACAGAGTTTTGGGTGCAAGATGTTCGTTATTTTATTTTGATCTATCATTGTGAAGCCTGAATGAGGAAAACGATTCTCGAGTTTATTTTGGTGTATAATCTTCCACAACCATAAACAAATCAGTAGAATCAATCTAAAAAAATGTATAAAGTGTAGGGCAGGTAGATATAAACTATATTTACCTACCAAGGTTTTGAAAACAGCTTTGGATAACGTCTCTGAAATATCATTTATAAAGTTACTGACAAAAGGAATATTACTTCTTTACGAGGAAAATAGGAAAAATTTAGTGAACTAGTAGACTAGTAGTGTGCTCTCCTTCCTTACTATACATTTTCTAGATTGATTATATTGATTTTTTTAGGTTGTGAAAGGTTGTAGACCCAGAGAAGCTCAAGAAATAATTGTACATTTATATGTATATTAAAATTTTGATATAAATACAAATGCAGGTTTATCACATCGCTATAGTAGCATCAACCTCAATTCATAAAAGCCATACCAGCAAAAAGTCCAGCTGAATATTTCAGGGAAATATTTTTTCGCGAAAACCAGAAACCAACCGATTCTGATTGGAAATAGGAAATATTTTTATCAATAATGTCTATGTAATCGCCCCCTCCTAACCCCAGCTTTCCACCTTCCTCGAATATGGAAGACAATTGAAGTTTGAATAGTGCATTTCAGTTTGAGGAAATGCAGACATATTCATAAAAAAAAAATCCCGAGAAATTACAAATAAACTTTTTTTCCCATTTTTGTATCCAAAAATTTTCCGCTCACTGCATCTATATGTAATTCATGTTTTGGTCTAAATTACATTTTTGGAAAAAATATATAAATTGTTTTTCCAAAAATAAGAGTACTTTATTATTACACCCATGAATTATTTTTTGCAAAGTCTACCGATTTGAGTATTTGGTTGCCTATATTGAAATTCATGTGTTCTTTAACAAATTGCCTTTGATTTTTAACTACGAAGTTTATCTGACAGGGTATTTATAGTTCCAAGGTCATCGTTTATTTGTTTTTGGATGTTACAATATTATTGGGTGCAGTACTAAAATATAACTAACTGGGTGTCGTCTGCAAATGCTTCTACATTGCAGTGTTTAACATGAGAAAAAATATCAATGTTTTCGGATATATGAAGGCTGTTGGATATGGATAGCTCTTTCAAGTTTTTTGGAGAAAGCTGGTAAAAGACTTATTGGACGTAAGTGGGTTTTTCAACTGGGATAGGGGTTTAACAATGGCTTTCTTCCATATCTTAGGAAAGTAAGCTTTTTCCAAGCAGAAATTAATGATAAGAGCAAGGTAACAATCAATGAAGGGGGCTACAGTATTTGAGCATACATAATAATAATAATAATATCCTTTATTGCCATAAAATCTACAAGTGGACATAGCAATGTCAAAATAGGTTTGAGTTACAGAGTAATGTAAACATGATTTGCTGAAATAAAGTATAAATAAAATGTACAATATTAGAATACATAACACGTATATACACATACACACGTACCAGCATATACCCCATTAACGTGTATATTGAGATTCATCTCCTACCAGCTGTTGAAATTGTAATAAGCTTTTTTTGTTAAATAGTCTGTGACTGAAATTTAGAATTTTTTCGTGTGTACATCATTTCAAATTTCAATAGGAAGAGAGTGATAGGCTTTGATTGCTCTATACTGGGTCCCTTTTTCAAAAAATGATTCTACATTCATTTCAATATCTTGTATTAATTTCTATATCTTGTATTAATTCTCATTTGGTTTGAATATGAATCACAGTTTCTTGTAAAAATATTATAATGTTTTTTGGCAAAAGTGACTAATTGTAGGAAGTATAAAGACGTTACTGTTAAAATTTCTAAATTGACAAATAGGAATGTACACGATGACACGATGATGTGGCAATTTCAACATAGAACGAATAATTCTTTTTTGTACTTTAAAGATTTTTTCTGAATGGGTGGAACTCCCCCAGAAGATGATACCGTACTGTATAAAGAATAAAGAGCAGGCTGGAGTTTAGAGTGTTTATGTGTGTATCCCGACTGAGACTGCTTTCAATTGTTACCCCTAAGAATTTGATTTCCTTTATTAGTAGAATGAATTTGGAGTTTAGCCTAACATAGATAGACTCTTGACTAAGTTGATATCTAGAGAATTATATGAGCCCTGTTTTTCCTGTATTGAGCTTTAGTCCATTTTTTGTACACCATGTTGAAATTTTTTCTGCTTTATCTGATAAACCCCCTGAAAGCGCCTCAGGCCCAGGAGTGGACATTATTACCGATGTATCATCTGCAAACTGATAGACCAGCCCTGGACTCAAAGCTTTCGGGAGATCTACATTCAGCAGGAAGAGTATTGGGCGTAGGATAGAACCTTGCGGCACCCCTTACGAAATTTAATGTTTTTCAGAAACAAATAATTTATTATTTTGTGATACACTTACTAATTGGGATCGTCCCAATAGATATGACTTTATGAGATCATTACACTTTCCTATGATTCCATATCCTTCTAGTTTTCTCAATAAGATAGTGTGGTTTACCATATCGAAGGCTTTTGAAAGGTCAAAGTACAAGCCACCTGCAGCCTTATTTCCATAAATTTTCTCAAAGATTTCAGTTAAGTCATTATATATTGCTAGTTCTGTTGACTGAAGCCATATTGTTGTGGAACAAGTACATCAAATCGATTTAAATATATTGCAAGCCGCTTGTAAATAGTCCTTTCAAGAATAGAAGGCAGAATAGAAACAGGCCTGTAATTATTGGTGTCTGTTTTGGCACCTTTTTGTATATGGAAATTACTCGAGCTGTCTTAAGATTATCTGGGAATATTCCTGAAGCCATACTCTCATTTATCATGTTCACCAGAGGTTTACTAATGTATTTTCCTACTTTTTTCAGTATGAATGGAGGATAGAATCCACCCCACTTGCAAATTTGGGCTGCAACTCATTTAAAATATTATAGATTTGAGATTCTAGATCTCTTCTAGAAAAATGGTTTTATTATTGTGAGCTACCTTCATATCCGGCAAATCATTGTTGCAAGTTTTTTGTGTGAATTGATTGTTGAATTGTCAAGCAATTTCCTTGGGATCTGTTATAGTTCCAATATCTGTTTTTATTTCAATATGATTTTTGTTAGCCAATTTCCAGTTTTTGAGATTTTTAAATATATTCCAGACTGTTTTGATTTGTTTTGTGAATGAGATATTTGACTATTGTTGACGGATTTTTATAGTCTGACAGATATCTCCTGTAAGCGCCCTTTTCTTGTTGTATTTAATATATATATATATATATATATATTTACATTTTGTTTCTAAGTAAAGTTCATAGAGATCTTGGATATAGAGGGAATAACTTGTTATTTCAGAATTTATCCAGTGACATTTGTTATTTTTCAGTTTGGAAAAGGTTAATGGAAAACATATGTCGAAGTGGGAATATAATATATTGTAGAAACTGTTGTATTTATTATTTATGTCACTTGCTTTAATTAAAAAATTTATTCAGAATTAAAAAATACAAAATCAAAGTTTTAAATATAAAATAATATCAAGATGAAAATCTTGATTGAAGCCCGGGACTCGAAGTGATGGCGCATTCGCTGTTTCAGTTGGAGGAAAACCCGGAAAAACCCACAACACCATCAGAAATCAGATCATCAACTTTCTCATAGAAAAGGACACATGCTCCCTGGGAGCTAAGAGAATCAATCTTGGAAAATACACGGCAGTCATCGAAGAGGTGCCAACAATTAGAATAAGGGTGTTTGCAATATGCAGCATAGTGTCCATTGGAAATGCTGCCGCTATGATTAGATATGGCGTAGATATTATAAAGAGTATTCATTCCATCCTGAGCAGAATATTGGTCCAAATTCAAATTTTGTATGGGAAAATTAATCACATTGTCCAATTTACTGCCATCAGTGAAAGAAACACGTTTTAAATGTATAACTAAAATTTTTGGAAATGTTTGTATACGAATCATCTTTTTGAATTCCCTTTTCATTCCACAAGTTGAACAGTATGGGCTCGCATCGTTAGTCAAAGTCTCCTCTTCTGTCAACAGTTCAATACATTGTGTTAAATTCACGACTTCGTTTGGCAAGTCTGGAATAGGGATTGAAAGTACCCAGAAAGGTTCAAAAGTAACGGAGCAGTAATTACAAAAAGTACATCTCAATATGGACTTCAGCTGACCGGCAAATGTATCCACAATTTTGGAATTATGAGTAGACAGATATCTTGTCCAAGAAATGGAAGCTTTCTGATTATCATTTGTGATAACAAAATCGTTTGGTGATGGATGAATCTCTGCACTCGCCTTGTTTAAATCTTCATGTAAACCTACCAGAAGGTATCTAAGAAATTCTTCCGAATCTGCTGGGACATTATGATCGAAGGAAGGAGCAAAATTTCTGAATAGACGGACGAAATGTGAAGTATCCACCGTTTTTCGAGAAGAATCAGGACTGCATACAAAAACCATTCTTGAAAAATTCCAACAAAACCTTGGTGTTCGAGAGACACTGGATCATGCTCATAAAACAGGTATTTCCTACATTCTTCAATCCTCTTAGGCCAAATGTAGAAATTGAGTCTCTTGTTGGTATGGCATGCTCACTCATGTTCAACGAAGAATCCATAGGTTCATTGTTCCTGTAATTCAAAGAAGGTGATAGAGAAACTGATATTGATTTTTTGGAAAGTACTGAGTGATTATCTTTGATAACTGATTTGTATCTCTTAGGAAAATTGGGACGATAAAATAATTCATCCAGTGGATGCGAAGGAGGAATTGTACCCATTACAGAAGAAGCATTGCCCCTTTGAATTGCTATACTAATCCTTTGTATCAAAAATGACGTTGAACGTTTATCTTTTGTAGCGCGGCCCACTCTCCTTCCAATTTCATGAATAAAAGACAGAGATTCAGGGCCAAAGACACCAAAAGTTTCGACAGCTATTGGATGGAAAAGATAATTATTTCCAAGATTCTGATTTTTCTTTCTTTTTAATTTCTCGCTGGATATTGCTGCAGCACCTGCGGACTTGGAAGTATTTGCTAAATGAGACGCTGCAACTGTGTCAGCACAAGTGAAGTCCCACACCAAAGGTTTGCCACATTTCCAAGGTATCAGCGTCATACCATCAGGACGTTTACCATCATCTCGGCTAGTTCCAAGAGGTTCTAACACAGCTGGAATACCTGCCGATACCATAGAACGTTTAATGATATCATTGACTTGATAATGTCTGGATAGACCACCTGCACTTCTATGACAGCTCAAACCATGAGTTCCTTTTTGATTCACTTCACTACCACATATACATTTATGAGGAATACAAATATCTAAACCCAGTCGCAGTCCAATTGATATTCTGAAAGATTCGTCGTCTAAGAGGGTTAAGAGAGAAGCCACAGGTAGAGCATTCAGCCAAGCTCCGGATTCTTTAATACTAACAGATTTCAGACGAGCCTTTTCTACTTCAGACTTGGACGAATCATGTAAATTTTTTGGGGTTATATTCAAAAGTGGAAGGTCTCAGGATTTCTGAATGTTTCTCGTAGCTGGTGGCAAATCTAAATTGGTTTGTAATAACCAAAGAGAGACATCATCAAAAAATGTATCAGTCGTTTCAGAAAAAGTGGAAGGGAGAATAGAATCAATAAGACTGGATACACTACTCATGGAAGCTAAGAAGGCAGGTAAAGCTAGGGAAGAAGCCAAACGGAGCCCCAGACCTCCAAGATTCACCGGAAGTGTTGCCTGTAACCAAGAATCTTCATTAAAAGAATTATTAGTAACATTTTCCAAAGTATGGCGCATTAAATCGTCGAAATCTTGAAGCTCATTGAGACTTTTCCAAGATGGAGAACATCTGAGGGTATACATCAATTTTGGTATAGCGAGGCAATTTCTCAAGAGGAAGAATGAGATGTGAGTTGGTAGTTCATTCAGACGGGTGGAGAGTAACTGCAGAGAGTCCTTTTTATTTCTAATATGTCCAGGAAGAGCATTTATAGAAAGGGGCGCACCAAGAAGGCTGCAATCTGACTTTTCCAAAAATTTTATACCAGGGGCTAATGATTGGAATTTGGATTCAAATTCAGTTTTTAGGTCTAATAGTGAAATCAGTTCGCACTTATTGTAATTAAGTTCAAGACCAATTTGTTTCGATAGGATGATTACCTTATCCAAATCTTCCAACACTGTATTGAAATCTCCAGCAATGGAGCCATCGTCTAAATACCAACAGTTGAATTCAGATGACAAACTCTTCGTCAATTCTTCGATTGTGAGACAAAATAGTGCGGGTCCCAAAGGGTCACCTTGTTGAACACCTCTTTCAGAAGTTATTAAATGATCACCAAAATTCAAATATGATGACGAGTTATAACATTGATTTACAAAAGGGTATATACCAGGAAGGTTATCTCTTACTTTGAGGAGCATGACATTCCTATCAATCATATTGAAGGCATTTTTGAAGTCGAGTTTCAAAAAGACTTTGGAAGAAGGGTCTGGATGTTGATTGATGTATCTACGAGCTGAATGAGCAACTGCTTCACAACCTCCTGGGGTACCGAAACCAAACTGTAAGGGACGTAGTAAAGAACCAAGATCTTCTTTAATTTTCATGCAGCAAAGTTTTGCTACTAATCTGCGATAAAAAGTACCAACAGCAATTGGACGAATACCTCCATCTTTTTTTTGGAGTGCACAGAGAGAAGCACCAAAAAGTAAAGGACTTATTTCTAAATTCACCTTGCCAGTTAAAATTACATAAATTTGTGATTGAAGAAATAAGTTTTTGACCAGCACTACCAGAGCTATGACTGATCATGTCTAGGTCTAAGGGAATCCAGACCACCTGCAGAACCGGTACTAAAAGATTTTATAGCTGCCACAACATCTTCTTCTGAAACTTGGAGAATTGAATAATTTGATAAATCTTGATTGATATCTTGAAATTTCATTCTGGAGTCTGAACGAGGATGTTTCAAACGAAGTTCCGATAAAGTATAATCATCGTATTTTGCTAAAGTGTCGCTGGAACTCAAAATCCTAATAGCTGAAGTAATGTCTCCATCTGCGATTTTATTCAAAAGTATCTTTGAAGAATTTTGGTTATATTTTTTGGTATTGAAATGTTCTAAAGGAGATGTACTTATTGTAGGATCAACCTTTAAATTTAGAGTTTTTATATTCCTCTTGATCAAAGTTGCTAGAGATACTTTACGAGTTTCTTTTGAACTAGGTACAGTGAATGAACTATATGAAAAATTCAACAGATTTTTCCAACTATCAAAAGAATTCAATTTTATGCATTCATCCCAAGTTTCAGTTTCTAGTGCTGAGATGAATCTCAATATATTTCTTTCTGTGAAGAATCTTTTTCTATAGCTGCTTTGTTGGTTTGCTACTCCTGTAATATACTCGATCTCAAAGATCTGACTGAAATGATCTGATATAGTTGATTTTAGTATAGTACAATTTGACATTTCTTCGGGCACATTTGTGAATACTTACATTGTCAATCGAAGTTGAAGAGTGCCATGCGGTCAGATCCACATGCATTTGATTTTAGGTTATTTAAAATTTCATGAACTTAGGAGACAGTGAGAAACTAATAGTTGAAGTTGATTCAAATATTATTGAAGCGATTATTACTATAGAAATGAAGTGAGTCACCATCAAGAGCTTTATCTACAAAGACAGAGCAGAAGTAGTTATTGATTCTGTCTGGATTCTGAAAGTGACTAGGGATAACAACTGGTGTTTTATTCAAGATGGCAATTTAGTTTTCTCCAAAGATGTTTAGAATTGTTTGAATTGAAGGCTCGATCATGAAAAGTTTTTTTTTTCACGGCGAATTGAGGCTAGACTAAAGTGTCTGTCTTTATAGTGCTCCCAGTCAGATAAGTGGGTGGACCTTTTATACTTAGCCAATGCATCATTTTGTTCTTCAATCATAATTTTTAGGGAATAAGTGAGCCAGGATGCTTTTGGTTTGTTTACCCGTACTGTTCTTATTGGGGCATGTTTATCAAATAAGGCGAGCAAAACATTATTGAAATAATCGACTTTTTAGTCAACATGACATGTATTCTTAAAATCCCTTAAGGTAATAAATTTGAAGTCGCGTTGAAATTTTTCTATTTTTATTGTACAAAATACCAGGTTGTGGTTTGATATAGTAGTAGCATCCAAAACGCCAAAAGTCATTATTAGATAAAGAAATAGGGTCTAACAATGAAGACGATGTATTACTTACCCTAGTGGGCTCACTGATTATTTGTTCAAAATTGTAGGCATGAAAACATTTGATGAGAGCATTATCTGGTTTGAGAAGATCAACGTTCATGTCGCCTACATATAATTTTATCTAGTGGGTATAATTTGGGAAAGCGACTCCTCAACATCATCTATGAATTTGTTAAGTTTGCCAGAAGGTGGTCTTTAAATATTACCAATAGCGATTTTACGATTGTTTACTCCAATCTGAATCCAGATTTGTTCTATATTATCATCAAAGTTAAAGGGAAAATCATATTTGGAACATGAAATATTATTATTGACGTAGAAAGCAACACCCCCACCGCGGGATCTTGTCCTGTCAGTTCTGTAAAGGTTATAATCCGCTATAAATACAGCGTCTCCACTCATGTCATTAGTAAGCCAGAAGTTAATTTTGATGAGCGTAAAAAACAAGTAAGATTGTCTTAATAGCAAAAAATAACTAGGTAAATATTCGCAAATATTTCGAGTGTGATAATAGTTAGGTACAAATAATATTGAGTGATTATAGAAGTAGTTGCAATGGTATTTGCTTGTTGTATTAGAATGATTACGTAGATGGATTGACGGGCTGCTTCTGACCTTGAGATAGTTTTCAAGATTCTCTTCATGCTTCAAAGAATGTTTGTTGCTACTGATCTTGACGTAATTTAGTGATTCTATGTCAAGTTGTTCATTAGTAAGCCAGAAGTGTATTTCAATGAGCGTAAAAAACAAGTAAGATTGTCTTAATAGCAAAAAATAACTAGGTAAATATTCGCAAATATTTCGAGTGTGATGATAGTTAGGTACAATTAATATTGAGTGATTATAGAAGTAGTTGCAAGGGTATTTGCTTGTTGTATTAGAATGATTACGTAGATGGATTGACGTGCTGCTTCTGACCTTGAGATAGTTTTTCAAGATCCTCTTCATGCTTCAAAGAATGTTTGTTGCAACCGATCTTGACGTAATTTAGTGATTCTATATCAAGTTGTTCATGTGTGTTATTAAGTGTTTGTAGTTTTTTTTACAATTCCAATTATATATATTTACTTATTCATTTATTGATTTTAAACTGTTGTTGTCACCAATTAAATGTAAGCTTTGTTATAATGATTTTCTTCATAAAACAATTAAATATAGTTCTCTCTTTGCTCAAAGTATTTATACATTTTTTCTTCTTCAAAACATAGATGGAAAAAACTTCGAATATAATTGTTATTTCATTTTGGAGAAATTGAGCTTTTACTTCTATGTTTTGGCTTCACGAAAGATTGCCCTGTAATGTTCGTGAAAACACAGTACTATCCATACATATTTGGGAAAAGTTGAGTTTATGAGATTTTTTAAAAAACATCATACACTGCTCTACGCAATGCAATGCAGGCTGTTATAGAATTATTCATTTAAATTTGTTTTGTACATTTTGTATATATTTAAATTTTTTGATATTACTGGGGATATTGATAATTAGAGGAAGGTTTTGACAAGTAATTCAAAAAAGTCAATATCCTAATTGTAATAACCGAATAAAACTCAATTTCAGACAGATTTGGGTATTTATCATATAAAAAAAAAGCCAGTGCTTCAACAATTCTGGTCCTTCGAGCTAAAGAGATAACAATTTGCTGGAAAATAAATAAAACGTCCACAACCGAAGTGAGGAGGAGTAAGAGAGCAAATAAAGGAATACCGCCATCCAGGTACACAGAAGGATCGCGGCACGAAGAGAAAGAACGGTCCAAAGTACCGTCAAAGTCCAAGAAAATTAACGCAAGTTCACACCTCATAAAAATGGTTTTAGGTATGGCAGGATTTTTAGTGCAAAAATTTTTATAAAATTGCAGAAGAAATGTCAACAGATACCATGGAACACTCTCAAATATTCAGAGGAACCTATCAATACATTTCATAATTACTTATCAACCTTATTTGAGAACTGTTTTCCATTGCAAAAGCTCAAAATAAAAAATAAAAAACCTTGGATAACTAAAGGCACAAAATATCTGCACGAAACTTGAGGTCGTTGCATACCATATAAAAAGTAAAAGAGACATACTACAAAAATCGTTTAAAAAACTCAAAAAATAAAACAAGAGAGAATTGGATGATAATTAATGAACTAAGAGGAAAAAATAAATCACAACCAATCAATATTGAAATTGACCCTGATATTTTAAATAACTTCTATTGCTCCATAGGCCACAAACTCTCAACCAATCTCAATTCACAGGTCGACTCTTTAGACTATCTGAAGTATGTTAGCATTGCACAAAATTTTCACCTTGAAGATACTGACATATTTGAGCTGAAAGAGGTTATCAATGAAATAAAAAATAAGAGCTCATCGGGTATGGACGGCCTATCTGTAAACATTTTTCAAAGTCTACCTGACCATGTCCTACTCACCCTAGCTGAGGCAATTAACAGTTCCTTCAGAATGGGACAGTTCCCTTCCTGCTTGAAACAAGCAGTTGTAATCCCCTTGTACAAAGGTGGTGACCCAGATGATCCCTCGAACTTTCGCCCAATTTCATTATTATCAACATTATCCAAAATAATAGAAAAACTAGTCAAAAGAAGAATGATGGTACATCTTACCAGAAATGACATATTAAGCCATGCCCAATTTGGATTTCAAAACTCGAAAAGCACAAATGATGCTTTTTTCTCTGCTAGAAAATACATATGTTACTTTGAATAATGGAGAAACCGTAGCGGCGGTATTTTGCGACTTCTCCAAGGCGTTTGATTGTGTCAGCCATGAGATATTACTGCAAAACTACAATTTTACGGTTTCGAAATTCCTCATTGACTGTTCCGCACGTATTTTCAGAAAGGAGTCAAGTAGTAAAATACAGGAAAACTACTCTAACAGTGGCAAAGTTGCAATGGGCGTTCCACAAGGGTCGGTACTAGGTCCTATTCTATTTTTATTGTATATAAAATGACCTAGCCACCATTCGCATCCAAGGAAAAATCACTTTCTTTGCGGATGACACCACCATTCTATGGCATAGCAAAGACATAAATCACTTGAAAGAATCAATTGCTCTCGATCTAGAAAAAATTAAGCAATGGTGTGACTCCAATCGACTCTGTTTCAATTTAAAAAAAACAAATCTAGTCACCTTTAAGTTTGACTTTGATAATTTGTACTTAGATAACCAGATTATAACAAATAAGCCACAAACTAAGTTTCTAGGTCTAATTATAGACAACAAGCTAAAATTTGATGAGCATGTAACGACCTTGAGCAAGAAGTTAGCCTCTAGCTGCTTTGCAATGAAAATTGTTTCAAGAGAATTAAACGTAGCCTCGGCTAGGATGGTCTACTTTTCCCTAGTTGAGTCACATTTGAGGTATGGCATTGCCTTCTGGGGTTTATGCAATAACCAGCTGTTTCAATGTGTTTTTATTCTACAAAAAAGAGCAATCCGATACCTGTGTAAAGCTCAATATCACGATCACTGCAAACCACTTTTTATTAGCCAACAAATATTATCACTCGTTTGTTTATTCATTTTGGAAACTGTATGCCTCATCCACACAAAATATGGTTCAACACCTACTGAAACACGAAAACATAAAACAAGAAATGAAGGTTGTGTTCCCTTACCCTTACCTAAATCTAGTCTGACAAAAAACTCCATCATATATGAAAGCAAAAAAATATATAATCATCTGCCAGCCAGTTATAGAAACATAACTTCTCTGAAGAACTTTCGGAAGACTGTAAAAAAGGCTCTATTGCAGAAATCTTATTATAACCTGCAGGAATATTATGATGATATACTATAGTTCCTTATGGGAATTGATTTGATACTGGATATTTATATTATTGAATTTTTTATTTTTATCTCATGTTTTGATTTATTATGCAAGACTACTGTTAAATCTTAAGGGTGGTAATTGTTAGTTAGTTAGTTACCCTTTTGTTAATGACATAGTATTTTATTAATGTGTTTGTTTATAATGTGTTGTTTCAATAGTCCTTCTTTTTTAAAGTAGATTGACAATATGTTTTTTATTTAGTTTTTTTTTTTTATTTTTTGTATTTTTTTTCATATGTTTTGATTTATTACACAGACTGCTATTAAATCTTAAGGGTGGAAATTTGTTGGTTACCCTTTTGTTAATGACATCTTATTTTATAATGTGTTGTTTAAATAGTCCTTCTTTTTTAAAGGAGATTGACAATATGTTTTTATTCATATATGTAATATTTATCTTTTATGTTTGTACATTTTATCCATTTGACATTCACGTATCTAATTATCTGTACATTTCTTATATATATTTTTTTTTCCATTTTCAAGCTTTGTCAATAAGAATCAACTCTTCAGACAATAAAATATATATTGATTGATTGATTGATTGCGAAGAAAGAAACTACAGGCCGAATTAGAAGCGGAAAAACAATTAGCTGAAATCTCCAGGCAAGAACTAGAAATTCAGAAGAAGCTAATCCAGAAAGAATTGGAAATAAGACAAGCTGAACTTGAAGAGAGTCAAGATCTGGGGTCTACTGAAAGCAGAGAATCATTATTGTTGGTAGAAGAATTGAATCTTGGGGGAAATGAAACAGAAGTACTCAATATGGATTTGGAAAAGATTCGTATACAAAATGGATCAATAATATTCCTTCGGTGCATACCTTTGCTGATAAATCCATATCCTTTAGTTCTAGGTCTGGTAAAGCTGAGAGTTTTGAAGTGGTGAAAGAGGTGCCGGAAGTGGAAGGAATGTATTCTGTCAAGATGTCCAAGGTAAACCCAGATGAAAATAAAGGTGATGAAAATAAATTCAGTCAATTCATGGCAAGACAATCGTTGAATGAAGAATTGCCGATCATCAGCGGAGATCCAAAAAATTGGCTTCATTTCATTTCTCAGTTCAGAGAAACATCTAAGGTATGTGGTTTTACTGACATAGAAAATATATCTAGACTTCAGAAATGTTTAAAAGGAAAAGCGCGAGATTCTGTGCAGGCTTTGTTGAATTTTACTAGTGAAGGTGATAAAATAATACAAATTCTGGAATCCCGATTTGGCAAACCGGAATTTATCATTCAGGATTTGATTTCTACGGTAAGAAAGTTTCCTGTTTTGAGAGAAGAAAAACTAGAAAACGTCATAGAATTTTCTAATGTTATACATAATTTAACAGTCACTTTGACAAGTTTGAATTGTCAGTCACATTTGATGAACCCACAACTTCTTTCAGATATGATTTCGAAACTTACTCCTAGTTTGAAATTGGAATGGGGTAAACGTGTGAACACAACAAAAACAAATGGTTATACCATTGTGGATTTTTCTTCCTGGCTCTGTGAAATTGCAGATGCAGTGAGTTCCATTGCAACACTCGAATCTGAAACGGACAGGAGAAAGAGATTTGTATGTACTACCACATCTACTTCGGATGTAGGAAGAGACGTGATTTTCTGTGAGTATTGCAAAAAGAAAAATCACACATTGGTAAACTGCTTCTTTTATAAAAAAATTGATGTATTGAAAAGATGGGAGTGGGCTAGACAAAAAAAGATTTGTTTTTGTTGTTTGAGCTCTAGACATCATTTGAGTACATGTAAAAACAAAAAATCATGTCCCATCAGTGGATGTAATAAATATCATCATAGTTTACTTCACAATGATCGACGGTCATCATCGCAAGGGACAGCTCAAACAACAGAAATTGAAAACATTGATGAAGTATTAAGTCATTGCATTGTAGATAGAGAAGTGCTTCTGAGAATCGTCCCACTTATTCTTTCTGGCCCGGAGGGTGAATACTCCACCTTTGCACTGTTTGATGAAGCATCTACTGTCACTCTGTTGAGCGAGCATGTTGCAGATAGAATTGTAGCTACTGGACAAGTTGACCCTCTGAAAATTCGATGGACGAATTCGATCACCAATGAGGAAATAGACTCTAGGAGAGTAAGTCTGGGAATACGAGGAAAAAATGAAAATGAAAAGTTTGAGTTAGAAAACGTCAGAACGGTAAGATGTCTTGATATGCCAATACAAACTATAGATTCTAAGTTGATGAGAAATTGGAAACATTTGATTCAATGATCACCTCGTGATTGAATTCTATGAGAAATTCTAAACCTGAAATGTTAATAGGTCAGGATAATATTGACTTAATAATTGCGAGAGAAGTCATTGAAGGAAAGAAAAATGAACCTATGATATCCAAAACTAAATTGGGATGGGTTATTCATGGGAATACCTCTAGTATAAGAGGACGAACTGATGTAATATTTCACATCAGTGACAAAGATGATGAACTTCTTGAGATGGTAAAACAATCATTTAAACTAGAAAACATGGGCATAAAGTTCCCTGAAAAAAGTTTAAAATCAAAAGAAGATGAAATAGCTTTAGAAATCATGGAAAAAACGTCTAGAAAATTCGAAAATAAATGGGAAATAGGGCTTTTGTGGAAAACAGATGACATAAACTTGCCGGAATCAGAATTTAATGCGTTGAAAAGGTTAAAATCCATAGAATCAAAAATGCAAAAAGATAGTCGGTTTGCGAAAGAGTATAACACCAAAATTCAAGAATATTTAGATAAAGGTTATGCAAAACAACTTTCGAAAGAAGAAGTTGAACGTACACAAGACAAAGTGTGGTATTTACCACATTTTGGTGTCACAAATCCTAACAAAGCAGGAAAACTCAGGTTTGTCGTTGATGCGGCAGCCAAAATTAGAGGGATTAGTTTGAATGATCGTTCACTAAAAGGTCCCGATTTACTTAATAATTTACCGAGTGTTTTGTTCAAATTCCGAGAAAGAAATATTGCTTTCACTGGTGACATAAAAGAGATGTTTCATCAGGTTGTAATAAAACCAGAAGACAGAGACGCGCAGAGGTTTCTTTGGAAAAAACTCGATTGTGAGGGAGAGATCGGAGTTTATAGAATGAATGTGATGATTTTTGGTGCCGCATCTTCACCCTCATGTGCAACTTTCATAATGAGAAAAAATGCTTTGCAATTCGAGAATGAGGCTTCAAGAGCGGTCGAAGCAGCTATTTGTCATCGACATTATGTCGATTACTACTTAGATAGTGTCGACACCGAGGAGGAAGCGTCAGAATTGATAAATCGTGTTGTGGAAATCCATAAAAGTGGAGGATTCTTGATAAGAAATTGGATTTGCAATTCAAAACAGGTAATGAAAAATATTCCTAGTGAATTGAGACCAGGTGAGATGAAAGATCTTGATTTAGATAGTGAATTGCCAAGGGAAAGAGTCCTGGGTTTGTATTGGGATCCAAATAAAGACACGTTTGTATTCAATATAAAATCAAACAAATTTCAAGATATTCTTCAATTAAACGAAAAGGTTCAAAAAGGGGAAGTATTGAGAATTTTGATGTCTGTGTTTGACCCACTAGGCTTTCTAAATAATTTTTCTGTTAAAGCAAAAATTTTGATACAGGAGATATGGCGATCCAGAGTCACATGGGATGAAGACTTAGCTGATACTATAAATGAAAAATGGATCAGTTGGCTGTTGGAACTAGAACATATAAGAGGATTTCACATACCAAGGTGCTATATATTTGATATTTTTCATTCCAAAAATACTCAGTTACATGTATTCTGTGATGCCAGTTCTAAAGTTTTTGCAGACGTTGTTTATATAAGAGCAGAAATAAATTCAATTTTTTACACGTCACTTATTATGGCAAAATCAAAAGTTGCCCCTCCTTTGAAACCCATTTCAATTCCTAGGCTTGAACTTCAAGCTGCAGTGTTGGGAAGAAACGTCTTCATTGAACAGAAGGCTATTTTACGTTGTATATTTAACACCCCTAAACGAAGCTCCTGTAGAACCCTTTTTATAAATCAGAATATTCTAACTCTGACAAGTCTATTCATATATGAACTTTCAGTTTATGTATTCACCAATAAAACCGACTTCATTCTGAACAGTGATATTCATGATAAGAACACTTGTCAGAAACGAATGATACATGTCAAATTTGCCAAATATAAAATTACTCAAAATGTTCCTAAAATTTTCAATCACCTTCCAGTAATGATCAAGAGAGCTGAAAATGCAACGATTTTTAAAAAACGTCTGAAGTCGTTTTTGTTGATCAATTGTTTTTATACACTTGATGAGTTTTTATCTAGTCCTATGTGATCCACTCTACTGTGTTTGTGCAATATTGTTTAGACCCGTTTGCTTGTTTTTTAGTACTAGTTGTAAGTTAGATATAAGTACTGACTATTCCTATACAAAACGAAATTTTTTGTCATTTTAAGGAAAATAAAGGATTTGATTTCCAATAAACAAAGCAAATGTATTCAACAATTCCATTATGTCAATGCAGGGAGATTGTTTTCGATACTAAAATGGATACAAAATTGATTGTGATCGAGCATAGAACAAACTAAACTGGATGCACTTTCTTTTCCATCGAAAGTAACATTCATTGTATTTTATCATAAAAATAATTTCTATGGATGAAGCAAGAAAAAATATATCTATTTTACTTACTATTTTACTTTACACTTTTTGTAGTGTTTCTATTATTATTCATGTTTTACATTCATTTTAAAAATTATTTTGGTATTTCAAGAACTTGCTGTTATTATTGAATGAAAAATTATTATTTTGTGGTGTTTTTTTCACAATGGTAGAGGTGGGCCCGAACATTTTCTGCGCCTCAGGACCGAACATTTCTTGATTCGACACTAAGGTTCTGGGTATCAAAATTATAGGGAGCATTCTTGAAGTAATTCTACAGGGTGAGTCAGGTGCGATATAAACTACCACCCATATTTGAAGAAATTTCAACATCGCCATTAAAAACATGAATGGTTGTGATGACGATTTTGGAAGATTTAAATATATTGATGAAAATATACTAATACAAAATTTGATATCACTCCTGACTCACTCAGTTGAACTACTTCAGGAATGCTTTTGTGAATTTTCATCCATAGCATCATTTGTATCTTGACTAATAAGATGGTGGACTATTTCCATATACCATTCTCACCCAGCATGACAACAAAAGGAAAACGTTCTCAATTGAATACTGGAAAATATATATTCTGGATATTGAAAAATCTACGATAAATATATAGGTATTATTTGTAATATGCAAGAGAAAACAACTACCTACTTTCTTATTCATATTTTCAAAGAAATCAATACATGTCAAAATGAAAACATCATGAATGACAATGGAATATTATCCGAGTATACTATTTACCTTTGATCTCCTCTTCATATGCCTTTTTCAGCTCCCCTATATCGAATTCATTGACGTCATTTGAAGGAATGTTTTCTACCTTATTTTTATATTTAGGTGGAGTTCACCAATTAGAAGGAGTTCTTTGCTGACTTGCTCCAGTTCTTTCTTCACTTTATCTCCTATCACAACTTGCTGCTTTGCAATCTGTTCAAAAATGTTTCATTAATTATGAACCTATTGATCGGTTCATATTTAGCATGCGAGAGTTAGATGTATCAGTTTAAATAGTATCTAACAAAAAATAATTCATATTTTGTATTAAATCTCAAAAGATACAATAAGGATGAATATTCATTATTGAGACCTTTGACGCTGAACATCACTAACTCTAGAAATGGATAGACTGAAAAGATATATAGAAAGTCTTACATTAACTTCAGCTACTGCATCCAACATGCTTGCGTGGGTTTCTCGAAGTAAATTATTAGACATTGCACAATTACTTTGCATTTCATTCAAGTCTCTTGATAAGATATCGTTACTCTCCTTCAAAACCTTAAACTCATCCTGTATTGCCTTACTCTGAAACAAATTATATTTTTTCATGACAAGTTCACACAACAGAAGAATATATTGAATCCCATTATACAAGGAGGAAATTTTACTCAAAAGTTATTTTTGCGTGATGGTGCAGAAAAATTGAAATATTTTATGATTTTAACAAATATTTTCATTACTTTCACGTCAAAAGAAAAAATAGAATGTGGTATATGATGAGAAAATGTGTTCAAGTGGCTTGCATGTTTGGGAGACTCCTCTAAAGTTCATCAGTCAATCTTCATGCTTGCTTCATAAACAAGTAGGTACTGTTATTCCCTATAACACAATGTACTAGCAGATGTAGATCTTTGATATCAGAGATATCTATTTAGTAATTATCATACTATGGATACATTCAATTTCAAAAAATCAGAGCCAAATAAGAAGCTGCGAAAAGCATTTATCAAACACTTTTTCTTAGTTATTATTATAATAAGTAATATTCATTACAATAGCATAAAAAACATTTACATCAACTCAAATCAAGGGTATAAAACAACCTTCCTACTGTAATGTGGTTTTCAACTGTTACCATTTTTTCAATTTTCAGAATGGGTATCAAGAAATAGATTCCTGTGTGTTGAAACTTTTGAATTATGGACATAAACATTGTGTATTTCTGAAGGTGTAAGATTAAAATTTATTTTGAAGCAGTCACGTTGAAAAGGGAAACATTCTCAATTGAATGTTGATTAGGAAGTTTTTTTTTGGAAATCGATAGATTTGAAGTAATTTTTGGTGGGGCAATATGTTATCAAGTAATTAAGACTCTCACTCTCGAGGATTGCTTATTTGCAACTGAGTTGGCCATTGAAACACATACACACAAACTTTTTTTGTAATTATATTTAATTTATCAAAATTGGTTGGTATAAAATATGTAATTCACAGAAGATATATGAAAAAATGGAAAATATGTTTTTCTCCGATTGACAGCAAATATTAATTTTGCAGACACATATCAATCAGCAAAGTATTACTTTTCCTGCCTAGGCAGCAAAGTAAGGACTGCCTAGGCAGCAAAATAATTATTCTCAATGGGAATAAAACATTTGACATTTTTTGACAAAAAAAAACATTCATTAGCAATTATTACATAATACTTTCAACAATAATTTAAAAAACATATTTTTGTTTTAACATTGATAGTAAAATTACTACAATTTTGAATAAATAGGCCACCTTTTCTTTCCTCAGATATCGTTCTCTTTACATTCACTATATTACCAGTTTGATTCGCCTCATAAGTAGTTCCTACATTTGTCAAAACATTTTCACAAATACTGGTTTTACTTGCAATTGAATCTTCAATGTACCCTTCTGCTATAGTTGAGGATTTCCACTCACCATGTGTTTTCAACATTGTTATGTTACCTCCTGAATTTACAAGTAAAGTGGCAGAACTTCTACGGAGGCAGTGTCCCGTATATTCTTTAGCATTCGGCAACTTTAAATAGACAGCTATTTCTTGGAGTATTTTACCAAATTTATGGATACCAACAAATTGCTTTACGTATTTAAAAAAAATCTTGTGTCTTTCAATTCAGCAGGCCGAAGAGCTATATATTTTCTAACAACATCTAAATATTCCATTATTACGAAAGACTTCGAATTCTTCGTGTTCAATAGGGATACCAATAGTTTATTGTTCATATCTTCAATATTTTCCAACTTTAAATTCAATAGTTCGTCGCCGCGACATGCACCCGCAATTCCAAAAATCAATACAACCTAAAAGAATGGATTATAAGTATTTTCACTTTATCGTATATCTTATTTAAAACTTACTTTTGCTAATAAATATTCATCATCTGGAGCATCCAGTATAAAGTTTGTAATATCTTGTTTTTCAAAAACTCGTGACTTCTTTGCCTTGTAGCCTTCGGATGCCTGTTTTAAATATGCCCGCAACTTCAAATATCTTCCATGTCTACGCCATTTTTAACATTCATAGTTGCCTTCAACATGGAATATACAGACCAAAGTGTAGAACTCTTCATTGTTTTAGATAATCCAGCAAAATAAGCAAGTAATACATTCTCCGAAAAAGCCTTCGCATTTTTCTCCATGCAATAATCCATAAATCGTTTATAATTCCCTTCATATTTCATCCAAGACTTCTCCGGCAACAAATTTAACTCAATATTTTTTGCCACCTCCCTTAAGTACTTCTAAGTCGCTATCACTGTCCATAATATAAATATACCAATATTTTTCCACAAAACTGTCAGAAAGTTCATAAGTTGTCAAACTATAATTATTATGGACATATACGTTTCCATAGCAACCAACCATTCCAACAATTGCGATTTCTATCAAATTTTGTTTTAATTTATCACTACAGGAAAAATAAAAAGATTGTGGGAATTGTAATAATTTGCAAATACAATATCCTACATATATCATTATAAACAATCGGAGAAAAAATTATATGTTCAACCCAGCAGCAAAGTAGATTGGCTGCCTTAGCTGAATTCCTAGCCTCGCTACGCTCGGCTATGAACTATCCGCCGCGGCAGTCAATCTACTACTTTACTGCCTACTAAAACAAATAACTATTATTCAAGAGTTAATTATTTTTCAAGATGAAAACTCATTTCAATGATAAGGTTTGATTATATATATATATACATATATATGTTACATATATATGTTAATATATATATATATATATATATATGAATATGAATAATGATATAATATATAATATATATATATATATATATATATATATGAATATGAATTAAACATGATTGTAATCCAATTTGATATAATTAAACTCTATTTTTTTATGTATTTGAGTTGGGGCGCAATTAGGAGGAGATAATCCCAGAATCAAACAGATCAATGGAAAATTTACTTTTTGTGCCTTAACAATCATCTTTGATATGCAATCAAAGTTTCCTATTAAATTATATATAATTTTCGAAAGTAGTTCAAAATTGTAATAGAAAGCTTATTAAATAATACTATAATCAATTCATATTTTGATTGATAAGTTATTTAGGAGGAGGTTTTTCTGAAATGGAAATATTATCTACCAGAGCCATTACCAACCATTTTTCCGAAATACAAGGAATTTTCAACTGCCTCCTTAGTCCTCCCTAAGCATTACAATCATTTCAAGGGGAATTAAAACATTGCAAGGACTATTTTATGTTTTTGAAGATATAGTTATTGTTCCTGTCTGTTGCCCGTGTAATTTATTTACATAAAATAAAAATAAAAGACTAGTAGATAGGATCAAGGAAGTCATTTTCTAGCAAGTTCTCTGACTACTCAGGTGAGTCACTTAGGTAATGAGTATTTTTACATCTAGGTTCTCTATCTACTTTTTCAGTAGGTATATCTCCACGTGAGAACATTGTTAAACCATTGAAAATGGCCGACAAAATGTAGTTCAAACAATGGGGTTAGAAGTTCCAAAACAATACCTAAAAACAGTGAAAATGAGCCAACTTTATTAGATTTATCTAACAAAATCGATAATATGGAAGATGAATATGATAAGTTGTTCAAAAAATAAGAACAAATAGAAATAAAAAAATATACGATATGAAATACGAAGTAATCAAACACAAGTTGATATCTAAGTCCATAAAAAAACATTTTGAACCAAAAACTCTCTCAAACAATAGGCACAATATCCCCAGGATAGCACATAATATCTCCAGGAATTCCCAGTTTGATCATCCATCACTTCCAGAGGAGATTCCTAATATTTATCCCACCAATGTTCGTGGGATATCATAAAAACTGATAATTGAAACCGTAGAACCTCCCAAATCAGTGTCCGAACGATGACCCGTGAACCTCCCAACTTGTCCCTCAGGACATTCACAAACGCTGTCCAGGTGACATCATCCCTAGAATATCAACTGATCATGATCGATCATGGTGGGATGTCCCCAGTAACATATCCTTATCGTGTCCTCAGAACTTTTTATTACAAACTTCCTGAGAAAATCGCAATTTATCCCCATCCGTTTCCCTAGGATATCCTTACTTTGGCTAAAATTGCTGAGACGAAGGCGGAAAAGTGTGACGTCACTGTCAGGTTGGTACTCCTGACTTGCTTCCAAACAAATTTCGTTTACACATAAATATCCATATGGACATTTTTATACTCCAGTATCTACAGTATTTTCGAAAATTAACGAATAAAGATATCATTTCTGTGAAGAACAAGATAATAATGATTATATTATCAAAAATATAAACAGGTGAGAATAGCTATAAAATTCGGTTGATTATTTTTTGACATTTTTCGAAACCAATGGGAACTTTCAATTCAAATCATTCTTGTACTTTTTGGCCAATCAAAACATTATTATAGTGGGAATATTCTACCTAGAAAATTGCCGCGGAAATAATTTGAGGTATTTTGTTTTTATTGTCTGACAGCGTATATTTTGAATTGACGTCTGTCATCAATTTGCATGAAAAGTGAGAAATGGATCAAAACCGGTTTAGTACTATAGTCATTTTTCTTCGAACTTAACCACGCAAACCATGTTAACTATTGTATGACCTTACGGTAGACTTCGGTTTAACTTGTGAAGGTTGACAGATTGGGTTTTTGTTGTTGAGGGTTGAAAAAAATTATTACGGCGTTGATTAATTTTATCTTCTCTTTACGTATGTGTCTTCGAGTTCTTGAAAATACAATTAAAATAAATGTGGCAAATTTATTAGAACTGGAATTTATAGAAGATATTCAGATTTCACCACTGTGAAGCCTAGTTTTCATCACAGCGGATGGCGGATTATTTTGTTGCGGACTTTTTCTGATTGGTAGAAAATATTCAAAATGTGAATGGCGCGAAATATTTGCGGATATTTCAACATTTTGCGGAGTCTCATTTTATGTTAAACATTTTTTAACTTTCTGGCGGTTTTTCAGAGCTTTTGGCAGTTTGACATTAGATAAGTGAGGTTATAATCCCAGCTCGGGTTTATATTTGTTTATTATTGGCTCTCTGTTTATATTCAACCTATTGATATCTCGACCAACAAGGGACAGTCATTCTTCAAACTGGATGGGTGACATTCTTAAATAATTAAAATATTTTTCGATGTCAAGTCAATCGCATTTCTTCTAAGAGATTATGATATGATCCCTGAGCTTTTCTGTTTAAAAATATGTTTTTTACCCACCATCGTTTAGGTTGCCGTTTCTTTGAATTATTTTGGAAAATGCATAAAGTAGTCCCAACAAGCAAATTTTTCGAACTTTTGTGTTAATTTTTTTTCTATACATTTCAACCTGAATACTGAATGAATAATATATTTATATTATTTGAACTACGTTTGGAAATCAAAAATCAAAACAATATTTGACATGACAATGATGTTCTGTCGTTTGTCAAAAACCAGATAGTTATCTTGTCAAATAAAAATGTTACTAGAATTCACTAAATACGCTCCGCGTTTATGAAAACGTTTGTTTGATGCGAGGATCATCCCTTACGCGGAATTTCATTCCGCCATCCGCAATCCGCTGTGATGAAAACTAGCCTTGAAGGGGTTTCTTCCCCTAATATCAAACTTTGGCGCTTTTCACTATTCCCGGTTTTCCTCGGGCGCCACCTTTAGCTTTATAGTGGAAAAGGCCACTTTTGCTCCGGGCAGTCTCAGTGAAGAAAGACACTCCAGGGGTCAATATAGTCGTGACACTGTAACAGGGCCAGCAAGGCAGGCTTTAATTGCCTTCAACTGGGTTTCGGACCTGGGTGGCGACTGCGCACTAGATGTTTAAATTCTACTCAAGATAGTAAATGAAAGAATACTAAGAACAGGATAAACAGGTATATTAAAAATAATGAAATACAGTGAGGGCGGCTGACGGCGGCCTCAAGTTATCACAACCAATGAACACATGGCAAGCACTATATACAGAGAAAGCAAGGAGGATGTTTTCAAGCAAGCGGGGTGAACTTAACAACCAAAAGCTCTGCGGTGGGGGGGGGTTATGTACGGACTCGTATGCAGAATTTACCAGCACAGCATTGAAATGAATATGTGCCTCTTACGATCATGCGCACATCGCATCTGTGGTACTCATAAACATTTCCTGATATCTTCTACCTGATACAACATATTTACCAAACTCCGATCACACTGCTTCGGCAAGGTCCGGGACGGTCGTGGACTGCTTCGGTCTCTGGCTCTCACTCTGGATACTAGTCGGCCGCGTGACTGCTTCTGCTGGGCTGGGCAAGCTACTGAATCTTTGAAATATGTCGAAACGAAACTACGGCCGGCTTCTCCCTCTTTTCCGAATCCCTCCTGATCGACTTATATGCGCGCGCCGTTTTGTGGACTCCCCTCCCCTCCCCTCCTTCGTGACGTCAACGGCTGCTCGGACACAGTGTCATGTTCTCGGTGGCGACGGCTGTGACGTCAGCTCGGTGCGCGCGTCTCTGTCTAGACTCAACGGTGCTGGGTGGCGATCGGACTGTTGGCTCGTACGTGAAATAAATGCGATCTTTAGTGGAAACTTTGATTCTTGAGTTTTGCGTTCGATTCAAGTGCTTGCTCCAGAGTGGGGCGGGTGACGTACGATTGCTTTGTTTCAATCATTCGTTCTTCACAACCACGCTCGCGGTATTGGCGTGAGTTACGGAGGGTGTTTAGCCTATTTATCGTGTTAGGGGTGATTCACGGATTTATCACGAACCTGAATGGTATTTCTAGACCTATTATTACTTTCCAAGCGGGGTTTAATTCCTTACAGAGAGCTTTTGGCTGATAAATATAGCGGGAAAATAGTAACTTCGTTACACACCCTTCCTACTTCGGGGAAAAAGAAAAAAACCTTTTTTTTCTTTTTAACATGCGTTCGTATGGTCAGAGGGACCTGAAAACTAACTCGTTTTGCTGTGAACATTCTCAAAACTTAAACGGCTAGCAACCTTATGTTCTAACAAAAAAAAACAGGTCCTTTCGGAATATAACAGTATAGCCCGCCAGGTGCCTACCCCCCTAATAGTCGAACCCTTTATTCGGGGTAGGTCCACCTGATACATAAATTACGGAATGAAATAAAACTTAAATGTGGACCTCAAACAATTCCCAATGAAAAACAAAATAAACTCTTGCCTGGTTGCCGGAGAGCAACAAACAGGACTACTGTGTACAGTGATCATTGTTCAACAAGAAAACATTACCAGTCAAAAAAAAATTAGAAAAAATATTCATACCACAATAATAAAGTAAAACAAATCTTCCTGGATTGGATGCTGGCATCCGCATCCTGATCCTACGGGTCTGCCTACGGCATCAAACTAATGGGTGCGCCGCGGGTAGCGGGTCAGGATACGACATCAACATGGACATGGGTGCTGAACATCCGCATCGGAAATATGCGGGTCAGGATACGACATCAACATGGACATGGGTGCTGAACTTCCGCATCGGGGACATGCGGGTCAGGATACGACATCAACATGGGTGCTGAACTTCCGCATCGGGGATATGCGGGTCAGGATACGACATCAACATGGGTGCTGAACTCCTTCGGGCTGGTCTCCTCTGGGCGGCTGGGTCGGAACAGTGGCATTCCCGAGAGAGGACATCCTTCAAGCCACATCGGGAGCAAAACAGGAGGGGCTGTTTTCGTTGGCACACGGTGCGCGTGTGCCCTGGTTCGGGTGGCGGCTTGATCGGTCCAGAAGGTGTTGATGAACGGCAACGGGTACGCATCCTTCATGGAGACGGAATCGACTTTCTGGAAGTCGCTGCAAAACCTCGGCTCGTCATCTTTCTTTCGGACGATGACTACTGGCGAGCTCCACGGGCTTTCGGAGGGTTCTATGATGTTCTCCTGTGGCATTCTGTCAGCTTTGGGATTGAAAACTTCCTGCATCCTGGGATTCTGGGGTCGGTATCGCTGCTTTATCGGCTCTGGATTTAGGAGACGGATCCTATGTTCTACCAGCGGCGTTACCCCATGAATTTCCTTGAAGGGTCGTGATTCATCCTGCAGGAAGGCTTGTGAGTGGTCCTCTTCCTCTCTGGAAAGTGTCAGGGCCGGTCTTGGCTCAATAACTCCAATTGGAAAGCATGGTACGGGCCGAGCTTCCCTTGCAATGGGTTGGTTCTTTACCAAGATTTGGCCACTTCCTAGGTCGAGTCCAAATTGCCTTTTCCTCAATATGTCCATTCCTAGGACCATATCGGATGACAGTCCACTCAGGTGTCCAAAAGACTCCTCGAAGCGGTGTTCTCCAACTCGGATCTCCACGTGATACGTTACGGGGACGGTAACGGTTTCTCCATTGGCCAGTCGGGCGGAACTCGTAGCAGTTGGAGTTTTCGGTACTCCTAGCAGATTCCACTGCCTGGCTATCCTGTCGCCGACATAGGAGATTACGGCACCTGTGTCAATCATCGCTTCAGCGGTGCCACCGGGAATCTTGACAGAAAGATGCGGTCGGTGGTCGGTGGTAGCGATGATGGCGGTAGGTGAGGCGTCATGGGAGCGGGGCTGCACGTACCTCCAGTCGTGGTTTTGATTTTCCGGCCGTGGGCATGGGCAATCACGAGACATTACTCCGTCTCGCTTGCATCGGGAGCAGAATATCCTTGGAGCGGATTGACATTGGCTCCTGAAGTGCCCTGTTTGCCCGCATCGCCAGCACTCTCGGCTTACTTCGATGGGGCGGCGGTTGACTGGGCTGCCTTGGCTCATGACTGGCTGGACTACTGGGCTCCTAGGGGCGGTGTGGCTAGTTGGGCAAGCCTAGTGACCACTGGTGGGGCTGATGGGGTCCTGCATGGTGCTAAAAGCGGCGATGGAGTCGTCCTCTGAGCTTGCTCAATCTCTGCTCGCAAATGCTCGTACTCTCTGGCAGCTTTGGCGAACTCTTGAACGTCGTTGAAGTCCGTCCTCCTGATTCCTCGACGGAATTCTGGGTGCAGGTTGCGGTACAGCCAGTTCAACTCCTGGTCTGGCGGAATTCCACCATGGCGGCGTATCAGAGTCTGCAGGTCGGTGATGTAGGCCGCTGTATTTTCTCGAAGGCTGTGCGTTCTCCTACTTATGGCGGCTTCCAGATCGATTCGGTAATTAACTGGAAAGAAGAAGTCTTGGAAGGCGATACAGAAATCTCCCCATCTTGGCCAGCATGCCCGGTTGTTCCTGAACCACATGGCGGGCATTCCTTCCAATAACTCTGGCATAGCCTGTAGGAGGCGGTCAGGAGCGATGCCTTGGGATTCTCGAATCTCCTCTAATCTTTCGAGAAAGGCGGCGGGGTCAGTGGTCCCATCAAAGGTCACTCGCCAGTCCCTCACTCTTAGTGGAGCCATCCCTATACTCGGGGTAGGCGGCAGTGGGGCGGCCTGTGCTCCCACGAGGGTCCCGGTGAGCGCATGTGTCATGATCGGACTCCCGGTGCTCGTCACTGTTATCGTTGGTACGATTGTCGACTGGGCGGTGGCTGTAACGGCTCCTGTCGTTGTCGTGGGAAACGAAAACGGATTTGTGACGGCTGGCGCTGGTGATGCTGCCCGTCCTTCTCGGAGAAACTTTATGATTCTCCTTCGCTTCTCGTCGACGGTGCCGGTTGTATCTAACCGGAATCTAGTGAGCTCGGTGTCTAGCTCTTCTTTTCGTAGTTGATATACCCATCCGACGCGGGTGTCGTTGGGGTCACTTCCTGTACCTGGACTCAGAGGCAGTGGGCATGTGGCCGGCCCTGTGGTGGTCACTGGCACGCTCATGGGGCTTCCTAGTCCTGTCGGCATCGTAGGTGACTATTCGGAACTCGTACGTCTTACTTGGTTCACAGTCGGAACTTCACTCTCCAGCTCCTCGAGAACGGTATGTCTTATCGATGAACGGATGGCGGGGATCGCTTCTGCGCAATCGATTACCAAGTGACGGGGATATCTTACGGACGCCTGGCTCTCTTCTAAGCCGAATTTGACAATCTGTCAAAATTGACAGGTCGGTAGCCTATGACGGATTTTGGGTGTCAGAAACTTTCAACGGTTCCTACTCTCCGGGCTGTCTGTCTCTTTTTAGACCTGGTATCTTGCAAATGGTCAACACAGTCAGTAAACGGATGACTGAAACGGATTCTGCGCCCCTGAAAACCTATTGACGGAGGGGTCACTCGGCCTGCTGACTCTCTTTTGAGTCGAAGTTGACAATCTGTCAAAGATGACAGGTCGATGGCCTGTAATGAAATTCGGTGTTGCACACTCTGTGGAATCAGTTATGGCGATTCCCAACCGTCTCTATCTTACGAACTTGCTTTCTCTTTCTCAACTCCAGTATCTAGTTAACGGTTCGCCTGAACGGGAAACTGATGATGGCAATCGATTCTACACCCCCGAAAACCTATTCAACGAGGGGTCACTTGGCATATGGACTCTCTTTTGAGCCGAGGTTGACATCTGTCAAAAATGACAGGTCTGCCGATTTCGGTATATTTCGATGCGGTATGACCAACGGAGCTTGTTTTGGGGCTTTTTAACGGACTATGAGCTTTGGAATACTGATTTGACTTGGAAACGGACTCTGACCTACTTTTTTATTTTAGCAGGCTTGTTATACTATATAAAAACCGGTCCCTGCTCGGGCGCCAATTTGTGAAGGGGTTTCTTCCCCTAATATCAAACTTTGGCGCTTTTCACTATTCCCGGTTTTCCTCGGGCGCCACCTTTAGCTTTATAGTGGAAAAGGCCACTTTTGCTCCGGGCAGTCTCAGTGAAGAAAGACACTCCAGGGGTCAATATAGTCGTGACACTGTAACAGGGCCAGCAAGGCAGGCTTTAATTGCCTTCAACTGGGTTTCGGACCTGGGTGGCGACTGCGCACTAGATGTTTAAATTCTACTCAAGATAGTAAATGAAAGAATACTAAGAACAGGATAAACAGGTATATTAAAAATAATGAAATACAGTGAGGGCGGCTGACGGCGGCCTCAAGTTATCACAACCAATGAACACATGGCAAGCACTATATACAGAGAAAGCAAGGAGGGTGTTTTCAAGCAAGCGGGGTGAACTTAACAACCAAAAGCTCTGCGGTGGGGGGGGGTTATGTACGGACTCGTATGCAGAAATTACCAGCACAGCATTGAAATGAATATGTGCCTCTTACGATCATGCGCACATCGCATCTGTGGTACTCACAAACATTTCCTGATATCTTCTACCTGATACAACATATTTACCAAACTCCGATCACACTGCTTCGGCAAGGTCCGGGACGGTCGTGGACTGCTTCGGTCTCTGGCTCTCACTCTGGATACTAGTCGGCCGCGTGACTGCTTCTGCTGGGCTGGGCAAGCTACTGAATCTTTGAAATATGTCGAAACGAAACTACGGCCGGCTTCTCCCTCTTTTCCGAATCCCTCCTGATCGACTTATATGCGCGCGCCGTTTTGTGGACTCTGTCGTTTGCGATACAAATTATACCTTCACAGAATAATTACCCAGAATATCGGCCTCCCCTCCTTCGTGACGTCAACGGCTGCTCGGACACAGTGTCATGTTCTCGGTGGCGACGGCTGTGACGTCAGCTCGGTGCGCGCGTCTCTGTCTAGACTCAACGGTGCTGGGTGGCGATCGGACTGTTGGCTCGTACGTGAAATAAATGCGATCTTTAGTGGAAACTTTGATTCTTGAGTTTTGCGTTCGATTCAAGTGCTTGCTCCAGAGTGGGGCGGGTGACGTACGATTGCTTTGTTTCAATCATTCGTTCTTCACAACCACGCTCGCGGTATTGGCGTGAGTTACGGAGGGTGTTTAGCCTATTTATCGTGTTAGGGGTGATTCACGGATTTATCACGAACCTGAATGGTATTTCTAGACCTATTATTACTTTCCAAGCGGGGTTTAATTCCTTACAGAGAGCTTTTGGCTGATAAATATAGCGGGAAAATAGTAACTTCGTTACACCACATCCTTCTTTAGTGGCCATCAATCCATCGGGAATACATTTTATCAATATCTGGAATATACAAATGCTGGAAGATGATGAACATAATCTGATATAATCTCTCATTCACATATACTTCATATGAATCCATTATATATTTTTAATATACTTTTACACTGAGATAGGACCTTTATCCTTATCATTCCATATAAATAAACAAAAAACCTAACCTCCAACAAGATAACTACTCTGTCAAACTATCTCAGTGAGCTGGTTTGTGTGGTTGGTTAACTATTACGTCATAGTTTGGAATACACTTCGAGGAATATTGACAGGTTAACTTATTGCTAACCCGGTTTGTATAGTTAAGTTCGAAGAAAAATCAATATTGTATCATTGTGCGAGGAAATGTATTTATGATCGTAACATAAAAAAATAACCTATAGAATACCACCCGAGAGTTCGATAAAGTACAAAATAATTCTCCAGATTTCTTTCTCAAACTTGTTGCCATTTGGCAATAGCCACTCGAGCCCGTTGCCTGGAAACCAGTTTTCGAAAATCTTTCGATTTATTTTCACGTTATTCTTACTCTCTTGTGATATTACAACTGAAAATAATTGCGGTTATGTAATTTCAGTGTGTACTGGTGGATTTCTTGTGATATCAACTCTATTTTTGATAAAAGTTTATCATTGTACCTAAAAATGAGTGGAAACTACTTTATCAAGTTGTCAGCTATTATACATTATTTCAAGGATGAGGAATAACTGATATCAAGAGTAGAAAATGCAGTGGAATCGGGCCATGTTGAAAACATGATATTCGATTCTGCTATTGAGATTTTGAAGGGGTTTGTTCATGCTAGTATGCGTGATAAACATATAAGGTATGAGTATATTATATAGAAACAATTAAAATATTGGAAACACACTTTTCAGATTAAATTTAGTACTGAGTGGATGATTGGAAATGCTGATATTGTACCTGCCCAAGGGGACAGTTCATGTTCCATCACATTGCAGCATTGGCAATATTTGGACAATATAATGTGTCTGTAGACAGACAAAGCTTGCAGTAAAAAAGATTCACCTCCAACATCTGAAGTGAAAAGAATGATTCAATTGTATCCCCCATAGGTACATAGGTCAACAGAGAGAGACTTGACTGCACAGGAAATCGAAGGATTTGAAGATAAACTCAAAATATTTGATTTGATATTTGCAGTTGGATTTACATGGCTCTTGTCAAGCGAACCTGAAGCAATTACTGAGAGTCAAGGATATAATATTCGACGGGACATACTTCAAAACTGTTGATAAAATGAAATATTTCTGTGAAAAACTGCAGAGAGAAGATCCTGAAGATATCTAAACTAACAGTTGGTCGAACTCAAAATGAAAAATGGCTTGTTTGTAGAAAACATTGTCTCACAGCCTGCAACTTTGGAGTACTTTTGGGTGCTTGTAAAAAGAACAGTTTTCCTAAATATTTATAAATATTGGGTGGTAGGTTGTTGGAACAAACAGTAATTGAAAATATAAAAATTGAACCTTTTTTCAGGAGCAAACAATTTGGAAAACATGAAATCTGTTCAATGAGGGGCGAGAACATGAAGCCGAAGGCATAACTGCTGTAGAGCAGGCTTTAGGAGTGAACATTATTCGAACTGGGCTGTGATTGCATTCATGAGGATTTTTGGGGGCAAACCCAGATGGATTAATAGGAGAAGATGCCATTGTTGAGGTGAAATGCCCCTTCAAGTATAAGGTATAAGTATGTCCATGATGGAAGAAATCAAGTTGTCCACAGAATATATCATTTCTGCTGATGTTGATGGGAATATAATCCAGAATAGAAATCATACTATTTCTTTCAAATACCAGGGCAGCTTGCCCTTACAAAGATGAACATTTGTCACATGGTTATTTGGACTCCCCAAGAAGTTGTGATTTTTTAAATAAAAGCAGAAGACTTTGAAAATAATATAAATATCTAGAAATGTTTGAATTTTGTGGATCAGATGTCCCTGTTTGTAATTTGATCATTTATCAGTGATTCAGACAGAAGAATGTACACCTATTGAGTTTTTTTACCAAAATTCCACTAAGTATGACCGGAGCCAAAGATATTTCTGTACCAAAAAAATATTGAACGGTACACATTTATATTGGATTCTTGTCATACTCACATTTAGAAATTATTTGAACCCAGAGCAGTATGATTTGATATTGATAAATAAAATTGTCCTGAACATTTTATATAATCAAATGCCATATTGCTCTGAAAAAAATGCAGTTAAGGGATAATCCGCTGATCACAATTTTTTTTTATTACATGTGCGATAGTTTATTTCTCTGAAAGCTTAAAAATAATAAATAAATTTGGCAGTTTCAATTATTTCCGTAGATAAGGCCCATCGAAGTTCACAAAATGGTTATTTTCAGGAACTTATTTCGGACAATAAAAACATGTGAAGGTCATTCTTGTTTGAACTATTACACACTACACACATTCCCTTTCACACGATTTCAGCATTTTTTTACGAAAAACTTTATTTTTTCCGAAAATTTGGCCTTCTTTAGGATGTAAACAAGCACTCCCAACTTCGCACAAAGAAAAAGCACCAAACATTTGTGTCAGTGTCATTTAAAAACAAATTTAGTTTCCCCTTTTAAATTTGACTTAGTTTCTCTGGAAACAAGACGGAATCATTAAAAACTCCTGTTCCATTTTTCCAAGAACATTTATTGAGTGGACTGTACTGGAAAGTGATTTTTTTACAAACTTCTAAAACACAACAATGTTTTTGGGCTGACTCACTAATTTAACAAATGTTGAAAAAAAACTTTTTTATTCCAAAAAAATACCATAAATTATAATATTATTGAACAGTTCTTCAAAAATATTTCATGTTAGGTGAATCTCTGCCCCTACCAATTTACTTGTTATTGAAATGAAGATGTTGGAGCAGTGTATAATGTGGAGTGGCAACATCATACATAAACAATAACTGTTGTCTTTCTCGGCCTATTCTCAAGCATTCTTTCATGCGTCTGAGACGTCATTTTGATTGCACAGAATTTCATGTCCACTCTTAATTCTCCATACTTTCACACATCTGAAGCGTCATTTCCACATATCAAACACATCGTTTTCACGTTCAAATCTTTCTGAAATAATGACGTCATTAAAAGCAGCGTCAACCAAACGGATGCCTTCGATATTTCATTTCATTTTTCCATGCGTTTGAAGTGTCCTTTTCAATCATTCAGAATCGTCGTTTCCAAGTTTTATTTACTGCTTTATTTGATAACCTAACATGTTCATACTCATCAGAATAGCCATCGATGTCATCTCGGAAAAAAATCTTCAATATAGCACTCAGAATGTAGATGACGGAGAATGATACACGTCTCACAGGCATTAGACCACATTGAATTTCGATACAGAACAGAATGTCCCAATGAATCATATTAAAAATTAAGGAAAAAACACGAATATAATGAAACAAAGCCGAAAAGTATTTCACGCTCCAAAATTTAGGAAAAAAACATGACCATAAGGAAACATATAGAGTGCTTCATAAAATATATCACGTTTCAAAAATCTCGATTACATGTATTTCAAAAAGGGAAAAGATAATTCATTTTTTTACAATTTCAACCCCAAATCTTTACGAAATAATGACGTCAACAAACGGATGCCTTCGATAGTCCACCTCATTTTCCAAGCGTCTGAAGAGTCATTTTAAATTATTCAGAAACGTCGCTACCAAATTATATTTTCTGCTTATTTGTCAGAACTAAGACCAAGAATCCAGAATGCTATCATTTTCACACTCAATATTTTGCATTATTTCCAGGCGTATTCATTATTCAGAAACATCGTTTCCAAGTTCAAATTTCTATTTTATTTGATGCACTCTCTGCATTTCTCTTCACGAGTCTGGAGACTAATTTTCCACCAGTCCAGAGGGCCATTTTTGTCACTTAAAAACCAAAACTTCAAACACAATTTTTAGTCATTCACATATATTTTAACTGGGAAAACCTGGGAAAACTTCATTTCCACTTTTAATTTTTCATTCTTTCACACATCTGAAGCGTCATTTTCACATATCAAACATATCTTTTTCACGCTCAAATATTTTCGAAATCAGCGTCAAACCAAACGAATATATTGAATATTTTATTTCATTTTCTAAGCGTCTGAAGAGTCATTTTCAATTATTCAGAAACGTCGCTTCCGAATTATTTTTTTCGCTTTATTTGTCAGAACTGAGACCAAGAATCAAATATCATTTAATTTTTATTGCTTTGATACATAGACTAGGGTAGGGCAGGTCAGGTCAGGTAAAATTAGATTAGATTAGCGACCTGACCTGTCCTACCCTAGCCTATTTATCAAAGCAATAAAAATGAAATGTTATTTGATTCTTGGTCTTAGTTCTGACAAATAAAGCGGAAAATATAATTTAGAAACGACGTTTCTGAATAATTGAAAATGTCTCTTCAGTCGTTTAGAAAATGAAATATCGAAGGTATCCGTTTGGTTGACGTCATAATTTCGAAAAGATTTGAGCATGAAAATGATATGTTTGATATGTGAAAATGACGCTCCAGATGTGTGAAAGTATGAAAAATAAGAGTGGAAATAAAGTTCTGAGTGATCAAAAATGATTTCTCAGGCGTATGATGAGGTTTTCCCATTTGAAATATATAAGTGAATGACTAACAATTTAGTTTGAAGTTTTGCGTGTATTTAAGTGACAAAAATGGTCCTTTGGACTGGTGGAAAATTAGTCTCCGGACTCGTGAAGGGAAATGCAAAGAGTGCATAAAATAAAATAGAAATTTGAACTTAGAAACGATGTTTCTGAATAATGAAGACGCCTGAAAATAATGCAAAACTATTGAGTGTGAAAATTATAGAATTCTGGATTCTTGGTCTCAGTTCTGAGAAATAAAGCAGAAAATATCATTTGGCAGCGACGTTTCTGAATAATTTAAAATGACTCTTCAGACGCTTGGAAAATGAGATGAACTATCGAAAGCATCCGTTTGGTTGACGCTGATTTCGATGAGGTCATTATTTCGGAAATATTTGGGGTTGAAATTGTAAAAAATGTAATGATTTCTTCCCTTTTTGAAATACATGTAAACGAGATTTTTGAAACGTGATATATTTTATGAAGCACTCTATATGTTTCCTTATGGTCATGTTTTTTTCCCTTAATTTTGGAGCGTGAAACATATTTTGGTTTTGTTCCATTATATTTGTGTTTTTTCCTTAATTTTCAATGTGATACATTGATACATTCTGTTCTGTTTCGAAATTCAATGTGGTCTAAGGCCTGTGAGACGTATATCGTTCTCCGTTATCTACATTCTGAGAGCTATATTGGAGATTTTTTTCCCAGACAACATTGATGGCTATTCTGATGTTAAGTTATCAAATAAAGTAGTAAATAAAACTTGGAAAGGACGCTTCTGAATAATTGAAAAGTGTTTGATCATCAGGTACGAATGAATAAAAGACTAGTAAATCAGTTACTGGAGAAAGGTTTATTCAACTTCCTTCAGCCGGCCTCTCTATCTGACTGCCCACACGGGTTGCCAGCGTTGCCACCCCTATGACAGTTAGTACCAACTTAAATCCAAGCACATAACAGAACATCCCCCTCTTCAGGATTATTTAAGAATATAATCATTGAGATAAGTCGGTTTCTGGATTAGTCTTTTAGGTCTCGGAGAGAAGACACTAACGGAAATGTCCTGCTGCTCTTCCTGAGACACATTCGGGGCACACACATCACTGTGAGCGTCTTGTCGGACACTATCTTCTAAATTTTCAGTGCCAATATTCACCTGTGGTTCACGGTTTACCGATAACATACCTTCGTTTTTAAAATTATTATCAATTGGAACTGCCCATCTCGGGATAACTGTAGATTCGGAATAATAAGGAGCAGGAACCAGATGCCATCTATTTCTGTGGTAAACGCCAGAATTGATTGACTCGATCAAGTATGAACGTGGTTCATCTAGTATTTTAATGACTTTCCCATAAACGCCTAAGTCAGTTACCCAGACATAGTCTCCAATTGCTAAATCGGACAATGTCCTAGTTCGGTGCCTTTTGTCAAACTGCTTTGCCGATTTGTCCTTCGCAATACCCTCCTTTTTGGTATAAGAAAAATTAGAATTTATATTTTTATTCAACCGACTTGGCAACACTGGTAACGGTGTACGCAGTTTCCTACCATATAATAACTCACTAGGAGACAATCCACACTCAAGCGGGGTAGTGCGATACGACAGCAAGGTTAAGTAAATATCATCATTTTTCTTAATGAGATTTTTTGCAATCTTAACCGCCGCTTTGATACATCCATTCGATTGGGGAAAGTATGGGCTACTAGTAATATGGCAAAAATCATACTCAAAAGCAAATTTTTTGAATTCGGTCTGAAATTGAGGACCATTGTCTGAACGAACTGTTTTGCTTATACCATATCGTGAAAATAGCTCCTTCAGCTTTTCAATTATGACCGATTCTGTCATTTTTGTCATTTTAAAAATCTCAAAGAATCTTGAATAATAGTCGGTAACTATGAGGTACCATGAATCCGATTTAAATAGGTCTAAGGCAATTTTTTGCCATGGGCGGTTTGGAAATGGATCTTTGAAAAATGGCTCTTTACTATTTGTTCTATTTTCGACACACTGTGGACAGTTTCGAACTAGATTTTCTATCTGAGTGGAAAGGCCAATCCACCAAACTGATAATTTAGCTCTTTCGCAGCATTTAACTACTCCCAAGTGACCCTGATGAATAATATTCAAGCATTTTAGCTGTAAAGAAGGTGGAATCATAATTCTTAGATTTCGCAACAAAAATCCTTCTGAAAATTAAATTTCATGTCTGTAAGGATAAAACTTTAGTAAATCGCTACATAGATTGTTTTTATTAGGCCACCCTGTATGTGAGAAATCTTTAATTTTTGATAAAATCGCGACTTTGGCTTGTTCGACTTTAATTTCTTCCAGAAATAGTGGTTTCACTTGCAGAGATTGTACTACAAGTCTTACATGCGCTTCCACTTCGCTTGCTAGTTCATTTTCACTAGGTTTCGCCTGATCGGCTGAAAAATTTCGCGACAAGGCGTCCGCAACTACTAAGTCTTTTCCTGAAGAATAGTAAATTTTGTAATCATATCGAATAAGTCGAATTCTAAAACGTTGTAGACGAGGAGTCAATTCGTCAATGGGTTTAGTTTGAAGTATCTGAATCAAGGGTCTGTGATCAGTTTGTAATAAAATGAGAATTCCCGTGATGTATTCTGAAAATTGATCAGCTGCCCAAGCAAGTGCAAGCGCTTCCCGTTCAATTTGTGCATATTTTTTTTCGGTATCCGAAAGTAAACGTGAAGCATATGCAACAATTTCATTCTTCCCTTCTAAGGTTTGTATCAAACAGGCCCCTAAGCCGTATGATGATGAGTCTGCAGAAATCGATACTTGTTTACTGGGGTCAAAATAGGCTAGTGTAGGGCAATAGCTTCTTAACTTTTTCAAAAGATTGTTGTTGAAATATGTCCCAAGTAAAATTGACATTTTTTTTTTAATAGGGCGGTCAGTGGCTCTGGAACTTGAGACCTATCTGGGATGAATCTTCTAGAAAAGTTGACCATGCCTAGAAATTGTAACACCTCTTTTTTATTTTTGGGCTTTGGAAAATTTTGTATTGCTAATATTCGTTCTTGATCAACTGTAATGCCCTTGCTTGAGATTCTATGGCCTAGAAAAGTTAATGATTGGGTTGCAAAAGTACATTTTTCCTTATTGAGAGTTAATCCCTCGGCCTCAATCCGTTTTAAAACCTCCTCTAGAATGTGATTATGCTGCTCTATACTTGGTGCATGAATAAGAATATCATCAATATGACTTCCTGTTCAGTAATATTGAAAAATATTTGGGGCCACAATTGATTCCAAAAGGAACTCTTGAAAAAATATCTGCCAAATGGTGTAATAAATGTCGTTAAGGTTTGAGACTTTTTCCCGAGTTTGATTTGGTAAAATCCCGAATTAGTATCCAATTTTGTAAAATACTTGGACCCTTTTATTTGTGCTAATATAGTCTCTACTTTTCCAATTGGAAAAGGTGGACGTTGTACTGATTTATTCAACCTAGAAAAATCAACGCAGAGAATTTTGGAATTCCTTTGAACAACTACGATTGGACTTACCCATTCTGTTGGGGTGTCAATTGGTTCAATTATATCTAACTTGTGTAGCCTCTCTAGCTCTTCCTCAAGAGGTTTCAATAAAGGAATAGGAACAACACGAGGTACTGATTGCACAAATGGTTGGGCCCCCTCGACAAGCTTGATATGCATTTCGGTTTTGAAGGTACCAACATCCTTAAAGATTCTTGGAAACTTTCTCATGACGTTATCTTTAAGAGTATCTACCAAATCCTGTGATTGAACTGGACAGATTTGGTTAAAGTACTGGAGTACATTTAGTTTAACTATAGCTGCCCGACCTAGAATAGGTTTGGTTAATTTTTCCATGACATAAATGTCTGTATCGAAGTGGTGAGTTTGGAAGCTCAATTTTACAGGCAAAGTGCCTAGCACTTTCAGTTTGACTCCAGACGGGCCTGTGACAATTTTGTCTGAAACTTGCAGTTGATTAAGAAAGCTTACATCAAATATCTCTTTAGGTACACACGTAATATCTGCTCCTGAATCGATCAAGAACTCAATATTTTTATTAAGTTCAGAAACAAATATTGAGGCTAACCGTTCCTTAGTATCTACGTGATTAAGAGTAATTGACCCCAAAAAGTTATTAGCACATTGAGATCGATCTAAATGGGAAGTGTTCAAGGAATTAAATTCTAACTCAAGTTGCTCTAGATCTAGTTCTTGATTCAAATCACTAGTTTGTATGGATCTGACCTTTGAACTCCTGCAAACTGTTGCCCCATGTCCCGACTTTTCACACTTCCTGCATTTTGACTTTCCTGCTGGACATTGATCCCGGGGATGAGAACGTAGACCACAGAAACCGCACTTGTCGCCTGTTCCAACATTCATGCTTCCTCTCTGGGAACCTTCACTCCTGGGTCTCTGGGAACCTTCACTCCTTGGTCTCAGGGAAACCTTCACTCCTTGGAGATTGTGAGGAATATTGCACCCTATTCACTAGTCGGCTTGTGTTATATAGTTCTTTGTTTTGTGAAGCTTGCAGCTCTGCTTGTTTGACTATCAGTATGCACTCTTTTGAATCTAGTTGTTCTTTTAATTGTAGACATTCAGAAGTTTTAGGATCGAGCATGCCTACAACTATTCTATCTCTGATAAATTCTTCTTTAAGTGTTCTGTAGTTGCAATGCTCGGCAACCGAATGCAAGTTCTTTATGAAAGACTCAATAGGTTCTCCTGGTTTTTGAATTGTGGAGTGGAATTTAAATCGCTCGTATATTATATTCCTGCGAGGAATAAAGTATTTTTCGAAACTGTCCAGAGCTTCCTTATATGATGTTGGCTGCACTGGAAATTGTAACATAATTTCCTCGGAGTCTTCGCCCATAATATAAACTAGAATGTTTATTTTTTCTTCCTCTGGTTTGCTCATTTGGCCCGAGACTAACATACATATACCTCTCGAATCTTTTTCTCCATGTTGTCCATGTGCCAGGGGATGAAAATAGGAATTTCTCCGGAGGGCTTACGCTAACTGGTGTAGTGACATTGACCACTTGAGGTTGTGTATCAGGCATGATGAATGCGAAATTTTAGTGTAATCGTGTGATTTCAACGAAATATTGTATGATTTTACCAATATTTATGGTCTCAACGGCAATGGCGTCTATGCGACGAACTCGGTTGTGGTAGGTAACCTGTGAGCGGTAAACACTGGCGGAAACCAACTTGAGCTTACTGCTTTCCGTACATCAACACTCGCAGCAAACTACACACCGCTGCCACCATGTTTGATCATTAGGTACGAATGAATAAAAGACTAGTAAATCAGTTACTGGAGAAAGGTTTATTCAACTTCCTTCAGCCGGCCTCTCTATCTGACTGCCCACACAGGTTGCCAGCGTTGCCACCCCTATGACAGTTAGTACCAACTTAAATCTAAGCACATAACAGAACAAAAAGGTCACTTCAGACGCATGGAAAAATGAAATGAAATATCGAAGGCATCCGTTTGGTTGGAACTGCTTTCAATAACGTCATTATTTCGGAAAGATTTGAACGTGAAAACGATGTGTTTAATATGTGGAAATGACGCTTCAGATGTGTGAAAGTATGAAGAGTTAAGAGTGGACATGAAGTTCTATGTAATAAAAATGATGTCTCAGACGCATGAAAGAATGCTTGATAATAGGTTAAGATAGACGTCTTCTTTTCTGCACTTTAATGATGTTTTCCCATTTGAAATACATGTGAATGATCAAAAATTCAGTTTGAAGTTTTGCATGTATTTGAAGTGACAAAAATGACCTTGGACATATGATTAAAATGAGGTGTGAAAATACCGTTTTGACTAGTGGAAAATTACTCTCCAGACTTTCGAACAGAAATGCAAAAATGGCGTCTGAAAAATAATGTGTTTGAGTTTCAGAAGCATGAGAAACGAAGTTTCGAATATATGTGGAGATAAGTATGTAGAATTTCCTCTTTTTTCAGAGTGTCACAATGATGCCTTCACTTAGTTATAGATATTTCAGCAGAGGTTTGAGGTTATGTATAGCTATATTCGGGTTGGGTTGGGGTTCCCAACGGGTGTTCAGCAACGGGTGTTCAGCAACGGGTGTTCAGCAACGGGTGTTCAGCAAAGGGTATTCCATAACTGGTGTTCAGCAACGGGGTGTTCCGCACCGGGTGTTTCGCAACGGGTATTCCGCAACGGGTGTTCTTCAACGGTGTTCAGTAACGATGTTCGGCAATGGTGTTCAACTTTCTTTCCAACGACAAGTGATAGTTTTTTCTATAACCGATGAGCTGCTCAGTATAATTTTTGTTATTATATATTTTTCTATTAGACGCCATGTTTTTTCCTATTAGCCAGGTTTTTCTCTCCATAACCGATGAGGAAACCTAAGTTCAAAGTTGATATTGAATGTAAATTCTATCTTTGGTATGTCCATTTGAGACCCCTGTATATTACGCTACAATTTTTTGTATTTTGGGACACTCTGTATATCTTCGAATCCTGTGTTTTTTCAAAATGATATCTATTTTTTTCTACTCTGATTAGGATATCTGTATATATTCGATATTAGATCATTGCGATTGGGACACTCTGTATTGTAATCGCACACGTTTTATTGCATTCGCATTCTCATCTTTCTCTTGAGGGGCTTCTGTATCTGTTTTTCCTCATTTGAAAATACACGTGATAATATATTTTATGGAACACTCTATATATGGTTCACTATGTTCATGTTTTTCCTTAAATATCAAACGCTGTATATTTTTTCAACTTAATACTTCTTCATTGTCTTTGTTTTTATTCTCGAAGTTTCGTATATTTTTTATATGTAAATATGTGAAGCTGTCATCTACAGAAATTCACTCCTGAAAACGTTGAATCTTTCGTTTCGGTGCGATTTCACATATCAGTCTAATACGAATATATGTTTAGCTCCTAGAGTCTTTTTGGCATGTGAAAATGCTGAATTATGATTCTTGACAAATTTTCCGTATCGGTTTTCAATCAGTGGTTTGAATCGAGATTTATCGTTCTATGATGACGCTGTTGTGTTGGGCCTCGAATCCAAATTTTTATTTTTGTAATCGTGTTTCGAGGGCGCTGCTGTAGTAGGTACATCGTTTCACTTTAGCTCGTTGCAATGGCTCACATATTTTTTTTAAACGGATGTTCAGTATAATTTTTCTTATTATATCACCATGTTTTTATATCAGTCGCAATATTTTTCACGATCAGCGTATGCCTGCCCCTTTTTCCAATTCACCCTTTATTTTTTCTCTTGATGAGATGTATATATTTGATATCTTATATTTTCAATTTCACGTTCTTCAGTAAAAGTTGCGTTGTTTTCTCGAATTTGCCATTCATTGATTTTCTATCATTGAACGTTCATAGTATTTTTCGAGGTTTTTCATACGATGTAGGGCTTTACTATGACAACTTGAGACATTTCCAGTAAACAAGTATATTTCCATCACTTTCAGCGTTTATTTTCTCGTAAATGATCGATTAAAGGATATATCTGCGAAAGACTCCTTTTTTCTATCACCCACTAGCCCAGAGGAATTGAAAGAAATATTAAAAGATATAAAAAATAGACATACTTCTGGTTGGGATGAGATCTCCGCTAATGTTCTAACCCACCTTCCACATAATGCTATGTCTGCCTTAGCAGAGGCAATTAATATATCATTTTTGAATGGAACATTCCCGAAATGTCTCAAGATAGCGGTAATAAATCCTTTGCTCAAAGGAGGAGACTGTGATATAATTTCTAATCTAAGGCCTATTTCACTATTGCCAACTTTGGCCAAATTAGTTGAAAAATTAGTTAAAAAAAGGATATCTTCATTTCTGCTCTATCATAATTTGTTGAGCTCTCACCAATTTGGCTTTCAAACAGCGAAGAGCACAAATGATGCCATGTTTGCCTTACTAGAGAATATATATCTCAAAATCAACGAAGGTGATACAGTTGCAACAATCTTTTGCGACCTTACAAAAGCTTTTGACTATGTTGATCATAAGATACTTCTTCAAAAATTAGAAATTTATGGTTTCAGAGATATAACATTAAGATGGTTTCAATCATACTTAACAGAACGCAAACAAATGGTCTCGCTCCACGGAGAAAGTTCAAAATCTCAACTGGTGAGTTGTGGGGTACCACAAGGATCAGTGCTTGGCCCCCTTTTGTTCTTGGTGTACATCAATGATCTGGCAAGCATCAATATCAGGGGTAAATTCACTATGTTCGCAGATGATAACTACAACACTGTGGCATGGCAACAACAGTGATGAACTGAATAAACATAGCTACAGACATATCCCTGGTGAAAAACTGGTGTGATTCCAATAAATTATCATTCAATGTCTCAAAAACATGCATTGTAACGTTCAGATGCACTCTGAATGACATAATCTTAGGGGACTCGAGAATAAGTACCAAACCATCAGCCAAGTTTTTGGGACTCCATGTGGATAACAGTCTGTCTTTCAATACTCATATCAGTACTTTATGCAAAAAATTGTCATCAGGTTGCTTTGCAGTAAGGGTCATATCATCAGAATTAAATACATCTGCAGCGAGAGCAACATATTTTGCTCTGATTGACTCACTGTTGAGATATGGAATTTGTTTTTGGGGGAATAGCTCTCAATTTCTATTGAACTCGGTGTTCGTTTTACAAAAGAGAACTGTGCGATACCTTTGTAAAGCGAAACCCAGAGATTCATGCAAACCCTTGTTTATTACTCAAAAAATATTAACATTGACATGTATCTTTATTCTGGAAAGTGTATGTTTAATCCACAAAAATTTTTATAATAATATCCAATCTCTGTCAACTTACAAGACGAGGAGTGATAACTTTACAGTATCCCTACCAATTCCCAGAAGCTCCTTGGTAAAGGGGTCAATAATTTATAATGCTAAAAAAATGTTTAAACACCTGCCTTCACATATTCGTTCTTTAGTGGCACATAATAGATTCAGGATGGCTGTCAAGGAGTTACTGCTAGATAGAGCATATTATAATTTGAAAGAATTTTATGACAATGTATTTCAAGTATTTGATTTAGAATTGTAATTTTAATTTAGCTTCAAATATGTGTCTGTTTATATACAACGTGTACATGTTATATACAAAATTTTTTTAGTATGCGATTAGGACTATTCATTGATCCTGGCGTTATTGTGACTTTTCACATATGTATGTACATGTATGTATATATGTATGTAAGTGTATATATGTGTGTTTATATTTATACAGTTTGTACTCTTTTTGTATTTTAAATGTTTGTACTCTTTTATATTTTAAATGCTTATAACTATTTTATAATTACCTTCTAGCTTTGTCAATGAGAATTTAATTCTTTCGATATTGAAGCATATTTGATTTGATTTGATTCATTGATTTTTCTATACCGTTTTGGGGAGTTTTTGGGAAATAAAGGTATTTTCAATGACTTTTTAGGGTTCATTCACTCGTATTGTATTATTCATTGCTTTTCTATGGGATTATCATTGACCGTTCATAATTCAGTCGTCATATATCGAGCACCTTTGATTGCGTGGTAAAATGACATATCACATCAATATTGTTACCGAAAATTCTAGATTATTCTGATTGTGTGCTCCTTTGTTTTTGTCATAAAAATTGTTTTCTCAACTGGAAAAATGACATAAACAAACGTCACACAAGTGATAAGAGTTGTTTTTTCACCAACTGATAGATAACAATTCAATAACAACTGAAAAATAAAACATATATTTTATTTGAATCCATATATTTTGAATTTTTTCATCTCAACTATTTCTCTCTGTGCAAACAACATCAATACACATGCCAATATAATACATATTATAATAAAAATTCTATGAAGTTCATTTTCTAAATTTTTTCGCTTCACTTTCAAATGTTTTTCTGCCTTGTAAACAATTTCCCAATTCTCTGTATCTCTTTCACGACCATCGTCGAATATCAGCTTCAGTTTATACTTAATCTGTTTTTCGGTACATCTGCAGCATATACGGGCAATTGTCCATCATTGATGGTAACGAGACGCATCAGCTTCCATTCGGTTCTATTTCACATATGTTTACGCACTTTCACACATATTGCCATATATTTAACTCTCTTAGGCATATGCACGTAGAGAACGGTACTGACGATCGCTGTTCAAAGTAAGACATTTGTTTCCAACAGCATCTTCTTCGGATTGAAATTGAAAATTGAAATTGTTTATTGAAATAGGAATCCTAATATACATATATTTATACAAGTCATAATTGAACATAACTATGAATAATTACGAATTGGGGTTGAATTCTTTGAAGAGGGTACCTTGATGGCAGTGTTTTACGCTCGAAAACGTTCTCCCAAATACTTAAATTATTCAACAGCTTCACGGTGTTCTTGATTCTTTCGTGATTTTCAATGTCTGTTTTCAATTCTCGCAAACGTTTTTCAAAATCCGCAAGTTTACGTTTATATTCGCCAGGCTTCATTGTAATACTAATTATGGTTCATGGTTCACACATTATCGGAAAGAGTACCCCTCCCCCACCCATTCCGCCGTGAAACGTAATTTTTCTGCTGATGATTTCAATAAACAAGGTGTTGTTTGTGGTGGGGCACATGAAATTTCACTAGTCGAAATAGCTCAACTGGAAGAGCGATAGACTGAAGATCTGGCGAAAAATACATGCTACAAACGTAGATTTTTCATTTTCACGATCTCTGGTGAAAGTTGTCTTGTTAGAGTTAATTACAAATATTAGTATCAATAACAAGTAACTTTTGAGTATAAAATACAATACAACAGAAGAAAAAATAATAATCAAATAAGTGATTTGGTGCTCTCTTGCTCATAGAAGAGGACGAATGCTCCTCCACTTATAAGGGATTCTGGTGATATCGGTGATACTAATGAGTCATTGTACTCGTGCCATGTGTCTGCATAAGGGTGTCTACAATAAGCCGTGTAGTGTCCGCTATAGGATGTTCCACTATGATTGGACACAGCATACAAGTTATAGCGACATGGAATTATGTTATCTGTTGAATAATTACTCATGTTTAATCCTTCAAGAGGGAAGTCAATGGTGACATTTAATTTTCCCCCGAATCTATCCATTAGCGAAAATCGTTTCAAGTGAATTACTAATATTTTAGGGAATTTATGTATGGATAATGACTTAGTGCATTTAATATTTTCCTTACATTTACAACAAAATGGTTTCTGTTCGCCATCCAAAGTTTCTACTTCAGTGAATGAATCTAAACATTGTGACAGTCTGAGCTGGCCAGTTCTCTGTGGAATATGAAGTGAAAGGTCCCAGAAGGGGTCAAAAGAGACAGAACAATGGCCACAGAAAGTACACTTCAACGTTGATTTCAATTGACCAACAAAGTTATCAACAATTTTTGAGTCGTCCATTCTTAGATATCTTGACCAAGACTCCTGTGCCTTTTCATGGTCGCTTGATTTCTCATCAATTTCTGTCAGGATAGGTTTGGGCTTTTCTATCACTCTGTTTACATCTTCATGAAGACCTTCCAATAAATATCTGAGAAATTCTTGAGCGTCCTGTTGAGCGTAGCCCCCGAAACAAGGTGCGAATATTTGTATCTGGTTTTTCAAAGAAACAGTATTCACCACCCTATCAGTCGAATCTTCCGACCAAAGTTCTTTCATCACTACCGCAAATGATTTTATTAAAGCACTCTTCATACTTGATGTGCTTGTATTGATATCCCTCATATGCTCGTCTTTTCTAAGATACTCGAGCAACCATCTGGTATTCGATAAACATTGTATTACGCTATTCATGAAACAGGTGTTGCCAATGTTTTTCAATCCATTAAGTCCGGAAATTTGGGCATTTTCATTCACAAGTGGACTGATGGTGTTGTTGTAGTTATAACTGCATACATCATTGATGCTGACATCAAAGGAATAATTTTATCAAACAGTCTTCTATTGCTTCGTTCCGTCAGAATGGTATTTTTCTTAAATTTATCAAGATATACTCGTCTTTGAATAGAAGGTTTTTGAGGCTGTAAGAAAATTTCATCCAGTTTTCGGGATGAGGGAAGTGTACCATAACTGATGCGGCATTTCCTCTTTGAATTGCCATACTGATGCGCTGAATCAGAAAAGCATATGATCTAGAATCATTAGTACACTTCATAATTTTTTTGCCAATTTCTTCTAGAAGTTCCTGGGCGTGAGATCCAAATACTCCATATGTTTCAATTGCCACTGTATAAAATTGTAAAATTCTTCTATATTTGAATATTTTCGAATTTTCAATTTCTCAGCAGAAGTAGCTGCAGCACCTTTCGTGATTGAGGTCGTTATAAGATGGGAGGAAGCAACAGTATCTACACATGTGAAATCCCAAACCAAAGGCTTTCCAAATTTCCAGGGTATGAGGGTCATTCCGTCTGGACGTTTTCCGTCGTCTCTACTTATTCCAACAGGTTCTAATACTGAGGGAATTTCCGCAGTTGTAAGAGCTCGCTTTATCAGATCATTTACAGCATGGTGTCTCGAAAAACGACCCGAACTGAACTTGCAGCTCAAACCATGTGTTCCATTTTCTTCAACAATAGATCCACATTTACATCTATGACTAACACAAAGCGATGTTCCCAAACGAAGGCCAACTGCAATCCTGAACGATTGGTCGTCTAATAGAGTACCCAAAAAAGCTACTGGGAGAGCATTAAGCCAAGCTCCTGATTCTTTAGAACTTACAGCATTGAGACGAGCCTTTTCAAATTTAGATTCTGCAGCTGACTCAAGGAGTTGTTCGTATATTGAATCGGTCATTGGAATATCCCAGGTTTTTTGAGATTTCTTATTCTCAGGAAGATCAACTTTTGTTGTAGAGATCCATTTCTGTTCACATTCCAAATAATATTCATCTTGAATTTTCAGGAAACATGTTGGTAGAACTGTTGATACCATAGATTCACAACTATTATGGGAAGCGAGGAAAGCTGGCAGAGAAAGAGAAGTGGCTAAACGGATGCCTAAGCCTCCCAATTTCACGGGAAGAGTTACTTGATTCCAGGTATTTCCATCGAATTTATTATTAGTAATTTGTTCCAAAGAATTACGCAATATCGAATCAAAATCTTGAAGTTCTTTCTGGCATTGCCAAGTTGGACTGCATCTGAGTATATATAATAATTTGGGTATCGATAAACAATTTCTGAGAAGAAAATACGCTATGTGGGATGGAAGTTCATTGAGGCGGGAAGACATCAAATTGAGAGACTTTGTTTTCTGTATAAGGCAGCCTGATATAGATTCTGAAGTAAGTGGTGCTCCCAGTAAAGTCCAATCCCTTTTCTTCATCAATTTGATACCTGGAGCAATAGACTCAAAGTACTCGAAGGATATATTGTCAGAAGTGAGAAGTTCGCATTTGTTGAAATTCAAGTCTAAACCCAAATTTTTTGACTCACGAATGATTCTACAAAATTCTTCGTGAACAACATATCTATCCCCACCAATAGATCCGTCATCGAGGTACCAACAGTTGAAAGCAGACTTTATCGATTTGGTTAATTCGTCTATGGTTAGGCAAAAAAAGGCTGGGCCCAGGGGATCTCCTTGTTGTACACCACTTTCTGACATAATTACCTCTTCACCAAAGTTGAGATATGTCGGTATTTAGTAACATTGCTTAATAAAGGGAAAAATATTGGGAATCACTTTTTCAGCTTTCTGATTATATTTCTTTTAAGCGTATTAAAAGCGTTTTTAAAATCCAATTTGAGGAAAACTTGGGAAGAAGAATCTGGATGTTGATTGAGAAAACGGCGGGCAGCATGAGCAACTACTTCGCAACATCCTGGAGTTCCAAAACCGAATTGAACTGGTCGAAATGAATCACCTAATTCTGCTGATATACTCATACATGATAATTTTCCCGTAAGTCGGCGATAAATTGTGCCAACGGCGATTGGACGGATCCCACCACATTTTTTCTTCAAAGCAATTAAAGAGGCACCGTATAGAATTGGGCATATTTCTTGGTTTACCTTACCCGATAGCATCAAATTGCATAATTTTGTTAGTGAAGATATGAGGTTCTCACTTTCACAACCAGAACTCCTTGAAATAAGATCTTGGAGGTGAGAAGGCCTCAAAGAATCCAATCCTCCCGCTGAGCTGGTTCGGAAAGATTTGATTGCTTTCATAACTTCTTTTTCTGTGACTTTCAGTGTTGTGAAATTTCCACACCCTATATTAGAATTATCATTTTGAAAGATGTCATGTGGGTGTTTTGACTGGAGTTCCATTAAGGTCGACTCATTGAAATCTGCGATACTGTCAGATGAAGTTAGTAGTTTGATTGCGGAAGAAAGATCACCGTCGGACACTTTATTTATGATGGATTTGATAGGATTTATCTTTTTCTTGCATGGAGGCTTCGATTCAGAAATACATGAAGGAGTGGAATTGGTGTTATTGATATTCCTTTTGATAAATGTGGAAAGAGAGTCTTTACGGTTTTCATTCGATGGTGGAAGAATGAAATAATTATAAGCGAAGGATAGCAAGAACTCCCAGCTTTCCAGAGAATTATACAGGATGCATTCATTTATTGCTTTGCTCAACGCTCTTGCAGCACAAGTTCTTGCAGCTTTAGGAATTCTCTTGATTATGAAGGTTCGTTGCTTCAGATTAGCAAGACGGGCGTTAATAGCTTCGGTTGAACTTGAAGGTAAGGATGATTTTTCTGGTGAATTTGGGGAAATTTTTGTAGATGGTTGAGAAGGTATTGATGAATGGTGAATTTTGGTTCTGTGAATTTTTAAACCCCTGGAAGTTTGGAATTTTCTGTTACAAATATCACAAAATGTTGAATCATTCTTTTTCAATGAAATATCTTCGGAATCTGAATGGGTTTTTGAATAATTTATCGCCTTCAAATCGATTGACATAATTTTGACGTCTTCTTCCATTGAAATCCAAACATTTCTCTTCTACTGGCTGGAATTGCGTAAAAACACAACTCTGGAGAAAAATAAGTTCTTTTGGCACAATATATCAAATAAAATTTTAGTTAACACAATAAAAAATTCTAATGTATTCTGTATGATGATTTTGACACGTTGACACTTCGAACTCATTACACAAAATTCCAATAATAACAAAGTTAGCTTCCTGAGCCCTTTTGGCATCGGAAAATGTTTAATTGTGATTCTTGACTTCGAGACGAATCCGTTGGCACCAAAATTTCCCTTATAGGATTTCAATCTGTGGTCACTTCCGGTTTTGGCGTTTTTCGATGGATTTGGGAATAATTATATGCCATGATTCTCATTCTATGATAAAGTTGGAGGGTGGAAAGTGATGAATTTACAATTTATGGGTTCTTCCCTTCAATTTGATACTCCACTCGGTATGTTGGGGTTCAAATCAAATTTTTTTTTTTTTAAATCGTTTCTCAAGGGAACATCGCGGAATGTTCGGTGATCAGTCTGTCGGTGACCCCGTTTTTCGTTGATCCGCATATATCCCACGTCAAATATCCACCGTCGAAGAGTCTTCTATTCTAACTCTATGTAATTTCTCAGTCACTATACTTATTAATTTTATCATTTTTATTTCTATTCTTTATATCTATTCTATTTACTCGTTTAATGTATACATACATACATGTATATGATATTAATATTAATGTTTTTGTAGACTTTATAGATTAAGTGTGTACGTCCAAGGTTGGGTTTAAAAGCAGCTTTAATAGCTGAACCCCGCCCATTCATCATTCTTATTAAATATTCAATTGTAAACCATTTAAGATGATGAATAAAGGCATGTTATTATTATTATATACCCCCCGTAACATCTTTCACGCGCCCTCCCCGCGACCTCTGTTATGTGAAGAAGTACTAAAAATAACAAGAGTAGAGAAATTAACCCATCCCTCTTTGAGAATAGAGTGTTTGAATGAACTAAAAATCATACTTCTCGAAAATTCATACCCAAATTCATTAGTTAATAAAATTATTTTTAGTACTTCTTCACATAACATTCCTCCAATTCTAAATTCATCGAATAATAACAACATAAATAGAATAACTTATAAAAGTTTACCTCATATTCAAAATCTGACTCCAAAATTAATTAAAGTCCTCAATAACAATGATATAAAAATAGCAAAAACTAATATAAAAACAATTTCCAATCTCCATACTGAATTGAAAACACCAGTTCCAAAGGAATTCCAATCAAATATTATTTATAAGATACCATGCATTGATTGTCATAAAGTTTACATTGGTCAAACAAAACAATTATTAAAAGATAGAATCACAGGCCACAAAAGTGATTGTAGAAGGTTTAAAAGATCTTGTGCACTATCCAGTCATTCTATTGACGAAGATCATCGTATCGATTATAATAATTCAGAAATTTTAGATTTTGAAAGTATCTTATCAAAAAGACTTTTTTTAGAAATGGTTCATATTAACAAAAATAAAGACAATACCATTAATAAACGAACAGATATTGATGATCTGAGCTCTATTTATACTTATATTTTTCACAAACAAAATGAACTGAATTCAAATAATAATCTTCTTTAATATTTTTTTTTCCATCTGTATATATATTTTGACAATTTGTAAAAAGTCAATTGAACCTGTCTAAAAATTCTTCCTTCATGAAAGAAACTTCTAATGTCACTCTTTACGACTAATTTTTAATATTTTCATGTTAGTAAGTATAGTTGTTAATAATATTATTCTGTTATTAATCACTCATATTGTAGAGAAGTCTTGATAAAGATAATAAACATTATCGAAAGCTTGACTGAAAAAACGAAGAACATTCATTGAATCGAACATACCTGACTGCTTCCCAAATAAAATTCATTTCCCTATATATATATATATATATTGTTATGATGAGGTGATTGTGGTTTATTTTTATTTATCTATTTATTTTCACAATCAGCCATCATAACAAAAAAAATATTTTTTGTTTTACTAATTTTTATACTATTTTCAAAATCTTTTTAGCTAGTTGCCCTTTGAATTTAATTTAATGTTAATAAATAAATACCCATATAAATATTTCTTATGTCCGGCTATGTATTTTACCTTTTTCCCATTGATTCTTCTACCTTATTCTCTTTACCTCAGCTAACCCAATCAGTATGCCTGTGGAATCTCAGGAGTCAGTTCTACTGTGGAGCTTTCTGGTAGTTCTTGATGTCAGTTTCAGAAAATGGCAACTTAATTTTGCTCAATCATTGAAAATAAGGCGGATATTCATCAAAATAATAATTTTCTTTATTCAGGAAGAATTACTGTTACCTATTCTGCGATAATTAACTTAAATTATACATAAAAAATGAAGTTATGTGATAATAAAAAGTGAAATGTAACCTATTTTTGTAGGTTATGTGGTCTATATACTAATTCATGAAAGTGTTCTATCAAAAGGGTTCTATTAAAAGATTTATTTTTGAAAAACACTGAGTTTAGTGACTTTTATGGTTCAAAGTACCTGTGGCTTCTTGAAACGAAAATGTTCAGTGTCTCGGATTGCTCTCCCGTTCCTGGAAACTGCTGTTCCAATCAGCAGCCCCCTTGTCGACTGTGAATTCGCCCTCGTACTGGTATATGTCTCAAATGAGAAGGTAAGATTCGTTCTGCATCTGGGTTTTTTATCAGCTACAGTTCTTTATAGTATTTCCTTGTGTTGTATTGGCAAATGACTGTTTTTGTAACGAAAATATGATTGATTTCTTAAATTCAAATTTTTTGAGTTGGTTCTTCCAAAATTATTTTGTCTCAATCTCCTTGCTTGTTGATTTTTTTCCCTTGATACCACACATCTTTTGTTTTCTTCTCGAATTTTCGATTTACACGCACTTTTTGTTACACTTTTCATTATTTTCGTTTATTTGACAATTTTTATGCACGAATCGTTTCTAAATACCTTACATACTATATACATAATATATAAAAAATCATTTTTGACGTTTTCTCTTTTTCATATTTTCAATCTTCATAATTTTGCATCAAGATCTTTCCTGGCATCTCATTGGCTATTATGTTTAGATCTAATATCATATACAGAATGTTCTAACTTTAACATTTTGTTGTCTGCTTGTGCTCAACAATATATTAGTAAATTTTGATTTCTATAATTTTATAAATTATGCCAATTGCTTGTAACATAGGTATCGACTCATATTATATAAGGTTTCAGAAAAAACGGTAGAATCTTCAGAAAAACTGTAAAATAACATAGCATAAATTACTAAATATGAACATTTTTTATTTATGTGCTTTTTCAATTTATAATTTTTATTTTAACTCTTTGAACATTTAACACATACTTCTAAACATAACAATATATATATATATATATATATATATGTATATATATATAAAAATACGTTCGTACGCCTATGATTGTGTATATGTTGATTATTTGATCGGCAAACAAATCAAGTTTTAAATACGGAAATACCGAAAATTTGAGTTTGCTTCGTGAAAAACTTAAATGTTAGACATCTACTGAAGCCACGGATTGTGAAGTTCACTACTAAAATCAGGTTAGTGCTGCAAAAATATTGATTTTCCCTAACCTAACCTATCAGTAGACGCATGGTGATAAGAACGATTTAAGTGAATCCATAGTCGTCTCATAAGGGAATCATAGTTGATTGAGAATGAGTACCAAAAATGATAAAGACGGACAAAGTCTTTCAAAAGCGATTGAAATTTTAAGACAAGATATTTTAACAAACAGAAAGGAAATTAAAAATTCGATTGAAGCTAGTGAAACCAGACTTCTAATGAAATTAGAGGAAGTTAGCCAAAGAGTAACAAATCTTGAAGAAAACGAATATCTGAAAACAAAAATATAAAATCTAGACAGAGGTAGCAAAAAAAAATAACTTATTAATCTTTGGACTGAATTACGATCAAATTTCCCTGGATGATATTAAAAGTACCTTAAAAAATTTGCTAAAAATAGACATTGATACGAAGGAATAAATAATTATTATCAAATAGGCCAGTCCAATAATAAACCAATAAAAATAGAATTCGTCTCATATTTAAAAAAAGTCGAAATTCTCAAAAACTGCAAACAACTGAGAGGAACAAACATAAGCATTTCCAGTGATCTAACAGAAACTCAACGAGAGGAAAATTTTGTCCTAAGAAAATATCTAAGAAAGGCCAGAGAAAATCCCAATTTAAGATCAGACATCAAAGACAATAAACTGTACGTCGATAATAAATCCTATAAGGCTGGTGATCTGGAAGCAAGGGACGAAGAACCCACCCGTAGTGCACCACCAACACCAACAATAAATAAATTTACAGAAGAAGAAAATACTGATACACCAAAAGAAACAATCGAAAGAAAAGAAAATCCTGCTGTAACTCCAACTAAAACCAAACTCCCTTTTCTAAATAACAAAGATCCCAAACAACAACCAAGAGCGGATGAAATAAAGTCAAGAACTCGTTACGGAAGCAGATCCTAGATTTCTCCCTTATTTCATTACCTTTCATTTCTATTTAATATCTTTCTTATATCTTGTTTTCTACTTATTCTATCTTTTTTATATTTATGGATCAATACATACGTGACATCAATTATGAACCTTATGATACTATTGAATGCTATAAAGTAAAGGAAGTAAATAGGTATTTCAAGGATGATAATAAGAATGTCAGTATAATACACCAAAATATATGCAGCCTCAATGCTCATCTCGATGAATTTAAAATTATGTTAGATCAACTGGAATGTAGTTTTGACTGTATTGTACTAACAGAAACTTTTCAAATTGAGATTTAGTTCTTTAATTTGGAAGGATATAAAGCTATTTATGATTATGGACGGTTGAATAAGAATGATGGTGTGATCGTATATATTAAAAATGAATTGAATTTTGACAGCACAACTATTGACATTGGGGATTCGAAAGCACTACATATCAAAATAGAATTATCCAAAAGTAAACATATTTTAATTACAACCATCTATCGCTCACCATCTAGTACACCTACAGATTTTATTTTGGGTCTAGAGAATTATTTGGAACAAATTAACTACCCTGATGTTGAATTTCATCTACTGGTTGGAGACATAAACATAAATATTAAAGAAGAAAACGACATTGCTTCAGACTATCTGAATTTATTATATGAATATAATTTGCAATCCAAGATAAACAAATATACACGTGTACAAAAAGATTCCCGAAGTTGCCTAGACCATATATTATTTAAGGCAGGGACACAGTCTTCTGTTGATGAAGCTATTGCTGCTGTTTATGAAAATAATATAACAGATCATCGAGCTACACTATCGAGTTTTCAAGTAAAAAATATTACCAGAAACTCTAAAGTTGACAAGTACAAAACACACATAAATTATGTCCAAATAAAAAACGACTTAGATAATTATAACTGGGAAAGCTACTATAATATTGATGATGTAAATATGAGAACTCAAGAATTACTAAATATTTTGAAAAATTTTGTCAACAAAAATACAAAAATCACAAAACTAAATAAAAATAAAATCAAGCGAAAAAAATGGATTACCGCGGCTATAGTAGAGTCAATAAATCATAAAAATGAACTTTATAAAAAATGGCAGAGTAACTTGGATGATGAAATAAAAAAACGAACATACATCAGTTACCGTAAGCATACAAACGACCTTATTAAAATTACTAAACGTAAGTTTTATCAAGCAGAAATAGAAAAAAATGGAAACAATGCAAAAAATATGTGGAATTTAGTAAATCACAAAGATAAAACCAATCAAAACATAAATGAAATAACTTCAGAAGCAGGAAATAAGATTACGTGTAAAAAAAATTGCAGAAGAATTCAACAACTACTTCACTAAGGTAGGAGAAAACCTAGCTCGCAAGATATCACAACCAACTAATCCTCCTCCAGCACGAAATAAAAATCCTCACACTTTTTATTTGATACCTGTGACTGTAGAAGAAATTAGTGAGTATGTGAGATCACTGAAGTTAAATAAAGCACCTGGGATGGATAATTTAAAAGCCGAAATATTAAAAAAATTAGAAAGTCAATTATGTCCACCTATTGCTAGTCTAATAAACTTAATTTTCACTAGTGGAGTATGGAGTATCTCACTTTAAAACAGCTCTTATTTCTCCAATCTATAAAAAAGACCAAAAAGAGAATCTGTGTAATTACAGACCAATATCCTTAATTTCCACTTTGTCAAAATTGATGGAAATGGCAGTGAAGAGAAGACTAACAAAATTTATAAATAAACATAGTCTCATTTCGGAGCGGCAATTCGGTTTTCAAGAAGGAATTTCAACTGATGACGCCCTTCAGTGCTTGGTTTCCTCAATCTATAAATCTATTGATAAGACCGAACCAGTAGCAGTAGTGTTTCTTGATTTGACAAAGGCGTTTGACACTGTGAACCATGCACAGTTGTTGGATGTTTTGTACGACGCAGGTATACGAGGGTTGCCACATAAATTCTTCGAAAGTTACTTGTCACATAGAAAGCAGGTGGTAAGGATAGAAAAGGAACTAAGTACTGAAAAACCGGTGTTGATTGGGGTGCCTCAAGGAACTGTTTTGGGGCCTATATTATTCAATTTGTATTCAAATGATATATTCTCTCACAACTCTACAGGCAAATTAATTGGATTTGCAGACGATACGGCCGTAATATATAATGCTAAAACATGGGAAAGACTTAAAAAATAAAATTGAATATGACTTAAAAAATATATTCGACATTTTTAATCATAAGATACTAACAGTTAATCATAAGAAAACATACATCGTCCCTTTTACTAGCTACAAAAATAACTTACCTACATATAAGAATATAACTGTTAATAACATCGATATCTCTCTGAAAAACGAAATAAAATATCTGGGGATAAAACTAGATTCTCACCTGAGATGGACTGCTCACTTGTCAGAATTGCTAAGACCTTAAGGTTTATTGGGGTAACAATTCTCAAGCATTTGAAACAGGTTGAAATACTCCAAAAAAAATCTAAAAAGCTATTCATTTTAAAGATATGAAAAACAGCACAGAGCTACTGTTTAAAGAAGCAAATGTTATGAATTTGAGGCAACTGTATATCTTTAGTTTGGTAATTTACCTATTTAAAAATCGTTCTAACTTGCAAACACTTGATCATCATTACCAAACCAGAAATAAGTCGAAAGATTTTGTACAAACAAACCCAGCTAAAAAGTCTATAGGAACTAGACATTTTCAATTTATAGGACCTCATTTATTTAATTTTCTTCCAGAAATGTATAAAACCTATATAAGAAAATTAAACTCACCATCATTCTTAAAAACCGTCTTTAAAGGATATATAAAAACTCTTGATGCCGAAGACATTAAAAAAATTTTCGAATTCTAAAAATAAAAATAAAAACATAAACAAAAATTTAAAATTTAGAAAAAAAAAATTATATATACACACGATGAATGAAAATGTACAACATATACATATATTTATATAAAATATCAATACTGGTCAGTGTACCCCATGCTCAACCTTGACGGTCTTAATGGGTGCACTGATCAAATCATATGTACCTATATATACTTAGCTGTAAGTTTAATGTATTCTTACCCATCGTTTTGTTTAGTTAAGTTTACTCTTTTATCTATATTGCCTTATATAATTATTGTATTGCTCAAACTAAATAAAAAAATTATTATTATTATATATATATATATATATATATATATATATATATATAAAAACACATATCACACAATAACTAATAAATAGTTATGAATAAGTAAAATAAGTAAAAATACATTCACATGCGCAAAAAGCAGTTAAAATATAAAGTTTCAGCAACTTATGGTTTTATTGAGGTATTCTTGAACATCATAAAATACCTCTTCTGTGAGAATATGTTTTACAGATTTCCTGAATGAATGGGTGGATTCAATGATTTTAACACTGGTTGGGAGATGGTTTTTGATTTGCTTTATATATACAGTGCTAGTCAAAAGTCCCCTCCCCCCCTCGTATCTTTTGAACGGGTATACTTATAATAATGAAATTTGGAGGGTGGAAATAAACGGATGTAGGCTTCTCAACTGGTCATAACAGGTGACGCAATAGTCATAAATGACGTCACAAGGCCACTGTGACCAATAATTTTAAATGGGACCCTATGGCAAGTGACAGCTCGTTTGAAAGGTATTGAAAATACCTATTCAGTCATACCAATTTTGTTTGGGTTTCGGCTGATTTTGATTGATAAATTGAAGAAATACGAAAATTATAGTTTCGCATTTGATTAATAAAGATTTTAAAGTACGCCTCTGGTTAATTGTCAAAAAGGTTGACGTTTTTGAATTCTCTACTTGTCAAAAGTGTTTATACCTTGAAAATTTACCCAAGCTATTGTTTAACGAGACGTTTAAGTGTTTACATAGGCAAAATGGTACGTACTGTAGCCGACAAGAAGACTAGAATTCTGTGAAACTATGTCCAATAAAATGAACCAACAACCAGGCTACATACAGACAATTTGTTTTAGTGACGAAAGTACTTTCTTTCTCAATGGAAATGTTAACACTCAAAATGGGAGGTATTGGAGTGACACAAATCCTCACATCTTTCGTGAAAAACATACTCAATTTCCAGAAAAAGTAAATGTTTGGGCAGGTATTTTGGGAAACCACATAGTTGGGCCTCTTTTTCTCAATGCTAACTTAACCGGTGAATTGTATCTGGAGATGTTACAAAATGATATTGAGTCGTTAATTCTTGAAATTCTAGAAGATAATCCAGATGAATTCGACAACTTGGAAATAACGTTTCAACAAGATGGTGCTCCTGCACACTATTACGGTGCAGTAAGACGTTACCTAGATGAAGAATATCGTGGTAGATGGATTGGACGACGAGGTTGATCGAATGGCCAGCTCGGTCACGGACCTTACACCATTAGATTTTTTTCTATGGGGTACTTGAAATCTAAGGTTTACGCTTACAGCACCTGACAGTATTGCCATTCTGAAACAACGAATTGTTGAAGAATGTAGGGCAATTTCCGCTGACACACTGGGACGAGATACGACAAGAGTTTAGCAATAGGATGCATTACTGCCAGGAAGTAGATGGAGCACATTTTGAACACTTATTATAAGAACTGGTTCTTAAATCTTCATTAATTAAATGCGAAACTATAATTTTCGTATTTCTTCAATTTATCAATCAAAATCAGCCGAAACCCAAACAAAATTGGTATGACTGAATAGGTATTTTCAATACCTTTCAAACGAGCTGTCACTTGCCATAGGGTCCCATTTAAAATTATTGGTCACAGTGGCCTTGTGACGTCATTTATGACTATTGCGTCACCTGTTATGACCAGTTGAGAAGCCTACATCCGTTTATTTCCACCCTCCAAATTTCATTATTATAAGTATACCCGTTCAAAAGATACGAGGGGGGGAGGGGACTTTTGACTAGCACTGTATATATATATATATATATATATATATATATATATATTATATATTATATATATATATATATTTATATATATATATATATATATTTATATATATATATATATTTATATATATTATATATATATATATATATATATATATATATATATATATATTTCATATTTCATGATACTAATACTTGGACTTGCTGGGAACTGTATGTAGGCTTCTGAAACCTCAATATATTAGAGAACACTTTGTCATATTTGATTTCATTTCTAGTTCAAGCACATCAATATTTTTCCGAATTATATTTATTTTTAAAATTATGTTTGTGAGAATCTGAAAGGACGGTTTAATTGCTTTCTAATGAAAAAAGTTATTTATTTTATTATTTGGCTCGAATGGATTATCTTCATATGGAGGGGAAAATTATAGTAAAAGATAAAATACTCACGGACTTCAGTTCAACCGTCAACTTGATTGCTGAGCAATCCTCGATAGTTAAAGAATAGAAGAAGAAAAGAAACAATAAGAGAGCAGGGTCTTTCCTATTCAGGTGTGATCCGGGAAACACTATTCCCATAATTTGAGATTCTGGGGGATTGATTATCAAGATACCAAAAATGTTTGTTTGGTATTTTATCTCAGCGTATGATAGCAGGAGTTGAACCTGTAGAATCATCTACCAAACACACCTAGACCACTAGACGTCAATATGGTAGTATATATCATTTTTCAGTAGCATTTTCGATACTTTCGTTGGATAGAAAAGATTTCTTACCTCATTTTCCCAATACCGTATAGTCTTGTTCAACTTTTTTTCCTCGTCCGTTCTTTCCCTCCTGTAAATCTCCAGTTGTTTTTTTAAATCGTCAATATCTTTTTGTTGGAGTTGAACTGTATCTCTCTGAAATTATTCACATCATTAAACACTTGTGTAGAATTATGTCCATATAATTTTTGTTATGCTGTCAATTATATTTTGTTATTTCATTCCGATTGTACTTGTAACCAATTAACTTAATTTGATGATGAGTAATGTGAGTTGAGAGATACATACAGCACACAACATCCATTTCATGACCATCTCAAGTTCATTGGAAACTGAATGGATGTCAAATGTACAGGGGAGTAGGTTTTAGAAAGAGACCATATGTCTCACAATTATATGTTACCAACCCATAAACAGTACGCACTGAGGTTATTCCGCCGCCAACCATTTCGCTTCAGATTTTATTTGCTTTGGTTTTAGTGTTATCATCAATGTATATTAATATCTGATATGGTTTGTTTTGATTTCTAAAAGCGACGACGGATTTTCCGTATTATGTACCATCATTTTTTATGGGTATTCGTTGATATCCATGTAATTTTAATTTTGTTATAATTTAAGATTTCAATTATGAAGTGTACCTACCTACCTTCTTAGTAGCAACCTCGAGTTAGTTGTTTTAGTTACAAGTTAAAACGTTACGGGATGGTGAAATAGGCACTAAATCATTGGTGAGTCCTGACATATATGTCTAAGCCGTGTCCACTTTTTTGAGATATATTTAAGACACGCCCAGATACGCCCCGAATAAGCTACGACTGAATTTACGGAGAAATTACTTACACTAGAGAAGGATGGCCAATAAGATGATTCCTATCAAAAACAGATGGATTAACAGAGGGGGACTCGAAATTAGCCTGGAAATTGACTAATTTTGAATGTATTGATCCTTTTGGACTGTTGTTGTGTTGCTTCGTCTGTTGTGATACAGTTTTAACGAAATTTGAAAATGACTCATTGTGAAGTTTTTAACGAGCAAAGTAGGAAACGTATGTTAAATGTTTGGGAGTATTTCCACAATAAAAAAAAGACTTCCACTTAAAACATTTCGGTTTTTAATTGTACAGCTGGGGCATTAAAATTAAGCCCTAGGACAATTTCTAGAATACGGTATGAAGGCCCACATAAAACCACTGTAAGTATTTTTTTTCACTGTTACAACAAGTGCTAAATGTAATAGTTTTATTTTATTTCTATTAGGTCCCTGCAATACGTACAGTTATTTATAACATGAGAGAATATATGTTTATTGTTTCTAAGATAATTATCTTGTTAACAAACACACTTACAGTCATGTGTGAAAAAAAGCATGTATAAAATATTTTATTATTAAAATATCACTATTAAAACAATTTAATACCTATTCGAGTTGTCATACAATATCATCAATTGAACGTAAAATTTGTCTATATGTAATGTATATTTTTTTATAGAATAATAAACAGAAATAAAAAGTTGCATAACATAAAACGATAGAGAAACTAGTAGACTTATATCACAGAGTGTCCTTGAAGTATTCATTAAAATTATAATAAGCTATATCACTCAGCATTTTGTCTTTTTTCTGAATATTCTAAGTCACGCTGTAGTTTTTATTATACAGTGGGGATCCGCCATTTTTCTTTGCACAGTGGATATCTCATTGCTCTCTTTTGCAGGAGGAATGCAGACTGCAGGAGGAATACCTACTGCATGAGTTGAGTGCTGCAGACTCCCCAGAAGGGTATGCCATAACTCAACTGTGAGTCTATCAGAGCATAATAGACCCCATTTGCATTGTAGAGCTCTGATTCCTTTACATCACTTCTCAATGCCTAACAGCCTTTCGCTAGTTTTTTCAGTAAATTTTAGATTCTTATCCAGATGTACTTTGTCTCTGTCATGCCATAATATCGTGGTATCGTCGGCGAATAAAGTGGATCTTCCTGAGATTCGGATGTAGAACAGATCATTGAAATTCAGTAGGAACAAGGTTGGCCCCAGCACCCTGGGGTACACCACAGTTAACATCTTTGATCTTAGAGTCCTATGTCATTATTTCAAACTGTTTTCTTCCATTAAGGCATGATTCAACCCAAATGAGACTATTACCTCTGAAACCATATCTTTCAAGCTTTAGAAGCAATATATTATGGTCGACACAGTCAAATGCCTTCGACAGGTCATACAGTACTGCTGCAGTTTTTTTCCACTGTTGATTTCATTGTTATACTGATTGATATATGATTTAACCCAAATGAGACTATTACCTCTGAAACCATATGTTTCAAGCTTTAGAAGCAAAATATTATGGTCGACACAGTCAAATGCCTTCCACACGTCATACAGTACTGCTGCAGTTTTTTCCACTGTTGATTTCATTGTATACTGATTGTAGGAGTGTGGTAATTGCATCTGAAGTGTTTAGTGGTGTGCACTCAGTATTCCGTTGGTATCCAAAAATTCCACAATTCTCCGTTTTACAAACTTCTCAATGATTTTGGCTAATGTGGGGATCGAAGTTGGCCGGATCTTCCTTATTGCCACCTTTGTTGATAGGGATCACCACGGAGGTTTTGAGAAAATCTGGAAATTGCCCTTTTGTGAAAGGATTTTAAAGATGTTTATTGAGATGTCTTCGACTCCTGCTGCCTTTTTATTCTCGATGTTGTGAATCGTTTCTTTAAGTTCGTTTAGATTTGTGTTGTAGAGTATCAGAGTGGCATCCAAATATATATTTTGAAGATATTCTAGTGGGTCCTGACTTGGATTAATTCTGTTTTTTAGTATGCCAAATATGGAACAGTAGTAGTCATTTAAAATGTCGGGTTTTAATGCTAAGTCAGTTGTGATCGCCTTACTGCCTTTACCTCTCAGCTCGTTTATTATTTCCCAGCTTTACTTTTCTTTACTTCTACTATAATACATGTTTTTTAAGCTCTTATGATCATTCGGTAGACATTTCTGTAATTTTTTAAGTAGCTATGAAAAGAGATATTGTGGGTGAATTTCCTATGATACAGCGATCTTATATTCCTGGATGATATTTTTATACCTTTTGTGGTCTATGGTTTTTATTTTTATAATTTGTTTAGGAAAAGCTATTTCGAAATTCGTTGAATTTTTTCTGTTGATTCCATTTTATGCCAATCAGTGTCTGCTCCCAAGTGATAGAACCTACGATAATTTTTTGTGCTGTAAATTCTGGAATGAATGCGGGACTTTTTATAAGATTTAAAATTTCCGGTTGACACTGCTATATATAGCTTCATGATCTGACAAGCTATAGGGTATATCACAGGATATACAAGACTGGTCGTTATTAGAGCATATGTAGTCAATCATTATAGTGGAGTACTGCGATATACGCATTGGAGACGTTACATGGTTGGATATATTATAGGAGTCAAATAACTTGCTAGTCTTTGGGTGCTAGTAGAAGTTTAGTCCTGGAAGTTAATGTTAAAATCACCAGCCAGATTTTTTTTTGAGCAAAGGGGTATAAAAGGTCTAGTTTATAAAAAAATATAATAATATCAGACGTAGGAGTTCTGTAGATAAAAGATATAGTTTATTTTTTTAAAACTACTATAGATATTTTAAATTGCTTTTTTTCGAATATATCACAATACTCATCGGTGTTGAAAAAAGACATGGCATGAAAGGAATCGTCGACTAGGATGGCTGTGCCACTGTGCGTTGAGTTGGTTCTACAAAATTTAGATAATACTTGGTATTCGGGTATGTGTAGTGGTTCCTCTGGTAACAGCCAATGTTCTGTCAAGAAAATGATTTTTGGATAGCCTTATTGTTTAAGTAAAAGATAGAGTTAGTCAACTTTGTTTCGCACTGATTGAATGTTAATTATTGTCATCATTTTCTGATAAATATATCCTGGTTTTTTGTGTTAAGAATTACAGTGTCATTGAAGCTAGATGTCACTTCCATGTGATCCCTTGATCTTGATTTCCCGTTCAGCGATATAACTACTTAATGATACAAAATAAACGGTTTGTAACAAGAGAATAACCCTACTACAAGAACTAAATAGATATATTGAAAATGTCTGTAATACAACCTTAGGTTTTTGTTTTTCGAAAATAATGATAAGTGCTCTAATGGAAAGACCAGAGAATGTATCAAAAAGTTTTTGAGAGAATGTGAATAATGCTGCATGTGACAGTTCCATAGATGTGGTTTTCCTTGATCAAACGTGGATTTTTCAACATGGAGGTAATACATTGCAAACCTGGCATGACGATGATATGAAATCTGTGCGGAACAAAACTAGCTCAGAAGGCAAACGATACATAATTGTTCATGCTGGAAGTGAAGATGGATTCATTGATGGTGTCGGTCTGCCCTCACCTTTTCGTGGTATCCTGCTCTAAACGAACACCCATAAATGAAATGTTGAATACGCTTGACTGGTTACCAGTAGAAAAAATGTTACTATATCAAACACTGATCTTCATCTTTAAAATGAGAACAGGTAGTGCTCCACCATATCTGAGGGAAAAAATATCTTTCCTATCAGAACACCACAATTACAACACCCGAAATAGAAATAATTTATTCATTCCAAATGTGAAAACAAAAAAATCGCAAAATTCAGTTTTTTTCAGAGGACTAAATAAGTTTAATGAACTTTCTGAGGACATAAAAAATTCACCCTCTCTTGCTGTATTCAAAATTAAATTGAAGAGACTTCTGTTGAGTGAGTGCAAACCTCGATGATGATACCTATTATTAACTTTTATTTATGTGTGTGTATATGTATGTATATATAGTGTTGTGCTAATTACTATCTGTTTGTTATCAATGTATTTCTATGTAACTATATTTTTATTCTACTTATTTTATTTATTGACTGTACTTATATATTAGTCTTGGGCTAAATAAAGGATTCATATGGGGTGAACGGGCCGTCGCCGTGCGGAGAATGAGGCAGTCTGCTGACATTCGCTTTGGCACATGGACGGTCGCGACTTGACTAACGAGGCTCTGGCAAACAGACCTAAATCCAAACTGTGAGCGACGTGACGACGGATGTATGTCACCGGGATCTCAAAAGAAACGGTGCCGCAACAGAGCGTCCGAGAAACAGGGCGAAATCTCGGAGTAACCAGCCTTAGTCTTGTGCAGGGGGGCCCACAGGGCTTGACCAACCCCTTCCCCCTCAATCATTCCTGGGAACAAATGACCACTGAGCCGAAATACCGAAATGGAATGAGGACAACTCTTGGCCTTCTCGGTTTCTTTCAAGGCACCGGAAAGGATGCGGTTCCGAGCGTTCTAAAGGAAGAGAACTCTTCAGAGTACTAAACAAATGATAAGGGCCACCCAGATGAACCTCCAACACTGCAAGGTAGCCACGGCAGTACTTGCAGTTGCTAGGAAGGGACCTCGAAGTGGCCCTTAATCGGGAACCATGGATACCACATGGGGAAACAAAACGCCTCTGGGAAGGTCAAGTGGAGAGCTATTGTAATCCTCAACACAAAAAAGCTGCAAACTAAAAATATACGCATTTCTCATCGCGCCTTTGAATATATATATATATATATATATATATATATATATATATATTGGGTAGGTAGGTTCTTAAATCTTGAAAATATTTTTTCTGGGAAGGTTCTTGGATTTGGTGATTCATAAATGAAATATTAGATCCTGTTAAATAGACGTTTCGCCTCAGGCCTGACTTCTTCAGTATTTATTAATTTTTATTATATAATGGTAACTGTTCGTGTATATTTGGTGATTTACGTTCATAATAGGTACAAAAGTTTGTGTTTAACACCATTTGTGAAAAGATAAAAGACAATTTAACATATTTATATAGGGAAATCACAATATAACTGAAAGGTGTAAATGGGAGTTAAAAAAAGATAGCACAACACAGGAAAAAAAAAACTCGCTCCGGGGTAACGGCGGAGCATTCGCACCCCGAAATGTTACCTCGGATTTATAGAACCCAGGGTAATAAAAGATAAGGATATAAATTGTTCTAAATGATGATTTTAAAGATTGATTTTATTATAATTAAGAAACTTTATAAGGAGTAGCATTGCCTTTGAATTGAATTCTTTCAATACAGTGAATATGATTCCACTTTTACTGAATTCTGCATTGGGTAGCTCATTGATAGGACATTCCAATATTATGTGTTCTAAGGTTTCGACTTTTCCACATTCGCAGTTGGGGGTGCCTCTTATGCCAATTCTGTGGAGGTGGCCCCCATAAGACAATGTCCCGTACTCATTCTTATAATGGTTGTTAGATGCCACCTGTCTATGAAGGACCTTGCTTTTATTTGGGTCGTGGTTTGCCAATATTCTGCAAAACTTCTTTTTATTTTCATTTTTATGTGTGGTAATAATTCATTTCTATCTATCTTCAATTCCATGGGAACACTCAGTTTTCTTCCCACGTTTGCAAGAATATCAGCTGTCTCATTTCCATGTATTCCGGAATGTCCAGGTATCCATGCTAGACAAATATTGTTTTCATTTTCGTTCAAGTCTACAATGAGGTGTTTAGTCTTGAGGGAAATATAATCACTTTTATATTCAATTCTCGTATTTGACAGTTTTTCAACAGCGCTTAATGAATCCGTAAAAATGATACAATGTGTAATTTCATTTTGTGTGCAAGAGCAGGAGTGGAGGCACTTGAGACCATGTCACTACGGGCCCAGGGGATCAATTCTATTTATAGACAGGTGCGTACGTCGCTGAAACAATGGCGCGTGGCATAGGTGAGCGGATGAGTGTTGGCCAGTGGCTGTGGATAGGGGGTAAATTGGGAGTTGGCCCACCTGGGGAATGTGTTCCATGACGTAATCCTGGCGGCGTCGGTAGGAAAAAATAACGGGTCAGGC